>CM066044.1:8722323-9143569 GCA_033557465.1 Ichthyophis bannanicus | reverse complement strand
ATTTTACTTTGGTCATTTTCACTGTCTTCCTGTGGATTCATGAAGGAAAAAGAGATGGGTTTAAGCCAGGGCCGGCCCAACACATGTTTATTTATTTATTCTATTGAACAATTAATTCTATTAAAAACCCGTCTTTCCCAAGTAATCAAGTGCGGCTTACAAAGAACAGTATGGAATATGGTATGGGTAATGTGCGAGAACGTTGTTCACACAGGGCTCCGTGCCAACTTCCATTTGCCGGGGGGCACATGCTGTCTGACAGAGTGCCTCCCAACTTAAGAACATCTAAATAGATATGCCATTACTGGGGTCAGACAAAGGTCCATCAAGCCCAAGATCCTGTTTCCAACAGTGGCCAATCTAGGTCATATGTACCTAGCAGTTTTTCCCCAAACACAGGTTCGCAACAATGCTTGTATGGGTCACAGCCATTGATTAGCCTGCGCTGTCCCTTCGTAATAATGGTTTATGGCACCTTTCATCCAGGAAATTGTCCAAACCGTTTTAAACGCTCCAGCTTACACTAACAGCCTTTTTAATAACATCCTTCGGTAACAAATTACAGAGTTTGATTACACGTTGAGTTGAAAAAATATTTTCTGTTATTAGTCTTAAAACAGTTTACCCTGGAGTAGATTCATTGCATTGTCCCATAGTCTTTATATATTCTGATAACGTAAACAACAATCGAGTCTACATTTATCCGTTGAACTCCGTTCATTAATTTATAGACTTCTATCATCATCTCCACTCGGCCATGTCTTTTTTAAAGGTTAAAGAGCCCTAACCTTTTATGCCTTTCTTCATACACGGAGAATCCTTCCATCCCCTTTCCCATGTTGGTGGCTCTCATCTGAACCTTTTCTAACATCGCTATATCCTTGGTTAAGATACGGCGACCAGAAGTGCACCCAATATTCAAGGTGCGGGGCTCACAATGGGAACGATATAGAGGCATTATAAGATCTTTTGTTTTATTTTCCATCCTTTCCTTATGATACCTAAAATTCTATTCACTCTCTGGGTGGCCGCCGCTGCACACGGGGCTTGAGGGTTTTAACATGGTATCCACAATGACGCCTAAATCTTTTTCCTGGGTGGTGGTTCCCAATGTGGAACCTTGCATCGTGTAACCAGAGTTATTCCACTTTCCAGGTCATTTATGAATATGTCAAAAAGCAGGTGGAAAGCGACAGATCCATGGGGTACACCTTTCTCCATTGGTAATATTGGCCATTTAGCCTTCCCCGTCTGTTTTCTCTTTTTTAACCAGTTCCTGATCCACAGTAGTACACTGCATTCTCTCACCAGGACTCTTTCAGTTTTGCCAAAAGTCATATGATGAGGACCTTGTCAAAGGCTTTCTGAAAGTCCAGATACACTATAATCAACCGAATCACCTTTGTCCACCTGTTATTTCACACCTTCAAAAAAACCATAACAGAGTAGTAAGACAAGATCTTCCTTGTCGAAAGACATGTTGGCTGTCTCCCATTAGGCCATTTGGACTATATACATGCTGAGTAAATTTTATTCTTTATGATGGTTTCTACCATTTTTCCCGGTACTGATGTAAGGCTCACCGGTCTGTAAGTTTCCGGATCACCCCTGGAACCCTTTTTAAAAATTGATGGTACATTGGCGATTCCTCCAATCTTCAGGTATTAGAGATGATTTTAATGATAGTTCACCAGAGTACTAATAGCAGGTCTGCAATCTCATATTTCAGTTTCTTCATAACCCTTGGATGTATTTACCCTGCAGCCCAGGATAGATTTGCTACTCGTTCAGTTTATCTAAATAGTTGTAATACATACTTCCCGATGTATCGATATTTTCCTTCAATTCTTCCGCACCTTTAAAGACCACTTCAGTACATGGGTAACATTCCTTAACATCTTCCTCAGTAAAGACCGACGCAAAGAATTCATTCAGTCTCTCCGCTATCGCATTGTCGAACTTAGTGGCCCCTTTAACTCCTCTATCATCTAATGGACCAACTGACTCTCTCTCAGTTTTTTTTGCTACGAATGTTCTTGAAGAAGTCTTTATTTAGCGTTTTTGCTTCCGCAGCAAGCTTCTTACAGCAAAATTCTCCCTTTGCCTGCCTTATCCAATGCATTGCATTTTACTTGACAGTGCTTGTGCTGTTTCCAGGTTTCTTCGTTTGGCTCTGTTTTCCATTTCCTGAAAGAGGCTTTTTTGGCAACAACAGCCTCTCTGACCTCACCTTTAAAAACCATGCTGGCAGTTTTTGGAACTTCCTTCCACTTTTCTTAAAGCGTGGAATCAAGCTGGCCTGGGCTTCCAAGATAGTATCTTTCAAACACACCCAAGCTTGATGTAAGTCTTTAACCTTTGCAAACTGCTCCTTTTAATTTATTAACGATTTTCCTCATTTTATCATAGTCTCCCTTTCGAAAGTTAAAAAGGTAGTTACTGTGGAGTTCCTTACTATCCCTGCCTCCACTAATTAAATCAAAGGCGATCCATGCTATGATCACTATTGACAAGTGGCCCCAACACCCTTATCTCTTGCACTAGATCTGGTGTTCCACTAAGGACTAGGTCTTAAACCATATGTGCCTTCCTCCCTGCTGGTCGGTTCGATGGTGAACCAGCTGCTACAAGGAAGCAGTCATTTATTTTTCAGTCTAGGAACTTTATCTCCCTAGCATGGTCCTGAAACGGCCGGACAACTGGGGAAAACCCAGGTCAGATAAATAATGGGGAATTTCAATTACCCTGGGTTATTAACTGCGGCTGTAACTTCTGTTAGCTTCCTTGATTTTCTTTGAGCATTTTCATCATGCAATTGGTTTTCATTCTCGGCCAGGCGGGTCGAATTTAGTACAAACCCCCATTTTGTGCCATCGCCTTTTCCCCTTTTTACATGGAATTTCCAATCCAAAGGAGGGATGTTCTACAGCAAAAATTTGTTTCCTGAAAAAAAAAAAACCTTTTAATTGTTTCCATTTTCTGACTCAATGCCCTGCTCTAACATAGAGCGCAAAAAAAAAACCACCTCCCAACCAATTTGATCAAGCATCTTTCATTTACGATATAAGTTTTGTACCCCAGGTATCAGTGGGTTCCCCAAACTGGTTTTGCCCTCCTTCCAACATGGTGCTATGATTATTCCAATCATATCTAACACCTCTCCAATTTAGTGCAAATATTCTAAACTCTCCCCATCTATTTTTTTAGGGACTTCTAGGCAATTTGGCATACAAGCATTTATTTAGAGAGAATTTATGTATTGCCAATTAATTTGGCTAATTGGGTGTAAAAACATGGGGTTAATTTGGGGGATTCTTCAAAGCTCTTGTGTCTGAATCCATACTTCGGAGGGCAATTTGGGCCTGTTTTCAGGGGCTTAGGCTGACCATTGTGCAGGAATGTTACCTGCACATTGGGTTCCACGTGCCTTGCCTGGGACTGGCTAGCTTCACGAGGGGAAAAACCAGGGAGGGAGGACCCGAAGCCCCGGCTCACCTCTGGCCCCACAGTCGCCGGAAAGACAAAGAGCGGCATTTGTCCTTCTCTCCGGCAGAGCTGTGGTTCTCTTGGCAAAGGGGGGCCCGTGGTGCTATGCTGAATGCCAGGAGGGTTAAAGGAAGTTGGCCCTTTTAACCTTCCCGTCACTTCAGCGGAAGGCCACAAACAGGGCTCCTAAGGGAACAACACAGCTGCTGGAGTGAAAGGGGGAAAAAACGCCGGACATTCTTCGCCTCCGGCGGACTGTTTGCAGAGGGGGAAGCACGGCGGGGGGGGCAATCGGGTCTCTCCGGCTCCCATTTCTGAAGCCAGGTCAGGGCAGGCGGTGGGGCTCTAAGGGGACTGGGGAAAAATGGTTGATGGGGGGGGGATGGGGGGGGCTTAGAACTAAGAAATGGCGGCTGATGTTAGGGGGGGAGATGGGGAGAATTCATGGACTAAAAGGGGGACGCCGTTGGTGGGAGGGACTGGGGACTGGAACTAGAAGGGACAGCTAATGTTGGGGGGGAGGGGGACTCAAAGGGAATGGGGGGGGGGCTGGGGGAAGTGGGAAGATGGAAAGAGAGAAATTATTATTTTTGTGTGGGGTGGGAAAGAAAAAAATCTACCCCAAATTGGCAGGGGGGTTACTGGGAGAATAAGTTGGGGGGAGTTGAGGAATGGGAAAGGGGTGGAAATTTGAGTGTGAAAAAAAGAATAGGGAGGGAAAGGGGGGAAATGGAGGGAAAGGAAAAGATCAGTTATATTAACAGCAAAGATGTTAGAGAAGAATGGAAATAAATGGGAAGGAAGAGAAGAAAGGAAAGGGGGGGGAACAAACAGGGACAAAAAAATGGGGACAAAACCAGGGCCCAAATGAAGAGTTAGCCGAGAGGGACTTGAACAAAGAACAGGAAAAGGCAGAAGAAAATGACTGGGGAACGCAATTTACAAAAAACTGCACAAACATGAAAATGCCAAAAAAACAACACAACAAAAAAAAAGGTTAGAAAAACTAATTTTTCTTGTTTTGAAAAATTTATTAATTTGAATATGGTACAGCTCTGGGGAAATGTGCATCCTCTAACATCTTTGTGGTTTTTGTGTTTTCGTACAAGAGGGACACCAAAATTAAAAACTTATAGTTTTATTTCTCCAGTGTTGTACATTTCCAGGGTTTTGGGGTTGTTTTGGGGGTGTTCCCAGTTTAATTATTGTCTTCATATTTCTAACAATTGTGGGAAATCTGTTGGGGTTCAGTGTTTTGACAGGTTGCATATCTGAAGTTGAGCTGATTTCTGTTCAATTTAGGTTGTCTATTGTGGGGGGCACAATGTCAACTTGTTCTCTTTCTCCAGTCGGGAGAAGTTATTTGGTATTCTCTTGAGCTGTATTGGTTTAATATTTTTGCAGTGTTTGCCTTTTTTGAATTAGGTGGGAAGGGGGTTTGGTGCTTTGTGAAATCCTGGTTAGTTGCTGTTATATAATACAGCGTGTTTGCTAAAATGGGTTTGCTACAATGGGGAAGGGTTTTATAGTGACTTCCATAATGTGCCTTCGCAGGTGGCACTGGAGTATTTAGTAAATAAAGGAAAAATATGATAATCTTTCTTTATCTTCACCGGCCCATGCAAAAATTAATTTACTCAGGGGACACTTCATTTAAGAGGGCCATTGTTTGACTAAAAAGTTTAAAATGCGACAATTCACAAAATGTTTATAATGTTGCATTTTAAAGTGGCAGGGCAACATCAAGTTATTTTCTATTGGCACAAGGTGGCCACTTAAAACACCAACAGTTAATATTTAGTTAAAAAATGATGCCCCAAAGTCATTTCCAGGAGGAAAAAAAAAAAACCAAAGAGAAGGGGAAGAAAAAACTTTTAGGACAAAAACATTATACATTTTTTAAACAAAAAATAAAATTACAAATTAAACATTGTATTGGCAAATTGAGGTCCCAGTGGATCTATACAAAATGGACGGCCCACCAGGCAATGGAGTCTTTCCGCCAACAAGGTCCTTGCCTCCACCATTGTGCTACCCATGGGTTTATGCCAACACCCCGTAGAAGCCATATTCAAGCTTTCTTGGGGCGATTTTAAAAAAAAAAAAAAAAAAAAAAAAAAAATAAAACCTTGGCTTTCTTAGATAATTGCCTCACCGGTGGATAAGATGCACACACCCAACAAAAAAAAAATTACTATATAATTAGTTATCTATATAGGTTAACTTAGATTCACCAGGGGTGACAGGCCTACTCAGACACTTTTTAATACCAATCCAAGGCAAAATTAAAAAATACCCTACCAATTGCACTCATGTTCCAGCACTAAACATTGGCAAAAAAGGGTGGCTAACTGCCTGCCTTTCAGAGGAGGGAACATTAAAAACATGATTATAATCTGTTTTAATTAACATTATTAGGCGGGAGCACATGGGGGGACACTTTTCCACAAAAAACTATAGCTTGTCATCTAGAATTCTAACTCTTCCTAAAGTTGCTGCTTGTTGTTCCTCTGTCAGAGAATTGGCTGCAACTCCAGGAAAAAATGTGTTTTTTTGGAAAAAAATTGTAAAGTGAATCTGAATGAAAAAGAAACTGCTTGTTTTGGAAATCTAGAAATTTGGTTTGATAGCAATGTAGGTTTGCCGTGACACAGAGGAGTTACCCAATATTAGTTATGTTCTCTTTGGATTCAGGGGAAAGCATTTGGTAATTGTGGTTAAGTGCTGTCGATTTCTGTGTTTGAAACCTCATGGAGAGGCCCCCTCTGGGGGGAATAGTTGTCCTAAAAAAACCTGTGTTGGGTCTTCAGTCAGGGAGGGCTTCATTGTTGATTAAAAGTGACCAAAACCACGGAGCTGCTGTTCTCATAATCGATCCATCATCAACTGCTGGTCACTTCCTCTTTTGTTTCAGCTTGATCTTCTACATTGCCAAAGCATTGATTGTCTTTCTCCAACCAATCTCTCTTTGCATGAGGTGTCCAAAAGGTAATGAATGTCAAAGTCTTTTATCCCACCTGAGCTTCTCAAAGAAAGGCATAAAATTTTGTCTTTCCTTTCTATGTCTAAATGTAGACTGGATTGTGTTTGCCAAGCAACCCATAGGTTTGAAGGGCTTCGATCGTCTTCCTGTCAATATTTTGAGTTGGTCCAAACTTTTTGCAATTCCCATTATTACATTTACTGAAAATACCATGGCTACAACCTTGGTAGTAGAAGACTTTTTTCCATTTAAGAGGCATGTTTACTAAAAGTGTTGCTAACATTACTACTACTCATGCTTATCATTTGTATAGCACTAAAAGGCATACTCAGCGCTGGACATATATTACACGAGAGAAAGTTCCTACTCAATAGAGCTTACAATTATGCAATACAAACCACAACAAGAGGAGACTAGAGATGGATTAAACACATATGGGTCATAAATAGTATTAATCACCAGCACCATAATTCAAAGGCATCTATTTCTTCTTATCTTTTTTCACTGTCCAACTTTTGCATCCATATGACGCTATTAAAAATACCATGACTTGAACACGTCAAATATTTGTATGGAGAGAGGAGAGCTCTGCTCTTGAGAATCCTGTCTAGGTTCTTCATAGAACATTCTTCCAAGAGCAATGTGTCATCGGATTTCTTGACTCCTTGTCGTTTCTTTATTGATAGTTGACAACTTTAACCTACTTGGATCAAACTATTTCAATTTCTACATCAACGATGAATTTATTGATTTTGCCAGTTGTCAGGATCTTTGTCTTTACAGGGCCCATTTTAAAAACTATGTTCCTTGATCTTGAGAAGCAAACATTCAGATTGTCTTCACTTTCAGCCAATAATGTGGTATCATCAGCATAGTGAAGGATACCCCTATGAAGGGAGGTTATAAAAGGTTAGGGCTCTTCAACCTGGAAAAGAGACGGCTGAGGGAAGATACATGATAGAGGTCTATAAATTAATGAATGGAGTGGAATGGGTAAACGTAGATCTATTGTTTACGTCAGATATAGAAAGGACTAGGGGATATGCAATGAAGCTACAGGGTAGCCTACTTAAGGCTAATAAGAGAAAATATTTTTTCACTTCAACGTGTAATCAAAACTCTGGAATTTGTTACCGGGGGGATGTAGTAAAAGCTGTCAGTGTAGCTTCGGTTTAAAAAAGGTTTGGACAAAGTTCCTGGAGGAAACGGTCCATAATTATTATTAAAAGGGACCCAGGATATCACTGCTTGGACCCAATACAAGCATTGTGGAACCTGTGTCTTTTGGGGAAAAACTGCTAGGTAATGAGGACCTATATTGGCCACTGTTGGAAAAAAGGATATGGGCTGACAGATCTTGGTCTGACCCAGTATGGCATATCTTATGTTCTTATCTACCCAATCTCCCCCTACCCAGCATATATTCTTACCCTCAACAGCAACATCCTCTTTCCCTCTTTACTTCCTGCTCAGCATACTAGTATTTCATTGCGCCTGTCTTCTTTACATAGTGCCCAGCATCCTCTTTCCCCATTACACCCTCACCTACCTAGAATACTGCTTTTCAATGTTCACCATCCCACCTCTCTCCTACCCACTCAGAACACTTATCACACTTCACCTGAAGCCCCATAACTCACTCAGGCATTTTTGCGCTCTCCATCCCCACACCTATCCAGAATTAATTTCTCTCTCCCTTCCCTCTAATTTTAGCAGCTCTAGGCCTCATTATTTTTGGTCACTAGCAGAATGGGTCACAACAGCAGCCCCAAAGGACTGCTTTCTTTCTTCAGGCTACTGACAAGTGAGTTCTATCTGCAAAACTAATGTGGCCCTGAAAATTTTTTTAAGTTTGTAGGCTAGCACATTTCATTGGCATGTATTGTGATGATCAGCAGTCAGGGCATAAGAAGTGCTAGGTCACAATTTTTTTAAATATTTATGGATTGTATCTTCCTTAAAAGTGGGTCAATGTGAAGAAGAGGTGGGGACATTTGATGTTTGTAATATCTGGGGTAGTTTGTAGAGGGAGCATTTATAACATATACTGATTCTTATGGCAGAGTATGGGATTGGGAAGGGGGAATATATTAACAATATTTTCAGATAAAAAACATATCTCGTCACAGGAAGGGCCTGACAGCTCAAACCATTCCCCTGGGAGGGGGGGCATTTGCTAAGTCAAAACATCTGGGGGGAGGGGGACGACCCTTTTTTACGCCATTTGGAATAGCCCTACTGAGGACCAAAATGGCTTTTTTCAGATTCATTGGGAAGCAGGATTTTGGCACTGGTCAGCGAACAAGTAGAGGGATATATACAAAAGTGGGGATATGGGGTTTGATGGCCAGTTACATGATTAAAGAAAAGTATTAAAAATGTTCTACCAGTAAAGTACTACACCACAGTTTAAAACTTGCAAAGGATCTTTGGGAAGGTCTCCCCGCACTGTTGGAGTAATGTGGGGGAGCTAGGAACATTAACCACATTTGGTGGCAATGCCCAAAAGGTAGCTGGGTATTGGGATAAAGTAGGGAATCTCCCTGGAGGGGATCCTTTCAGATGAAGGTGACTATCAAAAGCGATGCATGCCCTACTAGGAGTGGCAGTGGATGGGCTAGAGGCAGATTGAAACTCAATGGGTGAGGTTGAGCTTGATGGCAGGCAGAATAGTGGTCGCTCCAAATCAGAAACAGGAAGCCCCACCATTTTGTGAACAAATTGCACTGTGTGTGTTCGATGGCTAAGTTGACCAGCCTTAAGATGAGATTAGAATGGATAAGTTCCAATGGATATCGGGAGTATATACTCAATATTTGATACATAACTATAGAGGGGAGAGGAGATGATGGGGGAAGCTAGAGACGGATGAATGTTATGCTGCTCAGGTAGCAAGGGAGGAAGATACTAACTTGGGGGAAAGAGTGTCAGCAGTTTGTAAAAACGAAACGTGTAATCATGGAGTAATCTATGAGATGTGTGCTGGTGGCTATAAACCAACCCCCTCAAGATGCTTTAAAAGTTTACTAATGTTGATATATGATGGGAGGTATGTCTTGTTATTTTAAAATAAAATATAAATTAAAAAGTGAGTCCGGGTCACATGGAGATTTTCAGGATTTTGGCATCCCTCAGATTTTGACACTCTAGAGTAGGGGTGGCCAACTCCATTCCTGAAGAGCCACAATCCAGCCTGGTTTTCAGGATGTCCCTAATGAATATTCATGAATATATTTGCATACAATGGGAGGAAGTGGATACAAATATCTCATGAATATTCATTAGGGACATCCTGAAAACCAGGCTGGATTGTGGCTCTAGAACAGGGATGGGCAAACTACGGCCCGCGGGCCGTATATGGCCCGGCGGACCTTTTAATCCGGCCCCTTCTGCCCAGCTGAACTCTCCCGGCGCGGCTGAAGCCCTCTGCTCCGGCTTGCAGATACGCGAAGGGAGAGTGTCTCCCTCGCATCTCTGTTAAGCCCGCAGGGGCAGATGGGAAATTTCACTCTCCCTTCGCGTATCTGCAAGCCGGAGCAGAGGGATTCAGCCGCGCCGGGAGAGTTCAGCCGGCCAGAGGGGGCCCCGCGGGACACTCCATGCTGCGGCGGCGGCCCAGCTTTTTTTTAAAATTTCCATGAGCCGATGGGGGGGGGGGGGTTAGGACTGGCAGTGGGCTGTGAGCCGATGGGGGGGGGGGTTAGGACTGGCAATGGGCTATGGGGGGGGGGGTTTAAGACTGGCAATGGGCTGTGGGCTGATGGGGTCTGTCTGGAAATGGGGCTATGGGGGGGGGGGGGTAAGACTGGCAATGGGCTGTGGGCTGATGGGGGCTGTCTGGAAATGGGGGTGATGGGGGGTTAGGACTGGTATAAGGGCCTATGGGGGGGGTTAAGACTGGCAATGGGTGTGGGCTGATGGGGGGTTAGGACTGGTAATGGGCTATGGGGGGGTTAGGACTGGTAATGGGATATGGGGGTGGGCTAGGACTGATAATGGGCCTATGGGGGGGGCTAGGACAGGAAATGGGCTGGTCACTTGGGAGGATCTGGATATCCCACTTCCTGATGCTTTGGCACGCAATAACTGCAGATTCATGTGAGGTGATTCAGAATCTTAAATCTCGCTCATATCTTGCCCACCCCATCTTTTCGGATGAAGCGGGTGGGACAGCCCCCACTTTGGCTACCACGCTTCAGAAACCAAAAGACCCACCCACAGAAGGAAGTAGGGAAGGCATGGTCTAGTGCAGTGATGTTCAAACTACTGCCACTAAAATTGAAGGTACTATTTTATGAAAGAAATACATTGCATAAAAGTTTTGTAAAATAACTCTTTTTATGCTTTTCTACCTTAAATTAATCTAAAAATTTAATGTTACAAATTTAAATTTAATTTATATTAATTCACACATACACACCGTCCATCTACTCTTGGTCCGGCCCCCGGGTCCAATATATGAACCCATTGCGGCCCTCGAGTCAAAAGGTTTGCCCACCCCTGCTCTAGAACCTTGGTCTTCACTCTCAGTCCTCAAGAGCTACCAAAAGGCCGGGTTTTCAGGATAGTCCTAATAAACATGCATGAGAAATTTGCATAAAATAGAGGTAGGGGGCATGCAAATCTCTCTCATACATTTTCATTAGGATAACCTGTGGGAGTGAAGGGAAGAGTCAGCCCTTTATTCAGTGCATCCTCTGCTCTTAGATAGTCACTACTGTCTATGACTAGAGTGACATGATCAGAAGCAAATCTTCTCATTTGTCAAAAGGAAAAAAAAAAAAGCCACTTTATCCACTAAGGCAAAACGATTTAGTCAAATCAACCTTGGCTAGTTTTCACCCTCCCATCGTCTTGTGACACTGTTTTTGTTGTTAATTCATTAGTGTTAAAAACTCACCTCAAATGATATTTATTGTTGTTCCTATGTTCTTATTTGGTTTAATTTTACTGTTTTACTACTGCTCTTATTAATTTTGTAAAACTGCCATGTTGTCAAAATTATTGTTCGAATGACAGTATATTAAGAACCACAACTAGATAGTTAATGTTACTGTAGACACTACAAGAAAAACATACATTCTAAAGCATTGTGCAAGTTTTATTCACCCTGCCATTAACTAGATTAGCAGAAACATCCTCCCTCGTTCTATTACTGAAAATCCACATATTCTATGGATTGAAAGAAGCAGTACTAGACTAGCTAAATGTGTCAAAATATCAATGTACCCATTTCATGGCTTTATTAGTTTATTGTCTATATGTATATATGAACACGCACACACACATATGTAGGGAAGTAAATAAATGCCATTTCACCCACTCATTGCCATGTAAATATCTCATGCATATAATCAACCCTGTTATCCAAGCTACTCTTTACTATGTAAAAATCTCATGTATATAGTTACCCCTGTTATCCAAGTTTGGACCCCTGTTCGATGTAAAACCAAACAGCATGTTGTTATGGTTGTTGTGTTATAATGTAAACCGCGCTGATGCCAAATAGCGCGGTATATAAGAATTTGTAATAAATAATAAATAAAATAAATAAATGTGCACATGTGTTCTATACATCTATTGCACAATTTAAAATAAAAGCATGCATATTTTATTTTTGGATATACCCACAAAAGCCAACTTTTCAAAATAACTGGGATACTAAGCTCAAATTATGTCTCTCTGAATGCAGCAACAGGAATTTGCATGATACTAGGGTGTTCAAGCACCTGCTGTTCTCACAGAGCTGGCATCTATGGCCACACCCCATTTTTAGAGCACCTTCCTCAAAGTTCACTTTTCAGCTGCTCTTTCCACACTCTCAGACCAAGGCAGAAAAGTACACTTGGCTTCGTGCACAGTTTAACTTGGTTTTACCACACAGTTTTGTGCACTACCAATGCAAGAAGAAAGTTTTGCACAAAAGCTAACCATGCATAAAGCCTAAAGCAGACAGCTACACACAGTGCATTTAAATCTATTTTAATGGACGGTAATGAAACTATTAGCTATGCATCGCAGATGTAGAGAACTGCGCAGAAGACCAGATAGCTGAATTCAATGCTAGGATTTTAATGCAAGGTCTGAGAAGACATTAAGGGTTAGTGCATAGGTCTGCGTTCAATGCTGGTGAGGAATTTGTGCTCATTTCTTTAGCATACAGCACCCACAACGCTTTTCTGACTTTGCTGAAGGCAGTGGTAAAAAAAACAAAACAAAAAAAACCAGCAGATAAGGTGTGCTGGAACAATGTTTGTGCACCAGATAGAATTCCATTATAACATTATCCTGCACAGAATATCATTGCTCTTTATGAACACCAATATTGTTTTGAGCAAATAATATTGCTCTGCACCAGATAGTATTCCAGCACACAAGTGACAAACTATTTATTTTCTAAGCAAAAGAAAGGTGCTGGTAATGCAGACCTCTGTTTAGTGCAGACTTTTTACAGGCAGCTTATGTGCATGCCATTGCTTAATAGCATCCCTGTGCAAACCTTCTGGGTTAAACCTGCATTTGGGCTCTAGGCACATGTTTTTTGCATCAGCCTCTCAGATTTTTACGGCATTAGTAGGATTTCCACACGGGATCTGCATGACAACCAGCACAGCAACATCCGATACTGCATCTGTAACAGTGGCAACGATTAAGCAGGAGAACCTTTTCCAAGTCTCAAGCACTAACAGGAACGACATAAGATAAAGAACGGAAATGGGATCTTAAATGTTTCACATCCAACTAAAGTAATGCAACCATGACAATAAGAGACAGCCTAAGTGCAATGTTTTTTCGTGTGTGAAATAGTGGCCTAATAAATAAAGTCATAACTAAAGGAGTCATTACCGTCAATCAAAAAGTTTACCGCTATTGTCATCATAGCCTGTCAGCATCGGTAATACACTGGGTACCTTGCAGCATTCGGGCGCCTCGTTTCCGATCAGCAGAAAGCCCCCCGCTGCCAGGATTTCTCTTTAACTGACTTTCATTCACTTTTCTATGGGAGAAGGGAAGAGGGGAATCCATTTCTTGCAACTGGACCCCACATTTAACCGTCAACTTAAACCTTCGTGGACCAAAGCTCGGCAGCTCTCAACGGGCACTGCAGCCTGCCCCACACGTTTCTCTCACCTCCTCGCTGACAGCTCGAGCCAGGGCCCCAGACAGATGACAAGGCTCCCCCCGGAGGGACTTCGGGTGACGGGGCCCACCGCGCGCCACCACCACCCTCCGTCCGAGGCCAGAAGAACACAGAAACCCTTCCAACTACTCACCGCTGCCACCCTCCTCCTCCATCTCTGCCACAGTCAGCCAGACACCACACGGAGGCTTCCACGGTTAAATCCACAATATGAAGCCGGCAGAGCCCGAAGGCAACGCCGTCGAGTGCTGTCAGGAAAGCACCGCGAGACGCAGCCAGGAAATTCACCACTGCCACTACGACCACAAACCACCGCCGGAGCGCCAAGCAACCAGCCCCGCCTCTCCGCCGACGCAGCGCGTCACCAAGCCGCGCCCCACATCAGTCACATGGCTCCCCGGGGGCCTGAAAGAAAGCGATGCTAATCAGAACTTCCCAGTCGTTTTAGGCTGAGGTCAAAGGTAAGGTCTGTGCTGTGAGCCGATGGACCTTTGCCTTAGGCTGAGAATCTGTATAATATCGGGGGAGGGGGGCTTAACGAGACCCCGCCGCACGAACCTACTGGGGGAGGCGGAAAGAGAGAACCAGACCTGTAAAAAAAAAATATATATATATATATATATATAAACAATAATACCCCATACATCTCGCTTACAAAAAATAAAGAATGAGATGTGACTTAACTTCGCGACGTCTCAACATATGTGGGTGACCTGTTCCCTTCGGACAACCCTATTTTCAAGAGGAGGAAGTTCCCCTAGGTGAGGATGTCTCTATGGTCAGGCTTTTTAGAAGGGATGCCTTAAATTTTCTCTATGCAGGTTCTAGCAGCCCTTTGTCTTTCTGTTGAGAAGCGGCAGTCTTGCTGGAAAGTATCAGAAAATCTCTTCATGCATTTAAAGTACACCAAGCAATTAAGGATACGATTTCAGCAGAATGGTAAGCTCCAGCTGCGGGCTTTGGTGGTCAGAAGTATGTCCAGGATTTATCCACTGTTGGAAGAAAAGAAAACTTTGCATTTGGGTTGATGCTTTGCTGTCTATGGTTACCAAAAAGACTACCATTCCAATGAAAGGGACGTGGTCTTAAACAGGGGCGGCCCAAGGGGGGTGCGGGGCCATGTGCGGAGACTCGGTGCGGGGCCTCATTTGCATAAGTGGCCTTATTTGCATAAATATTTGCATAATGTTACCATACACTAACTTTTAGTAAACATGTCTCTTAATGAGTGTATGGATAAAGAAAGACTAAAAGATTTCTACATTACTATAATCCAGTGCCAACCGCCAGGCACATTAGGAACTACTACAAACGCTGCCCATTTAGAAACCCATAGCAAACCCGCTGTATCCTGACAGCATTACCAGGACTCACAAAGCACCAGACCCTACCTATCAAAAGGAAACACTGCAAATATTAAACCAGTACATTTCAGAGAATACTGGGGAAAGAGAACAAGTGGCAATGTCAAATAGGAATTACATAAACAGAATACCTCAGCTCAGTTACACATGCAGAACATAGACCATCACCAAACAAGGAATCGCAATTTAGAAACAGGAAGGCAATAATTAAACTGGGAACCCCAAAAGCCCAACTTGGAATGTACAACAACACTGTAGAAATAAAACTATAAATCAATTTCCTCTTGTACCAAACAACGCGCAGACGTTAATGATGCACATTTCCCAGAGCTTTCATATTCCAGTTAATAAATTCAAAATAAAGAGATATATTTCTACCTTTTGTGCATTTTTTTTCAGTTGCAATTGCTCAGCCACTTTCTTCTGGTTTCTTCATGTTTTCTGCTAACTCTCCATCGTCTGCTGTCCATTTGTCCTTTCTTCTCTCTTCTAGTTTTCTTTCCATCCTCTCTCTCTACATCTGCTTTAACATACTAATCTTTATCCTTTTGCTGTTTCCTCATTCTTATTTCATCCACACAAATTTTACCCCTCCATCCTCAATCCCCACTTACTCTCCCAATACCAGGCCAATTGTAGATTTTTCATCCCTCCCACACAAAATATTTTTCCCCTCTCCATTTTACTCTCCCAGCCCCATCCCATTCTAATCCTCCCCCAACATCAGCTCCCTTCTAGTTCCAGTCTCACCCAGCATCCATTCCCTTCTAGTCCCTGCATCAGCCCATTTCCAGTCCTAGCCCCCCATCAACCCATTTCCAGTCCTAGCTACCCCTTCCATTTTCAGTCTGAGTACCTTCATCAGCTCTTTTCCAATCCTAGCCCCCTATCATCCCATTTCTAGTCATTTCATAGCCCCATCTTCTGCCCATGTCAAATCCTAGCTCCCCTCCACTCAGCCCAATTCCAGTCCAAGCCCCCCCATGATCCTACTTCCAGTTCTAGCCCCTCCATGAGTCCATTTCAATTCAAGCCCCCACCACAGCCCATTTCCAATCTTAGCTCCCCCCAACAGCCCATTTCCAGTCCTATCCTAGCTGCTCCATCAGCCCATTTTCAGTTCTAGCTCCCTTCCATCACAGCACATTTCCATTACAAGCTCACTCCCCATCTGGTATTTGCAGTTCAAGCCTCAGGGTCCAATCAGTCCTTTTCCAGTCATAGCAATGCAACAACCCATTACCAGTCCTAGCCCCCCATCAACCCATTTTCATTTTAAGCCCCCCCTATAACCTATTACCAGTCCTAACCCCCCATCAGCCCACTTCCAGTCTTAACCCCATCAGCCCATTTCCAGTCAGCCCCCCATAGCCCATTGCCAGTCCTAACCCCCCCCATCAGCCCACAGCCCATTACTAGTCCTAACCACATCAGCCCACCTCAAGTCCTAACCCCTCCCCATCAGCCCTTTTCCTGTCCTAGCGCCCCCATAGCCCATTAGTAGTCCTAACCCCCCCCCATAGCCCATTAGCAATCCTAACCCCCATCACCCTATTTCCAGACAGCCCCATCAGCCACAGCCCATTACCAGTCAACCCCCCCCAGCCCATTTCCAGTCCTAACCCCCATCACCCCATTTCCAGTCAGCCTCCATCAACCCCCAGCCCATTACCCGTCTTTACCCCCCCAAGCACATTTCCTGTGCTACCCCCCCCAGACCATTTCCTGACTGCCTCCATCTGCCCCCAGCCCTTTACCAGTCCTAACCCCCCCCCAGCCCATTTCCAGTCCTAACCCCCCCAGCCCATTAGCAGTCTTAACCCCCCCTAGATCATTTCGATTCCTAACCCCACCTCCCCATTTCCATTCAGCATCCATCAGCCCCAGCCAATTAGCAGTATTAACCCCCCCAGCCCATTTCCAGTCCTAACCCCCCCCCCTAGCCCATTTCCAGTCCTAACCCCCCCCTTGCACATTTCCAGTCCTAACCCCCCCCCTTGCACATTTCCAGTCCTAACCCCCCATCACCCCATTTCCAGACAGCCTCCATCAGCCCCCCCTTCCCTTCCCTTCCCTTCCCTTCCGGCAAATTAAAAAAACAAAAACCTGGCTCTAGCTGCTGCCGCTGCCGCGTCCGTCGCAGCAGCGGCAGAATGGCGTGTCCCGCGGGGCCCCCTCTCCTCGTCAAGCCCTCTGCAAGGGCTTTCAGATTCGCGAAGGGAGAGTGCTCCCTCGCGTCTCTGTAAAGCCCGCAGGGGCTAATGGGAAATGTCCCATCAGCCCCTCGCGTCTAAAGGGGCAGATGGGAAATTTCCCATTAGCCCCTGCGGGCTTTACAGAGACGCGAGGGAGCACTCTCCCTTCACGAATCTGAAAGCCCTTGCAGAGGGCTCGACGAGGAGAAGGGGCCCCGCGGGACACGCCATTCTGCCGCTGCTGCGACGGACGCGGCAGCAGCCAGAGACAGGTTTTTTTTTTTAAATGTAATTAAAAAAAAAAGCAGAATGTTCTTTGCGCGGGGCCCCCTGAAACGCGGGGCCCTGTGCAAAAAACATTCTTGCTCAATGGACGGGCCGGCCCTGGTCTTAAAGCATCCATAGGATCTGGTTGGAAATTCTACCGAAGCAGTCCTTTGAAGTGTGCCATCTGCAAGGAGTATGTAGCCCAACTCTGCTTGAAGTGGCTGCTTTGGTGACAAAGCCTTCAGCTTTTCTGTCATATACCCTCTTTGATTTGATTAGAACAGTGGTGATCACTCATTTGTTACTCCAGCTTAGGGACTGGTGGACAGATGTAGCCTCAAAAAGTCACCTGAGCAAGTTACCCTTTTAGGGGTAAACTTCTTTTTGAAGAGGACTTGGAGAAATTGATGAAGGAGCTAAGGAACAGTAAGGTGCCTTGGCTTCTGGAGAATAGACCCAGAGAGGCCAGCTGTTTTTCTGTGATGAGAGGCCATTTTAGGGACACCTGCAAGTTCTATCAGGGATGATCAATGGATTGCAAACTGAGTAGTTTTCTTTCATGGACAGTCCTTTGATGTTGCATGTAGGGGAGGCTGGAATGGAGGTGGAGCTAGCACCTTGGCCTCCTAAAACCTGCAATGAAAGTGTCTGGACCCCAGGGCTGGCCTGTCCACGAGGTGGGCTAGGTGGTCACCTAGGGCAGCAGTCCTCTATGGGTGGCATAGCATAATGTTCACCACAGGCCATGTGCTTTAGTACACATGGCCTGCCAGAAGATATGTCAGAGAGAGGGCAGAAGTGACAGGCCATGTGTGACGAAGCACATGGGCTGCTGCCGCCACACCAAGCCAAGCTTTCCCTTCTCCACTGACCCCACCAACAGAATCGGGGGTGAGGACCAGTGGCACAGTGCAGCTTGGTTTGGAAGAGGGGAGGGCATGGCTGGGGCTTCTGCCTGGGGAAGCAGAAATCCTTAGGCCGGCTCTGGACCCACCCTTCGGTACTGTCAGTCAGCAGTCAGCTGTATTTGTTTTACTGAAGTTGGGTCCAGATCATTTCTGGAGGTGGTTTGCAAGGGTTATGCTTTCAAATTGGCACAATCAATTCTGGATGTTTTCTTGGAGTCCCCTGCAAATCCTGGTGGAAGGTGGGGTATTACAAGTGACACTCAACAGACTTTTAGCTCTGGGAGTGGTGGTGCTGGTGCCTCCAGAGAAGTGCAAGCTTGCAGGTATTCCATTTATTTTGTGGTACTCAAGATAGAGGGCTCTTTTCATACAATTTTGGACCTGAAGCAGTTAAACAAATTCTTGTGCAACCCACAGTTTTGAATAGAAACCGGTGGTGGCGGCAGTGAGAGCCAGTGAGTTCTTAACCTCCCTGGATTTAACAGAGGCTTTCCTGCACATTCCCATTCACAAGGAACATCAATGGTATCTGTGTTTCACTGTCCTGGGGTGATACTTTCAGTTCTGGGCCTTGCCCTTTGGTCTGGCCAAAGCCCCTTGAAACCTTTTGAAGGTCATAATGGTTGTGGCTGCAGCCTTGTGGAAGCAGGGGGGTTGGTACAATCCCTTCCAAGATGATTAGCTAAGTCAAGTACAATTGTATCAGGAGAGTGAAAAAGCAAAAGCGATGGTGTTCAAGTTTTTAGAGAGCTTAGGATAGCTGATTAATGTTTTCAAGAGCAAGTTGGTTCCATCCCAAATACTGGAATACTTGGGGATGAGATTAGACATCCATCTAGGGAAGGTTTTCCTTACAGAGGAAAGGATTCAGAAAATGCAGTTTCAGATCCAGCTCCTGCTTTGTATGCCTAGGTCCACCATGTGGCATTATCTCCAGGTTCTGAGGCTGATGGCAGAGGCCTGGGCTCTGCTTCTACCATGGTCTGGAGTATACATGAGACCATTGCAAGATAAACATAAACATAAGAATATATAAAGCAGAATTGCTTAACAAATATTTCTGTTCTGTGTTCACAGATGAAGGGCCAGGAGCAGGACCTCAGGAAACACCCACAAGTACAGCTAAATAAATAAACAAATAGGAACAGATGTGACAAGGATCTGGAACAATTTTCAGAAGACTGTGTTCATGAGGAACTAGCCAAACTAAAAGTAGACAAAGCCATGGGCCCAGATGGGATGCATCAAAGAATACTGAGGGAACTTGGGGACATTCTAGCAGCAACACTCTCTAACCTTTTCAGTGCACCTTTGGAGTCGAGAGTGGTGCCCGAGGACTGGAGAAAGGCACATGTGGTCACTTTACACAAAAGCGGATGTAAGGATGACATTGAGAGCTACAGGCCAGTTAGTCTAACCTCTGTGGTTAATGAATTATTGGAAAGGCTACGAAAGGAGACAATAGTGAGGTTCCTAGAGTCCAACAGATTGCAGGATCCGAGGCAGCGTGAATTCACCAGAGGCAGGTCTTGTCAGACAAATCTGATAGATTTCTTTGACTGAGTGACCAGGGAGTTGGACCGAGGGAGAGCCCTAGACGTGGTGTATTTAGATTTCAATAAAGCCTTTGACACCGTTTCGCACAGGCGACTTATAAACAAACTGAGCACTCTAGGGATGGACTCTAAAGTTACTGATTGGGTTAGAAATTGGTTGAGTGGGAGGCAACAAAGGGTACAGGTAAATGGAGCTCACTCTGATGAGAAGTAGGGTGCTAGTGATGTGCCACAAGGAGCTGTCCTTGGTACAATTCTGCTTAACATCTTTTGTTAATGATATTGCAGAAGGACCATCAGGTAAGGTTTGTTTGTTTGCAGATGATACCAAAATCTGCAATAGTGTAGATACCCAGGAAGGAGAGTAGATAACATGAGGAGGGATCTAGCTAAGCTTGAAGAATGGTCTAGAATTTGGCAATTGAAATTTAATGCTAAAAAATGCAGGGTCATGCATCTAGGATACAAAAATCCAAAAGAGTCGTACAGTGTAGGGGGTGAGATACTTCTGTCCACAAAAGAAGAGTGGGACCTTAACACAATTGTGTCTGACAATCTAAAAATAGCTAAACAGGTAGAAAAGGCAATTGCAAAAGCCAGGGTTGGGTGCATAGAGAGTGAAATGGCCAGCAGAAAAAAAGGAGGTGATAATGCCTCTATATAAGTCTCTGATGTGACCTCATTTGGAGTATTGTGTGCAATTCAGGAGACTGCACCTTCAAAAGGATATAAGCAGGTTGGCGTGCAGAGGGTGGCTACTCAAATGGTTAGATGTCTTCATTATGAAATATGAGGACAGACAAAGATAATATGTATACTTTAGAGGAAAGGCAGGATATGATGGAGACTTTTAAATACTTCTGTGGCATAAAAGCACAAAAGGATCTCTTCCAATTGAAGGCAAGCTCTGCTACGAGGGGACATAGCATGAGAGTGAAAGGGGATAGGAGTAGTATGCAGAAATATTTCCTTATGGAAAGAGTAGTAGATGTGTGGAACTGTCTCCCAGTAAAGGTGGCTGACAGGACAGTATCTGAATTCAAAAAAGCATGGGACAAACACAGAGGATCTCTAAAGGTAAAAAGGGGACTATTGTAAGTTCATATGGAAGGGCAGACTAGATAAGGAATGTAGAAAAAAGATCACATGGCCTAACAAACATGCATGCAGAGATTTGCATAGAGTGGAGCGTCATGGATATGTAAATTTATCTGATGCATTTTCATTAGGAATGTTCTGAAATCTGACCTGTTGGCAGCTCTCGAAGACTGAAAGTGAAAATCAGGGATATAGATTATGCTTAAAAATGCCAATATCTCTCTGCTATATGTACAGAATATATGTCTCAATTCACCTGAAAACCAGTATAAATTGAGTGATATTGTGAGATGTAGACTGTACATATAAGTGCCAATATTTGGTGCTTCTACATTTAATTTATATACAAAAGTGCTGATATTCATATAATCTATATGTATAGTGGAGCATCTTTTATTAAAAACTTACAGTGCTGCTGAATATATGAATAATTTGAAACATTTAGATGTTTGAGAACATAAGATATGCCATACTGCGTCAGACCAAGGTCCATCAAGCCCAGCATTCTGTTTCCAACAGTGGCCAATCTAGGTCATATGTACCCAGCAGTTTCCCCAAGAGACACAAGTTCCACAATCCTTGTACTGGGTCAAGCATTGATATCTTCGGTCACTTCTTAATAATGGTTTATGGACCTTTCCTCCAGGAACTTGTCCAAACCTTTTTTAAACCCAGCTACACTAAACAGCCTTTACTACATCCTCCGGTAACAAATTCCCAGAGTTTGATTACACGTTGAGTGAAAAAATATTTTTTTATTAGTCTTAAATAGTTTACCCTGTAGCTTCATTGCATGTCCCCTAGTCTTTCTATATTCTGATAACGTAAACAATCGATCTACGTTTACCCGTTCCACTCCGTTCATCAATTTATAGACTTCCATCATATCTCCCCTCAGCCGTCTCTTTTCCAGGTTAAAGAGCCCTAACCTTTTTAGCCTTTCTTCATAGGAGTATCCTTCCATCCCCTTTACCATTTTGGTGGCTCTTCTCTGAACCTTTTCTAAAATCGCTATATCCTTTTTAAGATACGGCGACCAGAATTGCACACAATATTCAAGGTGCGGTCTCACCATAGAACGATATAGAGGCATTATAATATCTTTTGTTTTATTTTCCATTCCTTTCCTTATCATACCTAGCATTCTATTTGCTCTCTTGGCCGCCGCTGCACACTGGGCCGAGGGCTCTAACATGGTATCCACAATGACGCCTAAATCTTTTTCCTGGGTGGTGGTTCCTAATGTGGAACCTTGCATCGTGTAACCATAGTTTGGGTTGTTCTTCCCTAGGTGCATAACCTTGCACTTGTCCACATTAAATTTCATCTGCCATTTTGATGCCCAGTCTTCCAATTTATCAAGATCCTCTTGCAATTTTTCACAATCCTCTTGGGTTTTAACAACTTTAAATAGTTTTGTGTCATCTGCAAATTTGATAACCTCACTCGTTATTCCACTTTCCAGGTCATTTATGAATATGTCAAAAAGCAGCGGACCAGCACAGATCCCTGGGGTACACCACTATTCACCTTTCTCCATTGGGAAAATTGGCCATTTAGCCCTACCCTCTGCTTTCTATCTTTTAACCAGTTCCTGATCCACAATAGTACACTGCCTCCTATCCCATGACTCTTTAGTTTTGCCAAAGGTCTCTGATAAGGAACCTTGTCAAAGGCTTTCTGAAAGTCCAGATACACAATATCAACTGACTCACCTTTGTCCACCTGTTTATTCACTCCTTCAAAAAAACATAACAGATTAGTAAGACAAAATCTTCCTTGTCTAAAGCCATGTTGGCTGTCTCCCATTAGGTTGTGACTATCTACATGCTGAGTAATTTTATTCTCTATGATGGTTTCTACCATTTTTCCCGGTACTGACATCAGGCTCACCGGTCTGTAGTTTCCCGGATCACCCCTGGAACCCTTTTTAAAAATTAGTGTTACATTGGCGATCCTCCAATCCTCAGGTATTAGAGATGATTTTAATGATAGTTCACAGATTACTGATAGCAGGTCTGCAATCTCATATTTCAGTTCTTTCAACACCCTTGGATGTATACCATCCGGCCCAGGTGATTTGCTACTCTTCAGTTTATCTAATAGTTGTAAGACATCTTCCCAATGTATCGATATTTCCTTCAATTCTTCCGCACCTTTAAATACCACTTCAGTCATGGGTAACATCCCTACATCTTCCTCAGTAAAGACCGAAGCAAAGAATTCATTCAGTCTCTCTGCTATCGCCTTGTCGCCTCTTAGTGCTCCTTTAACCCCTTTATCATCTAATGGACCAACTGACTCTCTCACAGGTTTTTTGCTACGAATGTACTTGAAAAGGTCTTTATTTCGCGTTTTTGCTTCCGCAGCAAGCTTCTTCTCAAATTCTCTCTTTGCCTGCCTTATCAATGCCTTGCATTTGACTTGCCAGTGGTTGTGCTGTTTCCAGGTTTCATCGTTTGGCTCTTTTTTCCATTTCCTGAAAGATGCTTTTTTGGCAACAACAGCCTCTCTGACCTCACCTTTAAACCATGCTGGCAGTTTTTTGGACTTCCTTCCACTTTTCTTAAAGCGTGGAATACAGCTGGTCTGGGCTTCCAAGATAGTATTTTTCAACAACACCCAAGCTTGATGTACGTCTTTAACCTTTGCAACTGCTCCTTTTAGTTTTTTCTTAACTGTTTTCCTCATTTTATCATAGTCTCCCTTTCGAAAGTTAAAAGGTAGTACTGTGGATTTCCTTACTATCCCTCCTCCACTAATTAAATCAAAGGCGATCATGCTATGATCACTATTGCCAAGTGGCCCCCAACCCCCTTATCTCTTGCACTAGATCTGGTGTTCCACTAAGGACTAGGTCTAATATGGCTTCCCCTCTGGTCGGTTCATGAACCAGCTGCTCCAAGAAGCAGTCATTTATTTCATCTAGGAACTTTATCTCCCTAGCATGTCCTGACGTGACACTGACTCAGTCGATACCGGGGTAATTGAAATCACCCATTATTATTACTGCGCTGTAACTTTTGTTAGCTTCCTTGATTTCTTTGAGCATTTCATCATCCATTTGGTTATTCTGGCCAGGTGCTCGATAGTACACCCCCACTGCCATTGCCTTCCCCCTTTTATATGGAATTTCAATCCATATAGATTCTACAGCAGATTTTGTTTCCTGCAAAACTTTAATCCTTTCTGAGTCAATGCCCTCTCTAACATAGAGCGCAACCCCTCCACCAATTTGATCAGTTCTATCATTACGATATAGTTTGTACCCAGGTATCACAGTGTCCCACTGGTTGTCCTCCTTCCACCATGTCTCTGATATTCCAATCATATCTAACCTTTCATTTAGTGCTATATATTCTAACTCTCCCATCTTATTCTTTAGACTTCTAGCATTTGCATACAAGCATTTTAGAGAATGTATTTTATTCATGTTAATTTGGCTATTGTTAGACATGGGTAAATTGGGATCTTTAAGCTCTGTCTGCTCCATACTTGAGGGCATTTGGGCTACTTTACTCTTTTGTGGAACCTCTCTGCTTTTGGTAGTATCCTTCAAGGATACATTCTTCCAAACCATCCGCTCTTGGGCGACTGTCGGCTTTCCCCTAACATCTAGTTTAAAAGCTGCTCTGTCTCCTTTTTAAAGGTTAATGCCAGCAGCCTGGTTCCATCCCGGTTAAGGTGAAGCCCATCCCTTCGGAAGAGCCCCTCCTTTCCCCAGAATGTTCCCCAGTTCCTATCAAATCCAAAACCCTCATCTCTGCACCATTGTCTCATCCACGCATTGAGACTCCGGAGCTCTGCCTGCCTTTTGGGTCCTGCGCGTGGAAGAGGAAGCATTTCGGAGAATGCTACCATGGAAGTTCTGGATTTCAACTTCCTACCTAAAAGCCTAAATTTTGCTTCCAGAACCTCCCTACCACATTTTCCTATGTCATTGGTACCGACATGTACCAAGACAGCAGACTCCTCCCCAGCACTATCTAAGACCTTATCTAGGTGGCGCGTGAAGTCCGCTACCTTCGCACCAGGCAGGCATGTTACCAGGCAATCCTCACGTCCACCAGCCACCCAGCTATCTACATGCCTAATGATCGAATCACCAGTCCCTCCACATCTTGATGAAAATTGGGCTCACTTTGTTTAAAAATGTTAAATGACTTGCTTTGCACCCTCTTCCTCTATACCTAGGCTTCTTGCAGAAGTAGAAACCTGTTTGCTACCTTCTGTGATAAGAAGCAACAGGACTATCCCTGGGGAAAGGGAGATAAAGGGTTCTGTCATCCAGAATGACTGAAAAAGTGTGTGGGGGGGGGTGCTCCCTCAGATTGTGAAAAGCAGAGAGATAAATAGGGGAAGGGCAGGATATCTCTGTTGCAGGGATCACTATAGTTCTTGGCCTGACTGTGCTCTTGAGGAAGTGATGTCAAACACTAGGGGGCAGGACTACAGCAACAGCAAAAAGCCTGGGGAAGTTACCCCACCCATCTCACTTTGTAATCCAGCCACTGCCGTGACAGTTCTTAATAGGGAACCAAAGACAGCGGGTCCCATCCGAATTCTAGACATGTGCAACTTACATCCTACCCTCAGTGTTGCTTCTAGACAATGGCTTTGATTTCCTCCCTACAGCGATTATGAACTCTTTTGTTACTAATAAAGTAGGAGATAGACTAGTAAGATTACTCTGCATATACAGACAAGGTTACCATAGTTACAAGGCTTCTTCCTTTAATTAAGACCTATTTTATTGGTTATGTAATTAACATTTTTTTAAATTTCTTATTTGAAAATATTCATTAAAAATGTTATAATCTAGCATAGGAGTTAGATTTTAGAACTTGGATTTCAATTATAGCAGACATTATCTTACAGGGTACTATAATTTCATGCAGAACATTTAATTACATGAATGAGCATTCACAAATTATAGGTTTCAACACCTTTGATGATAAAACAGTAATCCCATAGTATCAATTATGTAGACTTTAAACACTTAGAAAAATCAACATGTGGTAAGACAGCAACTCCCCATTCCTGTCATGAGCTGGTATATTGGGGAAAAAAATGAGTTCCATGGACAAGTTTTTTATCATATGTCCCCTTCTTCCATCTCCACTAAGGAAAAGGAGGCAGAGGGGCTCAATAAACCAACAGGTAAAATAAATTCCCAAGTAGAAGATTCATCAGTTCTTAAAGCTGCAAAACATGGATCTTGTTCCCAGTGGCAATTTTCTTAAAAACAAAAAGGTAGCAAACTGGGTCCAGCAGCAGCTTACATCTTCTACTCCAGCTCAAGTACAGAGACTACTGTACATTGTTTTCTTATTAGCGTCTCTGTATCTTGTAATTTATTATAGTATATTCTTTTATTTTGTTTGCATCATTTCATGTATTCCTTTGCAATATGTGGCAATTCGAGTACTCCACCTGTAAAGCCTATCTTACATTCAAAAAGAGGGCTTTTATAAAACTGTCCAACTATATACTGTATATACAGAAAAGTATACACACAGAAAGTGCATGCCTACTTTTATGCAGTCTACATATAGGCTCTCCCTGGGGCCTAGTTTGGGCAGAACAGAGGTGGGGTTGCGATGCATGTACATATTTTATAAAATATGCATTTGCTTAGAGCTCACACACATATTTACACCTTCTACACTATTTGGGGTTGGATCTGGAACAGAGGCCTAATGTTTCCTTTATAAATAGGCTCCTTTATTGGACTTCTCAGATAGATGTCCAGTTATAACTTCAAGCCATATATGTACTACTACTACTGATAATTTGTATAACGCCACAAGGTGTAAACAGTGCTGTACCAACAAATGTAAGACAGTTCCTGCTCATCGGAGCTTACAGTGTAGTCAAGAAAGCCAGCACAACAGCTGAGGACAAGGATACACAGGGAAATAGTAAGGAAACACCAGCTAGGTGATTTAGAAAAAAAGAGAGACATATAGGGGCATGTTTAATAGAGGTTAAAGCACGCTAAGTGCTGCCACGGCAGCATTTAACACATTTTAACCTCTATTAAACATGCCCCATAAGCACCTATGTGACTTTATAGAATACTAGCAAGAACAGCACCTCCATTCAAGGCATGAACATTAAGCCTGCTCGCCAGCAGGCATAAATATTTGTGTGTACTTTTATATGTGCTTTTTATAAAATATGCACATAAATCATGACTCCTGTGCATGCCTTCTATACAAGTGCAAGTCAGTTTGTACCACACACACTTTTAGGCTGGTCTAATTTTATAAGAACTTTTTTACATGTGTAAAACACTGTTTTACTGCAAAAATGGTTTATAAAATTCCCCTCCACTGGTCTGATTTCAGCATCTCATGTTTATGTCAGTTATGAGCAATAGCTGGGTATTGGATCTGCTTAATTTGTATT
This sequence comes from Ichthyophis bannanicus, assembly GCA_033557465.1. Classification (NCBI taxonomy): domain Eukaryota; kingdom Metazoa; phylum Chordata; class Amphibia; order Gymnophiona; family Ichthyophiidae; genus Ichthyophis; species Ichthyophis bannanicus. Next base: position 9,116,160 of record CM066044.1, on the reverse strand, counting down.
TTGACTTTTTATTACTTAACTGTGATTGTATTTTATTTATTTATCATATGTAAATTGTATTGATTATGTACAATATATGGAGATTTTCAATTTTTTTTATTTATTTAGAGAGTTTTGTATACCGCCTTATCCTTCAATCAAAGCGGTCACAACACAATTGGGGGATACATTTAACACGCGGGGATATGAGACACATACACTAATACTTACAGGGAACATGGGCAATAGAGGGTTAAGTGGCTTGCCCAAGACCACAAGGAGCACCTGTGGAACTAGAAACCCCAGTCCTTCCGGCCCAAGGTTGCTGTCCTCTAGTGGGATTTGAACTTCCGGCCTGAAGTACCTTGCCCCAACCACTAGGCTCTAAAACAAATATAAAAGTCCTTCTAAATTATATTTAAAATAATACTTTCTTGAAACACCTAAAGATGATAAAAATACACAAAACATTCCATAGCTATGTCACTACTCACTTAGCCTTTTAAAAATAGTTCATTTTTTGTTCAAAGCCTAATTTAGTGGTAGACAAACCCCACCACCCAATAAAACACACACTTTCTGCACACTAAAAGACATTGTAATTACCACTGTGAGACCTCTTCCAGTCCACTGCTGAGCTTTTAAAATTTAGTTTCCAGTTAATACTTTCAGAAAAAGGATCAGTTGTATCAACAAACTATCAAATTGACAGCACGAGAGATTAATGAACAATGTACATTTTCATTGCGCTGTGTCATAACAAGGTGCACTAATCAAATATGTGGGAAGCTACTTGAACCAAGAGGAAATGTAATGCAGTGGGAGGGAGGAGTGGCCTAGTGGTTGGGGCAAGCTACCTCAAGCTGGAAGGCCAAGGGGGTTCAAATCTTGCTAGAGAACAGCAACCTTGGGCCAGGACTGGTGTTTCTAGTCCCACAGGTGCTTATTGTGGCCTTGGGCAAGCCACTTAACTCTCCATTGCCTCAGGTACAAAAAAACAGATTGTGAGCCCTTCAGGGACAAGTGAAAAAAAAAATATATATATATATATATATATATATATATATATATAATATATATATATATATATATATATATATATATATATATATATATTATATATATATATATATATAGAGTACCTGAATGTTCACCACTTTGACTGGTAGAAAAAAGCAGTATATAAGCCTAGTTAAATAAATAAATGTTCCTCTCCATGGATCTTCTACTGAATGCAACCTATTTTGTCCTGTGTAGGAACATCTTTTATCCTATTGTTACACACAGGTGTATAGGCCAGACCTATGAGTGAAATTTTCCCAATGAGCAAACTTTCATAAAGAGGCAAGTGATGAAGGTGTGAGCCAATCTAGACAGCTCTGAACAGCATACCAAAAAACACTTAGCACCCCAGACTGAGCATAGCTTTATTTTTCAGTGCATTGCCTGGTTATAAGCTTTGGAGAATGTGAAAAGGTTTTAAATGGAAAGAGTATTTACTGATGGTATCTTCCAAATCTACTATAAAAAATATTCTGCCAGTTAATCAAATAGCATTATTTTAATAGCAGTTTAGGATAAAGATGTGCCATTTTCTAAGTAGAGGGCTGCTCCTTTATGTTTCAGCATTTCAACTGATGGATTAAGCCATCCTGCCCTTTACTGCCCAGCCAATTCTGCATGCTGTTCCTATGAATCATCATTTAATATTTCAAATGTAACACCCTTAAGCCAAGCTACACACTTCAAGAATAAACAGGTTTTAGTTTCATTTGAATACTAACCCTCATCTAACACAAGGAATACAAAATGCTTGTTTTCATAGGGCATATGACTTTGATACTATGACATTTTCTCTTACATTGCAGAAGCTTTGTAAGCAGTAGGACAGTGTAGACTATACACAAAATTACCTCGTTTTATGTAAGTTAGAATTTTACAGGTGAATTGTCAAAGCTCTGTACATCTTCAAATCAGTTACAAAAGCAGCTTGGGCAATTTGTGAAATTGTCTAAGGTAGTCAAAGGTGAAATTAGACTGGAGCTACTCAAGGAACCACAATTAGCAGGTAAGTCTAGTCCCAAACCTTTGGAGTTGTGTACATCCTCTCACAGCTTGGAGACACTGAGCATGTCACTCTTTTGGTGACCTTAGTATAAGTAGTCCAGGGACCACCTCCTAGAATCAGTTTTCTATTGACAAAGCAGACTCACTAACGCAAAAAGTAAACCAATCTCAACAAACCTTAAAAACTATGCCTAATGAATGAACCATTAAGCCTTACCCTAACTCTATGTTAAAATTATAATACTGGAAACATGAGCTGCTCCTTCTCCCACACCCCAGGCAGAGGCCCTTCACTCTTAGCGAGAAATAACTATGATCATACTCATCTGTAAGCCTGAGGCACCTCACAACACATCCCATAAGAGACTCTTCAACCTCCCCCCCCCGTCTTCAGGCTACACTCTGGCCATCCACATCAGAGGAGGGATGCAGGACTAGACAAGCTACTCAAGGAACCACAATTAGCAGGTAAGTCTAATTTCACCTTCCTTATCGTCCCTCCAGTCTAGTCTCAAACCTCTGGAGATGTAACAGAGCAGTGAACATTTTACCGGGAGGGACCTACCAGACCAGCCTGAAGCACCGCTGATCCAAATCTAGCATCCCCTTCTGCCTGCACATCAATCCTGTAATGCTTGACAAAAGTATGTAATGACGACCAAGTTGCCGCCCTACATATTTCCACTGCTGGAACCAAACTAATCTCAGCCCAGGACGCTGCCTGAGCACTTGTCAAATGTGCCTTTAAACCTTTCGGCACCACTCTGCCCTTTAAGAGATAAGCTGTAGCAATCACTTCCTTAATCCACCACGCTATAGCCACCTTAGAAGCCAGTTCTCCTTGTCTAGATCCACCAAACAAGACAAACAACCTGTCCAACTTGCGCATCGCCTCCGTCCTCTGCAAATATTTCTTTAGTGCCCTGCCTACATCCAACCTATGCAGCTGTCCTTTAGAAACCTCTTTAACTGACTTTTCAAAGACCGGCAAGGATACCACCTGATTGACATGAAAAGCCAATACCACTTAAGGCAAAAAGGACAGGACAGTCCTAAGCGCTACCCTTTTGTCTGAAAAGGACAAAAACGGTTCTCTACCCAACAAGGCCTGCAGCTCTGAGATTCTCCTAGCCGAAGCGATAGCAACCAAAAATACCACCTTTAGAGTAAGATCCTTCAAAGTCACCTTTGCCAATGGCTCAAACGGCTCCCTAACGAGCACCTCCAGTACGGCATTAAAAGGTCCCACCCCAGAACCGCAATCCTGCAGGGGGGATCTCAACAGAGAAGCCACGATCAAAAATCTTTTCACATCCAGATGAGTTCCCAGCGTCCTCCCTTGCACCATCCCTTGATAACAGGACAGTACTGCCAACTGCCAAGCCTTTATCAAATCCATCCTGCAAAAAGGACAAAATCTGTGCTATCATGGTCTTCAACGCCTGCATCTGCCTTATCCTTGCACCAGGCTTCAAACAGTCGCCAAACTCTCACGTATGCCATAGAAGTGGAGCGACTTCTGGACCTCAATAAAGCAGAAATCACCGCTGCCGAGTATACTTTGGCCATCAGCCTTGCCCTCTCAAGAGCCAAGCCATAAGCGAAAACTGATTCACTTAAGGCATACTTAGAGGGCCCTGCACTAGCAGGTCTCTCCTGTCTGGTAACCTCCATGGAGGTGCCACCAGAAAACGTATTAAGTCGGCATACCAAGGCCACCTTGGCCAATCCAGCGCCACCAGAAGCACTAGACCTTTGTGCCTTTCTATGCACTGCAGCACCCTGCCGATCAGCACCCATGGCGGGAAAATGTACAGAAAGCTTCCCTATGGCCACTTTTGTATCAGGGCATCTAATCCTTCTGACATATTCTCTCTTCTCCTGCTGTAGAACCTTTGCCAATTCGAACGTTGTCATGAGATCCATTACCAGCTGACCCCATCGCTGTACCAGTGAATCGAAGACTTCCTGATGAAGGACCCATTCTCCTGGATCCACTCTGACTCGACTCAAAAAAAAATCAGCCATTACATTGTCCACCCCTGCTACATGCGCCGCCGATAACGCTTCCAGGTGCAACTCAGCCCAAGCTAGCAAGCCGTCCGCCACCTCCTCCTCTAGATGCACGCTGCTGGTTCCGCCTTGCCGATTGATACACGCCACCGCTGTGGCGTTGTCCGACAGCACCCTGATCGCCTTTCCCTGTAGCAGACACTGCAAGGCCTGTAGGGCTAACGACACTGCCCGTAACTGCAACCTGTTGATAGACCATGTCTTATCCTGGTCTGTTCCACTGGCTCTGGGCGTACTGTCCTCGAAGTGCACCCCACAGCCGAACAGACTCACATCTGTCGTCAACAGTTTCCAATCTGATGCCTCCAGAGACATTCCTTTTTCCAGACGTCCCGGAAGAAGCCACCACTGTAGCGATCTGTGCACCTCCAGCGGACAGACCAACCTTCTTGACAACGGATTGGACTAATGAGACCATCTTCTGAGCAGCGCCCTCTGCAGAGGTCTCATGTGAGCTCTGGCCCACGACACCATTTCTAGCATGGCCGCCATTGTACCTAACAGCTATAAATACTGCCATGCCAACTGAGTCCTGTTTGCCACGAACTCCCGAATCAACTGTTTCAACCTCTGAATCGGTGCTAGCGGTAGGTAGACTCTGTCCCTGCGCGTGTCCATGCGAGCCCCCAAATACTCTAACTCCTGCGATGACACCAACTTGCTCTTTGAGACGTTGACTACCCATCCTAAGGTCTACAGGAAACTCACTACTCGACTGGCTGCCTGCTGGCTCTCCACCTGTGACTTCGCTCGAATCAACCAATTGTCCAAATAAGGGTGAACGAACACTCCTTTCTTCAACGCCGCCGCCACGACCACCATAATCTTGGTGAACGTCCTTGGCGCTGTCGCTAATCCGAATGGCATTGCCTGGAATTGGAAATGCCCCATGGGCACCGCAAACCAAAGAAAACATTGGTGCTCCACTCTGATCGGAATGTGGAGATAGGTCTCCGACAGATCCAACGACGTCAGATACTCTCCCTGCCGCACTGCCACAATGACTGACCTCAACATCTCCATGTGAAAGTGAGACACCCAGAGACACCTGTTCACTCTTTTTAGATCCAGAATGGGCCGTAAGGTGCCCTCTTTTTTGGGTACCACAAAATATATTGAGTATCGACCGCTTCCGCGTTGATCTACCGCCACGGGCACCACCACCACCTCGAGAGCTAACAACCTTTCCAAAGTTTGCCTTACCGCATTCATCTTGGATCTTGTCCAGCAGGGAGATTGCACAAACGCGTCTCTCACAGGGTGTTGGAACTCGAACGCATAACCTTTCTGCCCGATCTCCAACACCCACTGATCCGAAGTAATTTGGGCCCAGGCAGAAACGAACTCTCTTAACCAACCTCCCACTGGTACTATCCCTGCCTGGACCCTCCTCACTTCACTGCGGCTTCTTGATGCTTGGGGAAGCGGAGGCTGAAAAAACCCCTGCCTGCCCTCCTGAAGCCACGAAACCCCTGAGACTTATATGGGAACTGACCCCTCTGCAAAACCTAGATGGACGAAAGCGCCTAAACTCTCTCTGACTCCTCCTAGATGGCGCCCCAGGATGACTCTGCTGCTGCTGCTTGTCCTCTGGCAACCTGCCCCTTTTGATTCACCTAGGTCCTTTACTAACTTTTCTAACTCCTTATCAAAGAGGAGCTTACCTCTAAGAGGGAGCTTACCTAACCTTGCTTTGGAGGCCGCATCTGCCACCCAATTACGCAGCCAGAGATACCTCCGTGCCGCCACTACCGACGCCATACTCTTTGATAGCCAGTATGATCTGATTCGGGGCCTATCTGCCAAATACGCCGCCCCAGATTCAATGCGGGCAGCTTCCTCAGCCGCTTCATCCACTTGCATCCCTTTTAGTCTCTGGGACCATCTGAGACACGCCCTTGCCACCCAGGCCCCACATATAGAGGCCAGTATGGGCAGGGCATTCACTTCAAAAACCTGCCTAAGCAAAGTATCCAATCTCCTATCCTGCGTATCCTTAAGAGCGGCACTTCCCTCTACCGGGACTGTCATCTCTTTAGTCACCGCCAAAACCGCTGCATCCACCTTGGGAGGTTTTAAAAATATCCTTATCCGGTTCCACCAGCGGATACAGCCGTGCCATCACTCTAGATCCCTTGAGCTAGCCTCAGGCGTATCCTATGCCTCCTGAATCATTTTCTTGAACACCCTATGAATTGGGAACGCCCTCTGTGACTTTCTAATCGCCTGCAACAAGAGGTCCTCCAGAGCGACCTCCTCTGTCTGACCCGAGGTTGGCATATTCAAAGCCTTTAGTGTTTCTGCAATCAGTGCCGAGAGCTCCTCTCTCCGGAATACTCGGACTATTCTCGCCTGGTCCTCTGGCTATGCTATCTCACCTTCCTCCAAGTCCTGTTCTATATCTGACTCTTCTAAAAGGTCTGACTGATCCTCCAAGTCTTGCTCCATACTGTCCACCCGCAGCTTAGCCCTTTTGCCTATGCCACTACCTGCGGCTTCATCCAACAAGGTCCCTGGCCGCTTAGACCCCCGGACCTCCTCCACGGCCCCAGCCACTGTGCTAGTAGCCCCGCCCCCCAGAGCCTGCTGTAGCAGCATCAAGAACTGCTGAGAAAAGATTGCCCCCAGCCCCCCCCCCCTACAGAGGAGCATGGGGTGAGGGAACCGCTGGGGCTACCGACGGTCCAGGCATCGGCTCCTGACTTACCCTTGGGGATGCAGGAGATTCTTTTGCCAATATGACCTCCCTTGAACCCTCCGACTCCCCTTGCTGCGCCACGTCCGCCATGGAAGCTTCAAGGGCACAGCCTCTGCACACTCCTGCTTCAGAGACTGCCGCTCTGCATACCCCACACAAGAGGCACCCACGCCTAATAGGCATAAAGACAGCTCTTCAATCCCTCACTCTGTAAGAGCCCAGAAACTCCTGTTCCGTTCATTACTACTATCCTCTCTTTTTTTTTTTCACACACAAGGCTTCCTTCAATCAGCCAAGTTTTAAGCAGCTTAGGGATAAGACGACCCCCGGGGAACTCTCTCCAACTGAAATCCAAATCTCCCTCTTCCCGCGCGAACCCACGCGGTCCGAGTCTTCACCAGCAGTCACAGGCTGTCAGCTCCTAAACGTCACGGCAAACAAACCACCTGCTCCCCCAGTCCCCGGCTCTTACCTCAAATGCGCCAAACAGACAGGTCTGCCGGGAAAGTGAATCTCCGGTGAGAGAAGCAGCAGGCACCCTTCTCTGCCTGTGGCGACCGTCAGGCCTTTCACCACCACACCCAACGCTTCACCTCGTGGCTCTCCGATGTGCGCGGCAGCAGTGCAGCTCCTCTACGGCTCCTTTCCTGCCTGGTGGATCAGACGCCAGAGGCCTCTGCGCAGTTCCCTCACTCGTCCCTGCTAGCGCATCTCGCTTCAGGAAGGGGGGCAGCCCACCTGCCAGCAATCTACCGATCTGGCAAGAATACCAATAAAAACGCCAATTTAAAGGGCTATAGACCCCCCTTTTTTTTTTTTAAACTGCTTCTCTACCACAGTGCTGAAGTAGCTGCTGCCTTAATCATTGCTCTAGTGAGTCCCGGACCTCTGGACTCACACCTCCTTCCGCTGCTTGGAGACTGAGAAAACTGATTCCAGGAGGCGGTCCCTGGACTAACTTATACTAAGGTCACCAAAAGAGTGACATGCTCAGTCTCCAAGCTGCGAGAGGACATACACAACTCCAGAGGTTCGGGACTAGACTGGAGGTATGATAAGGAACTAATGATATTAATAGGACTTTATTACTTATTCTTGCATGAGAGAACCTATAGTATATAGTATTCTTATTCACACATTGAATATGCATAATTCCAAAATAATGTTACTCATTATCAAGTCTAGGACAGCGATTTAATGATCACATGGTATTCCAATGCAAAAACTGGAAATGCGAGAAAAGCTAATGGTTTCACATTTGAAAGAGCACATAAATTGTAGACAGTGACTGCTGCTTTATTTAGTTTTGAGAAAAAGGAGGGAGAAATCTGCCCAATTACACCTGTAGTCTTATCTTTCCCCCTAAATCCCCTTCCCCCTCTATTTATGTGGATAACACTATCATCCTCCCTAGTTCCTTAGCTCGCAATGTCATCTTTCTCTGCATACATCCACCGCTAGATAAAACCTATAATTTCTCTCTCTGTATTTATTTATTTATTTTAAGTCTCTTCTATACCGCACTATTCAGCATCAGCGCGGTTCACATTGAACAAAGAATTTACACATTTCCGATGGTACTTTGTGTTTACATATGAACAGGAATAAATAACTTGGATAACAGGGGTAACTAATTACAAATTAAGACAGAATCATGAACATTTCTTGGTTTCAGCGTTATTGGTTTTGGGAGGTCTGTGAGGTGGTTGAAATAACTGCATTGGTTACTGGGTAATAAAAGAGGAAGAGGTGGTGTTTCAAAGCTTTTCTGAATTGCAATAGATCCGGGATTGCTCGGATGTCTTGAGGGAGGCTGTTCCAACACCTTGGGGAACAGAACTTGAAAGCCCTGTCTGCTGTTGCTTTGGTACAGTGTGAAATTGATTTTGGGACTACAAGTGTGTTGAGTGTTACTGACCTTCGGTCCCTATTTTGAGGTGTCACCTGGATCAGATCTGTTAGTGACTCAGATGAGAGCCCTTTGATGGCCTTGAATGTCAGTAGTAATGACTTGTAAATGAGTCTACTTCGTATCGGGAGCCAATGGAGTTGTTTTAGGATGGGTAAGATATGGTCTTTCCTGGATGCTCCATGTAGGACTCTTGCTGCAGCGTTCATTGCCAGTTGTAGTGGTTGCAAGGTGGATTGAGGGAGCCCTTGTAAGATTGAATTCGCATAATCAAAATGTGGCATGATTAGGGCCTGATAGATGGTTCTGAAATCATTCGGCTCTAGCAGGGATCATAGGTGTCTAAGGGAACAGATTTTATGGTATACCGCTCTTACAATGTTTCCAATGTGCACCTTCATATCTAAGTGCTGGTCTAGAGTGACACCGAGGTACCTGATAGTGGGTTTGGTCTGGAGGTCTGCATCCTTCACCTTCAAGAAAGACGGAGCACTAGAAAGACTCATCCCTCTCCTTCTGAGCACACAACCAGGACCCTTATCCACTCTCTAGTTACCTCCCATCTAGACTACTGCAACCTGCTCCTCACTGGTCTCCACTTCAATCCGTTCAAAACTCAGCTGCACAGCTAATCTTCTGCCAGTATCGCTATGCTCACATAACCCTTTTTCTCGAGTCACTTAAGTAGCCTCCTATCCATTTATGCATCCAGTTCAAACTTCTCTTACTGCAGCTTCTCATTCTCTCCCTACATATTTCCTCAGGAACTCTGCTCTTCAGACAAATCACTTTTATTTGTGCCCTCCTCTTCTACTGCCAACTCCAGACTTCACTTGTTCCACCTTGTTGCTCCATATGCCTAGAACAAACTACTTCAACCAGTATGCCCAGCTCTCTTTCTAGACCTATTGAAAGTCAGACTAAAAAACTACCTCTTCAAGGCTGGTTTTTGGATCCCAACACCCCTTCCCTCCCCACCCCACACACACCTTATTCACCTTCTTACCATCTATGTGTGTTCTAACCATTTCGTCCTAATATTTCCCCTACTCCCTTGTTTGTTGCATTGTCTGTTCTGAATAGATTGTAAAGCGTGGTTACTCACCTGTAACAGGTGATCTCCGGGAACAGCAGGAATAAGTCTTCACATATGGGTACCGTCGGCACCGACAGAGCCTGTGCGGGAACACTCCCCAGCGTCCAAAAGGAAAGCTTTTGGGAGCATCCCACCACGCATGCGTGCTGCCTTCCCACCCAAATACCTCTCTCACTTCAGTTGAGTTGAAAGCTGAGACCAAAGGAAAGAAGTAGAAGAAAGAGAAAGACAACTCCTAGGGGAGGTGGCTGGGTTGTGAAGACTTATTCCTGCTGTTCCCGGAGATCACCTGTTACAGGTGAGTAACTACGCTATCTCCAGGAACAAGCAGGAATGTAGTCTTCACATATGGGGACTCCCCAGCTAAAAATGCCTAGGGATGACCCCAGCATGTTGCGGATCTAAGTAAGATGGGCCATGCTTCCTCCCAGGGACCTCAGGCATCCAAAAGTGAATGGTGGGAAGGAGTTGATCTAGTAATGGAAGAGATGCTGTGGAACACCTGACCGAACAAGGCATCCCGATGGGAGTCCTTGTCTAAAAAATAGTGGGCAGTGAAAGTATGTACAGAAGCCCAAGTTGCTGCTTTGCAGATCTCATCAATAGCAAATGAACAAAGATTAGCTGTGAAGGCTGCCATGGCTTTAACATTATGAGCCGTGACATGGCCTTCAAGAGGGATTCCTTTACTGTGATAGGTAAAGGAAATACAGTCTGCAATCCACTTAGGACTTCGTCACTAAGAGAACTCTCTCTAAATGACTAGTGTCAAAAGCCAGAAAAAGCTGAGAAGACTTTCTAAATGGCTGAGTTCTGTGAAGATAAAAAGCCAGAGCTCGTTTACAAACTAAGGTATGAAGATTTCTTTCCACCTTGGAGGCATGAGGCCTAGGAAAGAAGGCTGGGAGATAAACCGATTGGTTTAAATGAAAAGGTGATACCACCTTTGGCAAAAAATGAGGATGAGTCCTCAAGACTTTGTCATGATGGTACCTCGTATAAGGCGGATCAGCCACTAAAGCCTGCAGTTCACTAATGTGTCTTACAGAAGTGATAGCAATTAGGAAAATGACTTTCCATGAAAGAAACTTTAGCTCCGAAGTAGCTAAAGGTTCAAAGGGTGGCTTCATGAGTTGACCCAGAACAAGATTAAGATCCCATGCCACTGGAGGTGGTTTGATGGCAGGTTTTGTTAAAAGGAGACCCTCATAAATCTTGAAACAAGTGGATGAGAGGAAATTGGTTGTCCATCGAAGGGTTTATGAGATGCAGCAACAGCACTAAGATGGACTCTAACAGACTTGGTCTTGAGACCAGAAGCTGATAAGTGAAGGAGATAATCCCCTCTTGGTACCAGTAGAGTCCCTTCTGGACTAAGTCCCCTCTGGGAACACCAGACTGAGAACCTCTTCCACTTAAAAGCGTAAGAACGCCTTGTGGAAGGTTTTCTGGAAGCTAGAAGAATATCCTTTACTTGCTGTGAAAGGCCTAGATCTTGAAATTCTATGCCTTGAGTAGCCAGGCCTTGAGATGAAGGGACTGGGGATTGGGGTGCAGCAGGGATCCGTTGTTCTGGGACAGAAGATCCAGAGCACTCCCCAACTCCAGAGGAGTGGCTCAAGAGAGACCTAAGAGAAGAGGATACCATGTTTGCCTTGGCCAACAGGGAGCTATGAGTAGCATGCGACCTCTGTCTCTCTGGAGTTTGAATAAGGTTTTGGGAATTAGGGGAATTGGTGGGAAGGCATAGAGAAAATCCTGGCCCCAATGGAGCAGGAATGCATCCCTCGCCTGATAATTTTGAGCTGGAAGTCTGGAACAGTACCGGGGAAGTTTGGCATTCTGTGGACTTGCAAAGAGGTCTATGTCTGGTGTTCCCCAGACTTGAAATACTCGAGCAAGTTGATATGAGTGGAGAGACCACTCATGTGGCAACAGGACTCAGCTGAGCCTGTCCGCCCAAACGTTTTGAATGCCTGGAAGATATACTGCCAACAAATGAATGTGATGCTCTCTGGCAAAAGGTCCACAGTTGCAAAGCTTCGTTGCATAATTGCAGAGAGCCTGTTCCGCCTTGTTTGTTTAGGTAAAACATGGCCACTTGATTGTCGGTTTGCACCAGAACTGTTTTGTTTATGAGATGGAAGCAAAAGACTGGAATAGCATTGGAAATGGCCCTTAGTTCTAGGAGGTTTATTTGAAGAGAAGCCTCCTGTGGGGTCCAGAGACCCTGGGTAGACAGATCGCCCAAGTGGGCTCCCCAACCCAACTTGGATGCATCTGTCGTCAGGACAGCCTGAGGTAGGGGTTACTGAAAAGGAGAGCCTACTGTAAGGTTTTCCAGAGATTGCCACCAATGCAGAGACGCAATCAGGCATGTGGTAACTCTGATCTTGTTTGAGAGGCATCCTGAGGCCTGGGACCATTGGGAAGCTAAGGTCCACTGGGCCGCTTGCATGTGAAGGCGTGCATAAGGAATCACATGGACTGTAGATGCCATGTGTCCTAGAAGTCAAAGCATCTGTCAGGCAGTGAGGAAGGTTTGTAGCACTGCTTGAGATGCTAGTTCGATTATGCGCAGACAGCAAGGCTGAGGCAGGAAAACCTTTGACTGCTGTGTGTCCAAGCGAGCCCCTATAAACTCGAGGGATTGAGATGGGGTGAGCTGGGACTTTGGAAGGTTTATGATCCATCCCAAGTACTGCAGTATTTGCATTGCTCGGGAAAAGAGCAAGACTTGCCTTTGGAGCTGATGGTGCTTGAATGAGCCAATCATCTAAGGCAGGGGTCACCAACCTGCGGCCCACGAGGTCCCTTCATGCGGCCCGCGAGGCTCTACCCCGGTTAACATTACGTGCGGCCCGCCAAGGATTCCCGCCATTGTATCCACGCGCTCGCAGCTCACCGACGACCACCTGCAAGCGTCCCTTCTCCTGTCAGTGTCATCTGTGAAGCCGGACTTTAAGCGTTTGTCTGCTAGCATGAATCATCAGCCATCTCATTAAATTCAATAAAGGTGATCAGCCATTGTTTTCATAATTTGGCGTTTGTTGTTTTTTTTCACGGGGGCGGGGAGAAGGGGGGTGCGGCCCGCGAGGCTCCCGGTAGTCAGCTGTGCGGCCCGCGGCCCTCTGGAGGTTGGTGACCCCAGATCTAAGGGAAGACAAAAATTCCTAGAGTCCTCATAAATGCTGCTACTACTGCCATGCATTTTGTGAAGACCCTTGCAGCAGAGGCCAGTCCGAAAGGAAGGACCCTGTATTGAAAATGTCTTCCCTTGACTAGGAATCTAAGGAATTTTCTGTGATCTGCATGAATAAGGATATGCATGTAAGCATCCCTTAAATCTAGAAAACATAGCCAATCTTGCTCGTGAAGGTATGGAAGAAGTGTGCCGAGGGAGATCATCTTGAATCTTTCTCGGACTAAATATTTGTTCAGTTCTCTGAGGCCCAGGATTGGTCTTAGTCCCCCTGACTTCTTTGGAATGAGAAAATAGGGGGAATAGAATCCTGTGCCCTGCTGGGACATTGGAACCTCTTCTATAGCCCCCTGAGCCAGAAGAGTGGTGACCTCTTGCCACAACAGGTCTGAGACCGGTGGTTGAGATTTGAACTGTTTTATTAGCGTGGATGGGGGCAAGCTAAGGAAATGAAGCTTGTATCCCAGACTCATGATAGAGTCCAATTTTCTGATGTGATTTGTCACCATCTTTTGGCAAAATGGCAGATACGGCCTGGAATATTTAAAGGTTCTGGGCTTAGAACAGGAAGAATGGCTAAGTTCTCTAGACAACAGTCAAAGACCCTGAGGAGGCTGGGTCTGCTGAGCCTTCTGAGCTTGTGTCTTTCTTTGTCTAGTTTGTTGTTGCCCCTTCTGGGGAACATGTGTTTGCTGGCTGAAAGATGGATAGAATTTTTTCTTTTTAGAGAAAAAAGGTTTTTTGAAAAGCATTTTCTTGGCTGGGTTAGCTGTAGATTTTGACAATCTGTCTAAAGTTGTATTATCAGTATTTCATTAGCTTTGAGCTGCCAATCCTTGCCAAAAAGATTTTCTCCTGTGCAAGGAATGTTACCCAGCTTATCTTGCACCCATTCCTCCAAGTTTGAAGCTTGGAGCCAGGCAATACGACGTGCTCCTATGGATATAGCAGACTTTCTGCTAATACATTCAAAACAGTCAAAGGTAGCACGATTCATAAACTTAGAGACATTTTGAGCATGTTTGACCAAAGTCAAATGATCCGTCCATTTATCCTCTTGAAGAAAAGGGTTCAAAAGTTCCAAGTCTTTTGTAACCTGTTCAAGAAACATTCCCATGTATAGTATATAGGAACCGATTCTTGCTGATAGCATGGAGGACTGAAAGCATTGACGACCAAAGGCATCCAGTGTTCTAGACTCACGACCTGGTGGATTGGAAGTGTGTCTTTTAGCACTCTTAATCCGCCTCATGGCAGACTCTACAACCATAGAATGATGTGGTAACAGAGTCTTCTGAAACCCTGGACAAGGTGGTACTCGATACATAGTGTCAAGACATCTAGAATGTGGAGATACTGTTAAAGGAGCTTCCCACATTCTTAACATTAGATCATGTAAGATCTGATGTATAGGAAGCATAGCTGCCTCCTTTGGAGCCAAAGGATATTAAAGAATTCTCAATTCTTCTGCCTTAGGCTCCTTTTCTGGTACTACTGTAATGCCATATCACGTACAAAATCATGAAAAGACATATAGGGACATTCTGCGTTGAGGAGAAAGTTGAATCTTGTAAAAAAAAGTTCAGCTCTGGTACCAGTGGAATCAGAGTCATCGGAATCAGAAGATTCAAAAGGAGGAAGAACCGGGTTCTCCCGAAGCAGATGGTGTCGGTACCGAAATGAGTCGGTACCTGATCCCCTATGCTGGAGAGATTTTTCAAGCTCGGCATCAGGGGAAGCATGCCTGTTGAAACAGGTACCGAGGGCACTGGCACCGGTACCGGCGCCCGCGGAACCGTCTGCAGCAATTTTAGCAGTACCGAAGTAGCTAAAAGAGTCACTAGACTGCGATCGATAGCGAGGAGTCTTTTGTCCATCGCTACTGCCGATGCCGGGATGTCAGTACCGGTGGACGCAGCCACAACCCCCGAGCATGGCACCAGTAGTTCCATCGAGGTCAAGGCCTCAGGAACATCCTGGAGCCCCGATAAAGCTTTGGAGCCCAAAGACTCCCGCCGGGGCTGTTTTGCCGGAGAAATGTCCTCGAGGGCAACATCAGTGGCATCTCAATGTTTAGAGGGAGATCTACCCGTCGAGGACCAGCTAGTCTTGGAAGACTTGCGTTTAGTTACCTGAGATCCCTGGGAAGAAGTAGAAGCCCTGGAAGACAGACATCGATGCTACAGACATCGTGTCTGAAGCAAATAGGGCACCAAGTTGATTTGCTCGATTCTGAAGACTTTTTAGTCAACTTCCTGCAGGAGAGACACTCCATAGGGCAATGGTCAGGGCCTAAACATTTAAGACACCAGTCATGGGTGTCGGTAATAGAAATTGTACCGCCACATTTTGAACATTTCTTAAAACCAGTGGCTGTTTTTTCCATGGTAAGGGAAAAGAGGGCCCAGTGCCCAAAATGGCGCCAAGCACCAGGGCAGGGAGAACCCCCGAGAAAAAGCACTAAAATTGGGTTATTTTCAGAAGAAAAGAAAGAAAGCACCGGTGGTACCGGTAGGCGTCAACGGAAGGCAGACGCGACCACAAAAAATATAAAAATAAGAGAAGATTTTCTGCGGTGACAGGGGACATGTCCTGTTGGCTCCGCGGAAAATGAAGAACTGAAGTGAGAGAGGTATTTGGGCAGGAAGGCAGCACGCATGCATGGTGGGATGCTCCCAAAAGCTTTCCTTTTGGATGCTAGGGAGCGTTCCCGCGTAGGCTCTGTCGGTGCAGACGGTATCCATATGTGAAGACTACATTCCTGCTTGTTCCTGGAGATACTCTATTGAACAGGTACTGGGTTCTCTTACATGTATGTGTACAGCACTGCCTTGTAGTGCTATACAAATGTTAAGTAGTAGTAGTAGTAGGAACACAGCTATATTTATTGTGTTAATTATGAGGAATGCTGCAGGCTTTGAGAGGATAAAGATTTTAGTGGAGTGTTGACACAAAGATTTTAATCATACCTGATCACCTCCTTTCCTTTAATCCTGCTGGAGCAGTCCAGACAAGTGGGTTATGTCCCTTGCCAGCAGGTGGAAGATTGGCAACTTTCAAAGACTGGGTATATCGTCTGATACATCACTGAGAGAAGCCAGTATGACACTTCCCAAGCAGTTAATCAATCTGAAAAAAAAACTCTGGGGAAAAACACACCTCAGAGAACTTTAATAAATACATCCAGTTTTGCTCCAAAGAGCATTATCAAGCATTTGACTCTCTTATTATGAGGAAACTGGAGCCAGCCCACAAGGCTGACTAGACCTTCCACCGCAGCCAGAACCTCCTCCCCCCCAAACCTGCAAAAAGAAAGAAAGTCTTCCAGATAGAGACCTCACTAATGTCACCAAAAGGCAGAGAATTTTCCAACCTACCAAAGGATTCTTCTAGGGTGTGTCCTGGACTAGTCTAACAGGATTCAATGAAAGGAAAGGAGATCAGGTATGACTAAAATCTTTCCTTCCATAATATCATCCTGCTAGACCAGGTCAGACGAGTGAGATGTACCCAAGCAGTCAGGACTCAGTGGGAGGAAGACAACATTCAAGATAGACTACCCTGTCAAAGGAGTCATGTGAGTAACCCCACAAGCACTGTTCCCTCTAAGCTGTACGCGTGTGCACGTGGTACACACCTCGCCGAGCGAGTGCACATACTTTACAACAGAGCGCACAAAAATTACGGTTCTGATAGAAAGCAACACAGACGTCTTAAAATTTAAAAGTTGTTGTGTATTTACGGTTTTCACAAGTTCTACAATATTTTCTAGTGCAATCTTATAGACCTTCAGGATATAAGATCTTTGGTCTTAAACTTTAATTGGCACATTGAGAAACTTCTGCTTCCGTACTTTGGCTTGCGACATGTGTGAATAGTCCAATTGTAATCTGTAATTCGAATTGCATTATTAAATTTTTTATTACATTGAAAACGGAAAGAAGTTAATTTTTAAAAATGTCAAAACCGATAGCAATGAGAGGTACAAAACTTAAGAGAACGGCTGGAGCTTTTAAGCCTGAATGGCTTGAAGAAATTGTTGTAACGGAGACACCGAAATTTCGGGATAATACGTGCGTTCATCTGTGTGAAATATTCACTTACGAAGAGGATGACGGAATAGTATGTTTATACTGCCGAGATGCAAAAACCATCGGAGAGTTTTTGAGTGACAAATGTTAGGATGATGTGTGGAAACAGGACTTTCTGAAATGACATCTGTCTAGTAAGTCTCATACTGAAAGTGTTAAGAAACTTAGAGCTAAAAATCCAAATTTAAGAGGAGGATTATTTAACTTGCTGCTTGAGAGCACCACTGAAAAAGAGAAAAAGGCAAATTAGTAATGAACAGAAGCGTTCTACACCAGAAGAAATTAAAATTCTAATTGATAGTGTTTTGCTGGCTGTTCGGATGACTATTTCCATGCTCTCTGTTCAAGATATTAATGAACACATGCCCAAGTAGATAACCATACCTGAAAGCTGGAGAAGCAAAAACTATTTGTTTGAACTTCTTGAAAGCGTAGTTTCTCACCTGTAACAGGTGTTCTCCAGGAGCAGCAGGAATCAGTCCTCACATATAGGTGACGTCGGCGCCGACGGAGCCCTTGCGGAGCAATTTTCCCCAGCTTTCAAAGAAAGCCTTTGGGAATTGCAGCGCACATGCGCGGTCCTCTTCCCACCCAAGGGTGCCATCTTGCTCAGTCAGATGACATAGCTAAAAGACAGCAAAAAATTAGCAAAACGAAAGCATAAAACTGCAACTCCAAGGGGAGGAGGGAGGGTTGTGAGGACTGATTCCTGCTGCTCCTGGAGAACACCTGTTACAGGTGAGTAACTACGCTTTCTCCAGGACCAAGCAGGAAGTCAGTCCTCACATATGGGACTCCCAAGCTTAAGGCTACCGGAGACTCTAAGCACAAAAATGAGCTCCCTCTAGCTCAGCAGCACAGAAGGAAGGAATCTTCTCTGAATACGTCTCCAACCGGTAGCCCAACATCCGGGATGGAGGGTAGGAGTTGCCTATACCTCGAAGAGGTTACGGAGGACTGCCTGTCCGAAAGCACTGTCCCTGCGGGACTCCCTCTCCAGGCAGTAATGGGCTGCAAACGTCTGGCTTGAAGACCAAGTAGCGGCCCGGCAGATGTCTGCCAACGGAACAGAGCGGAGGTAAGCCACTGACGTAGCCTTCGCCCAAACACGATGAGCGGTGACTCTACCTTCCAGCACGAGGCCCGCAGCCTCGTAAGCCCAAGCGATGCAGTCCACAATCCAGATGGACAGAGTACGCTTGGAGACAGGGAGCCCCAACTTGTTGGGGTCATAAGACACGAAGAGCTGAACCGCCCTTCGGTGCTCCCGCGTACGGTCAAGGTAGAAGTTCAGCGCCCTTCTACAGTCCAGGGTATGCAGGACCATTTCAGCTCGGCTGGAGTGTGGCCTGGGAAAGTAGGTCGGAAGTACCACCTCCTGGTTGATGTGAAAAGGGGAAACCACTTTAGGAAGAAACTTAGGGTGAGTCCGTAGGACTACCCGGTTCTTGTAGAACCTAGTGTAAGGAGGATCAGATACCAGGGCCTGCAGCTCACTAACGTGTCTAGCAGAAGTGAGGGCCACCAAGAACAAGGTTTTCCAGGAAAGAAAACGAAGAGGACAGGTAGCCATAGGCTCAAAAGGCGGACAGGTAAGCCGCTGTAAAACCACATTGAGATCCCAGTTCGGAGCTGGCGGGCGCAAAGGTGGTTTAAGGAGCAGGAGGCCCTGGAGAAAACGAGCCACCAGAGGGTGGCTGGAAAGAGGTCTACCATCCACCGGTAGGTGGTGCGCAGAAATAGCACTGAGGTGGACCTTGACCGAGTTGGACTTAAGTCCAAGATTGGAAAGAGAAAGCAAGTACTGCAAGACCACTGATGTTGAACAGGAGAAGGGGTCTTGCGACTGCTGAGTACACCAGACGGAGAACCGACGCCACTTAAGAGCCACTCCTGGAGGCCAAGACGACCTCTTCCACATCTGGAGGTAGCTGGAGAGGAGCAAGGACTACCCTTTCAGCAGCCAGGCCATCAGATGAAGGGACCGGAGGTTGGGGTGCAGGAGCGTCCCCTGATCCTGCGACAGGAGGTCGGGCTGAAATCCCAGTGGAAGAGGAGTGTCTACCGCTAGCTGCATCAGAAGCGGGAACCAAGGTTGTCTCGGCCACCGGGGAGCCACTAGGATCAGCGATGCTTTGTCTCTGAGAACCTTGAAGAGCGTCCGAGACACCAGTGGCATGGGAGGAAAGGCATACAAGAGGCCGGTGGACCATGGAATTAGAAAAGCATCCGCCGCTACCCGGAAAGGATGCGGCTGTCGAGAGCAGAATCTGGGCAGCTGCCTGTTCAAAGGACTGGCAAACAGATCCATGGTGGGGAGGCCCCACTTGAGAAAGATCCGCTGAACCACCAGCGGATTCAACCTCCACTCGTGTGGCTGGAGGATCCTGCTGAGCTTGTCGGCCAGGTAATTTTCCTGACCTGGGAGATAGACAGCCTTGAGGAGGATGCCGTGGTGGACTGCCCAAGAGCACAGTTTTTGTGCCTCCTGACAGAGAAGGAAGGAGCCTGTGCCGCCTTGTTTGTTCACGTAGAACATTGCAACCTGATTGTCTGTCTGTATCAGCACCGACTGGTGAGAAACCAGGTGAGAGAATGCTTTGAGCGCTAGGCGGATGGCTCTGAGCTCCAGGAAGTTTATCTGCTGAGCAGACTCCCAAGGAGTCCAGAGGCCTTGAGTACATGTCCCTTGGCAATGTGCTCCCCAACCCAGGAGAGAAGCATCGGTCGTCAGGACCTGAGAATGCGTAGGGGGCTGAAAAGTCACTCCTAGTACCAGGTTTGGCAGATGAAGCCACCATTGTAGAGAAGAGACCAGCTGGTCGGAGATCTGTACGGAGTCCGCTAGGCTCCCCGTGGCCTGATGCCATTGATTGCGAAGGCACCACTGAGCAGGACGCATGTTCAGTCGGGCATTGGGGGTCACATGGACCGTGGAAGCCATATGGCCGAGCAGTTGCAGAAATTGCCTGGCCGAGACCAGGGAATTGCTGTGAAAACGGCTGGTGAGATCCATGAGCCTTTGGGCCCTGTCCAGAGGCAGGAAGGCCTGCGCCTGAAGAGTGTCCAACCTGGCGCCGATGAATTCGAGATCTTGAGAGGGGAGCAAAGTGGACTTTGCGAAGTTTATGACAAAACCCAAGTGCTGGAGCAGAGCCACAGTGCGATGAGTAGCCTGAGTGGCTTCTTGGGCAGACTGGGCCCTGATGAGCCAGTCGTCCAGGTATGGGAACACAAAGAGACCTTGACGTCTCAGATAGGCCGCCACCACTGCTAGGCATTTGGTGAACACTCTGGGGGCGGAGGATAGGACGAAAGGCAGTACTCTGTACTGGTAATGGTGTCTGCCCACAACAAACCTGAGGTATTGCCTGTGGTCTGGATGAATAAGGATATGAGTATACGCATCCTTTAGATCTAAGGAGCATAGCCAGTCTCCCTGCTGGAGGTAGGGCAGCAGGATTCCAAGGGAAAGCATTTTGAACTTTTCCTTTGCAAGGAACTTGTTGAGGTTTCGCAAGTCTAGGATGGGTCTGAGGCCTCCTGTTCTTTTCGGAATCAGGAAGTATCTGGAATAAAACCCTTGACCCTTCAGGTGGTGGGGCACCGGTTCCACGGCTTGTTCCTGAAGACGACTTGCTAACTCCTGAAGGAGTAAGTCCCTGTGCAGAGGGAGTCTGGAAGGCTCCCCTGGAAAGTAGGAGGGAGGTACCTGGTGAAAATGAAGAAGATAGTTCAAAAGGGCTATCTGAAGCACCCAGGTATCTGTGGTGATGTTGGACCACCTGTGGGCAAAGTGGACCAGCTGGCCTCCTGTGCTGAGAGAAACCAGCTGAGGGGGAGAGGCTATGCTGAGAAAGTCAAAAAACCCCACCCTGCTGAGCAGGGGCCGGTGGTGCAGGCTTGGGGGCTTGCTTCCTACGGGACCCATTACCCCGTCCCTTGGCCTGCTTTCCCTGTGGGGGAGCTGGTGAGGCCTGATACTGAGGGTAGTATTTATAGGCAGCACCTTTCCTCGGGTAAAAGGGCTTTTTCCCCGAGGCCTTCTTCTTTTGAGAAGGGGCAGAGGTCTTCCTTGAGAGACGAGTCCAGGTGAGAGTCTCCGTCTCGATTTGTGCAGCCTTCTCATCCATGGGCTTGCCAAAGAGGTTATCACCTCGGCAGGGGACATCGACCAACTTGTCCTGTACCCAGGGCTCGAGGTCGGACGTCTGAAGCCAAGCCTGGCGGTGTCCACCGATGCCGGCCGCGGCTACTCGAGCCGAAGCCTCAAAACCATCATAGGCTGCTCGAGAGATAAACTTGGAGCACTCCCGAATACCAGTAGACAAGGATTGGAACCTCTGCAAAGATTCGTCGGAGAGACCAGCAGAGAACCCGGCTATTTCTTTAGCCAGGTCTCGGAGATACATGCCCATGTAGAGCTGGTATGTCTGGACTCGACAAGCAAGCATAGAGCCCTGGAAGCACTTCCTACCGAGGGCATCCAGGCTTCGGGCTTCCCTACCAGGGGGCACCGAGGAGTGCATTTTTTGACTCTTCAGTCTATGCATGGCCGATTCCACCACCATGGAATGGTGCGGTAGTTGTGCCTTTTGGAAGCCGGGGCTCTTGCGGACTCGATAAATGGAATCGACCCGCTTGCTTAACACCGGCGACGACGCCGGGCTCTCCCACATGCGGAAGAGAAGCCGTTCCAGCATGGGAGGAACCGGTACAATAAAGGCCTCCTTCGGGGGAGAGTCATATTGGAGGGCATCGAGTTCTTCGACTCGAGGCTCCTCCTCGGGATCCGCAGGGAAGGCCAAGGCTTTGGCCATATCCCTCACGAAGTCCGAGAACCGGGTATCCTCCGGGGGGGACCGTCTCCGAGGTTCGGACTCGGGGGAGTCCGAAGGGACACACCGAGTCCGAAAGGAACCAGGTGACTCTTCGTCCTCAGATTCCCAGGCCGACTCCTCGGAGGAGTCGTCGACCGGCTCCGGTCGGGCGGGCACTGATGCCATCCGCCCTGACGCCGAGGGAGTCGGCGTCGGCGACCTCGGTCCCGAACGGGAGGCCGAAGGAGACCTCGACCGAGGATCGACTCGAGCCCTCATGGACTCGAGGATTGGCTCGGTCTCCGGGGTCGACTTGGAGGTCGACATCCCGGCGGTCAGGGCAGAAGCACCAGCGAGGCCAGCGATCAATGCCCGCTGCTGGTCCAAGAAGGCAGACAAACTGCACTCCAAGGCCGTCAACCTGAGTCCGAGCTCAGGAGACCCAGCAGCCCCCGACTCGGGCCCCGACGGCGTCGGGCCCTTCGGAGGCGAGTCCACGAGGACAACAGTACTTACGTGAGCAGGCAAGTCCACCTCGAGTCGAGGATGTTTCGATGGCCTCTCCGACTCCAAGGACTCGGGACGGGAATCGGGGCTATGCGACCTGGCCCTCGAGGAACCAGGAGCGTCCATCGATCCCGCCCTCGCGGGTTTCTTCTTCCGATGATGCTCCCGGGCAGGAGACCCCCTTTCAGAGGAACTCCGACGATGCTCAGGACCAGAGTCCCGAGACGTCGAAGCCTCTGACGAGGTCCGAGCCCGGCCGGAGTCAGAGAAGATACGCTCCCGCTGGTGCTGCCGACTCCTCAATGCTTTTGAGGACATTTTGCCGCATGGCCTGCAGATCATGGGGTCATGATCTGGGCCGAGGCAGCGGAGGCAGAAGTCATGAGTGTCTGTAAGAGACATAAGTTTTATACAGAGGTCACACTTTTTGAAACCACTGGCCGCCATTGGGGGAAAAAGGGCCCCTGCGAGGTCGAACGACCGGGCAGCCAGGGAAAAAGGAAAAAAAGCGTGAAATCTGTCACGAAGGACAAAAAAACGAAAAATAAAGGACGGACTCGCAACCGGCGTCGCGAGTCCGGGCGGGAAAAGAACCGGCGTCGAACCGAAGAAAAAATAGAGAAAAATAGAGAAAAATCAACTTTTCTGCGGGGATTCACAGGCAACGTCTGTAGGGCTCCGCGGAAAAAAGAAGACTGAGCAAGATGGCACCCTTGGGCGGGAAGAGGACCGCGCATGCGCGCTGCAATTCCCAAAGGCTTTCTTTGAAAGCTGGGGAAAATTGCTCCGCGAGGGCTCCGTCGGCGCCGACGTCACCCATATGTGAGGACTGACTTCCTGCTTGGTCCTGGAGAAATTATAAAAATCAATGTCCAAGATAAGCTCATAGCAGATGTTGCATCAGCAGCGTATCATACTTTAACTATTGATGAAAGCACAGACACTTCTGTCAACAAATACTTAATACTGTACTTCAAATATCGGCCAGTAAATTCATGTCTGTATAAAACTTCATTTGGTGGGATGCTACAGTTGGAAGCATGTGATGCTGCATCAGTAGTCAGTGCACTCCAGGAATTCTATGGGAAATACAAGCTTGACCTTAACAAAATGGTCATGTTTACTTCGGATGATGCCTCTGTCATGTCAGGCAGAATAAATGGTGTTGCTGCGCAGCTAAAAAAAACGTTTTGTATTCAGTGCAGCAGCATTGTGTTGCCCATCGTGAACATTTGGGGGATCTCTGAATCATGGAAAGAAGTAAAGTTGATGAAAGAAGTTGAAACTTTCATGAGAACTGTTTACACAACCTTTTGTCGATCTTCTACTAAAAGGTCACAATTTAAAGAATTAGCAGATGCTTCTGAATGCGAGTCAATTGCTTTTAGACCTCTGAACGAAGTGTGGTGGTTATCTAGACATTTTGCTCTTCAAGCAAATTATTCAAAATTATGATCCATTATTAAAATACTTTGAAGAAGAGAAGGATAATGATCCCATTGCAAGGTACTGTTATAAAAAGCTAAAAAGCCATCAATTCCATATAACACTGCAGATTTTGAATGATGTTTTATCTGAACTAGCTTCATTAACAATGGCATTTCAAAAACATGGGCTAACACCACTGGAAGCATATCATCTTGCACAGGGTAAGCTGAACAAAATCCGAATGCAATACTTGGGTGACACAGTAAAATGGAGTGATAATGTTAAAAATCTTCTTGACAAGATACCTGGAGACGTTTCAGTGGATACTGGTTCCACACTTATTTTCATTAATATGCTGTGTCTGCATTTAGGGGAAAGATTTCCTGAAAATGAAATTGAGGAATGGTTTGCTTTTGACTTGACAGCAATAGCACAGTGTGATTATGAATTTGGAATTGAAAACGTCTGATCACTCTGCTTAAAAGTACAAACAATTTCTTATGGAGGAACATATTGTTATTCAGCAGTACAATGACTTCAAGTTCTTAGTCGCAGAAAAAAATCAAAAGCAAACTGATAAACAGTTTTCCGGATATGGTGACTTTGGCATTTCAGAATGCTCACTTTGCAGATTTAGCGAAATTGATGGATATTGGTGGAACATTTTTGGCTTCTAGTGCAGATTGTGTGCATGGTTTCAGCTTGATGACAAGTTTAAAAACCAAAATAAGGAATCGCTTACAGTTAGAACATTTGGGAATGCTGATGCGTGTTAAGAGTCATCTTCAAGATGGCAGATCGGTAGACCTTGATAAAATTTATTCAGACTGGTTAAATTTGAAAGATCGAAGAGAAAAATTTTGAGAATGAACAGTTAATAGTAAGCTCATTCTCTTCTTCCATACATAAATTTACATGAAACAATGACTTTCAATAAAAATTAACTGAAATAATACCGCATTTGTGATTGTAATTACTAGAAATTTTCTGCTTCATTTAGTAATCGTCTATTTTCATTTAATTTGATTAAAATCAATGTGGTATACATACTGTATTCTGACATGTAGTCAAATTTTAAAGTATATAACTCAGAGTGTCGGTTATGTGGCACACAAAAATGTAACCTTCCTTCAAAAGCTGCACAGCTGATATTTTATGCGCACACAGCCTACACAAAATTAGAGGGAACATTGCCCACGAGCACCCTGAAGGACTTCACAAAGCCTTAGAACTGTCCTCTGAGAACACCCAAGAGGGTTGTGCTCCTTGGAGAGAACTGTGACTCACTCCTAAATGCACTTACCAGTCAGGATGCATCCTGTTCATAATGGTCTCCAAGGGAAAGTGACACTAGAGGAGCTGATGTTTGCCAGCACCTCGTTCAAACTGCCGAGAATGGAGCAGGTCCTTTTGTTGGGAGTAATAAGGAATTGCAGTGAATGCCAGCAACACCCTTTGCCTGTCCACGAAACGTGGTGAGTCGTCCATTTGAGGATCATTCTCTATGAAGGAAGTCAGGACCACAATTCAGCGAGAATAATAAAAGGAGCAGGCAGTCTCCTCGAAGGGTGGATGACAAAGGCTTCACAGCAAAAGGAGCTGTCCAGAGAACCAGAAAGGTGTAACAGACCCCACAGGTTGCAGCACGGACATTCTATGGCAGGTGACAAAGTCCCCCAGAATGGTCATAAGGAACCAACCCACCTGGAAGGTCTTCTATACGGACCCAAGGAAGGGTCCCTATATAGCTCTCAACCACAAGAGTCCACTGAAACTCAACAGGACACTCAGGTGGACAGATCTGCTTCATTCCTGCTGAAGGAGGACAAGAAACCTCTCAAGGAATCCTTTGGAGGCAATACCTGTAGAAGAGCAGATCGCTACTTGAACCCTGATGGTCTGGGGCTAAGTTATGGTCCGAGTTGAACTGCTAAAAGGCTCCAACATCTGCTACAGGCACAGAGACACTCCCCAGCCCTCAGGCCAGGTGTTATCAAGCAGCACAAACTAACAAGCATGCACCTGCAAAGGCCAGGTCCTAAGCAAGAAGTCACTGGGAAATTGCCTTCCTGGAGCCCCCAGCGAGTTTCCCAATGCAGGCCCATACCTTGAAAATCCAAAGAAGAGCCACACCATTGGTGTGTAACACCGTGTACAAGTCCAGGTGGACTAATAACCTGTGTAGAACATTGCTCATCCAGGGACAGGGAGGAAGTTACTGTCCGCCATCTACTGTAGGCAACTCTGAAAGAAGGGCCCTCAAACCCGCTATCCATGGATTCTTATTGCAACTGGAATGGACCAGAATGGCCAGTACATGGGGTACTGGAAGGCTATGTTCTTATACTATGAAATTCTGTATGGGAGGGCTAAGCTCCCACTTTGCCTGGACCTTTGGAGTTCTCACATAGAAAAGTCAGACTACATGCCAAAGCTTACAATATGTGCTGCAGCTAATGCAAACAGAGGCTCCTCTGCCCAACAGTTAAGCATGAGAACTGCACCAGATCTGCAAGATCTGCTGCAGAAGGACTGCCTGACTGTCAGGGCTGTGCCTGAAAACATACAGCTTGCTGCTTGTACTAAAGGAGGTATGAACCTCCCTAGGTTCAATCTGATCGCTTCACCCTCCAAGTAGAAGATTTCCCAGGGGCCCCCCCCCCGAGGCGACAACGTCCCAAGGCCAACTGGACCGGACCTTACCTCCAAGCCCATCTGGCTAGGTTTTAAGCTGATAAGTATCTCATCTGATGTTTTCCAGTGTCTCCTGGTCATAATGTGGAACTGTAATCGCTACGGCATCTGCTTCTTGATCCCCCTGGGCAGACACAGAATCTGGTCAAATGATAGGGAACACAGGTATCAGAAAATTAGACAGTGCCTCTGAATCTGCTGCACATGCACCTTAGACTAGGATCCTGCCCAAGGTTGATACGCCACTCCAGAGGGTCAGAGGACACTCAGGTCAATATAAAAGTGTCCGAGAATCACCTGCTCTGAGTTGGCCAAGACTTGAGCAAACCTTCACTGTGAGAGAAACTAACTTAGGATAGCAGGGCCAGACCTCTAGGAACTCCAAATTGTTGAAGACAGAATCAAGCTGCTCTCAAGACAGCCTTTCCAGGCAGAGAACCCAGCCTGTTACACCTTTGGGCATCCTCAAAGATGCTAACTTTTACCTCCCCTATTTCCTTGGTAAAGATATGGAGAGTCACATCTTATCTGTCGAATCTCAGCCTCATGGAGACAGCCCACAACCCAGACAGGAAGAAACAAGAAACAGCCAATGCTGATCACCCTGAAAAGTGACCAATGCCACAGCGACATCCAGGTGGGTCCTAATTGACTGCTGCAATACTATCCCCGAAGGGTCTCATATGAAGATGAGATGTGAAGTCCAAAGATCTCCAGTTCAAGGTTCAGGACATGTCAGAATGAAGATCCCATAATGGATCCACATGTACCAGGCATAATGTCTCCGATCCCCCCATGGATGGGACTGGAGAAACAAAGTTTCACCGCTGTAACCACCACAGAGTGGCCACCACCATCCCTCACCTGAGAAGATAGTCTTAGAAAGACTCTTCTGCGGAGACTTTACAAGTTTGGCTGTAATTATCCAAGCACACATCCAAAGTCCCAGGTTGGCCTGGACCATTCCCTGAAGGACTGAGGACAGGTGGCTGGTTGGAGAAGCTGACAATTCCATGCTCAAAGAGCCCGAAACCCACTAACCGAACATAGTATGGGTGTGCTTCACAGGAATAGATTGAGACACACTTCAACTAGCTGCCATTCAGGAAGGACTGCCAGCATCCATTGAAGGGACTCACAGGCTCCAAAGATCCTCCCCTAGAGGCAACCCGAGTCCATCAGACATGCTGCTAGGACTTCCCCTACTGCAACGGAGGCCTTGCAGGAATCCCCTTCTCCAGAGGGAAACTTGAGGCTCTATGTACAACCTCAGAAGATCCTTAGACTATTATCTGCCTTTTTTTCAGGAATCTCCATGGGTGAGCCTCTCCAGAGAGAACATGACCCTTAAGGGGAACTGCTGCACCAATGAATGGAATAAAGCCAGCACTCTTAACTAGCCCTTACCATCGCCGTCATGGTACTGGGAGAGATGCTGCACCAGCATTACCCAACAGTAGCCATCCAGGTGGGGCACTTTGAGTGCCCTAGCTGCTGGAAGAAGACTGGGCTAAGTGACAAATTTCTCTACTACTACTACTTTAATTTGTATAGTGCTACAAAGGCACCCCCCCCCCCTCCCCAAGCCAGATGTTTGCATGAACAAATCTGCAAAGTTGGGAGCAACAGCGATAGCCTTATGACTGGAACCACCTAGCAACTAGCACAGAGTGGAGACCCTCTCTGAAGGCCAGATTGCAGGGGTGCATACAGCACTGATCTTCATAGGACCTTGACTTTCAACTGATATTTACCCACATCCAACACCTCCTACTGCTGGGATAATCATGTGTTAGAAAAAGCCAACCTTCGCCCCATAGGGCTGGAGGGCTAATACAGCTGGCTTTGGTCAAGGGGACAGCCGATACAGGACCCTAGGAACCAAGGGCCCCAAATTTGTAGGTTCTTGCCCTGAAAGTCCTTTCACCATGCCTTCTTTGAGTGTTTTACTGCTATTTTATGTTCTTTTACTTTCTTATTTACATTGTAGTTCCTTTTTATATGTTTTATTATTTTTTAAAATGTAAACCACTTTGATACTAACATGGGAAGTGGTATAGTACATTTTTAATAAACATAAGCACCACTGCCTAGGACCATGAACCTAGCTGTTAACCTAGCCAGCTCCGTATCCTTCAGAGCTGCCATAACATCCCCAAAGGCTTAAATAGTACATGGCCAAGAAAAGGGATATCACAGGGATCCCAAATGGCCTGTGGAAGAACCACCACTCAGTCCTCAGACTTACCTTGCGGCAGCCAGAACGTGACTCAAGACTTCCAGACAAGCCCCATAGACAAGACTAGGCTCACAGAGGAACTGAGGACACAAGGGTGAAGCAGGTGCTGTGACCTCTCTAGCTGGCCATGAGATCTGCGCTCAGGGGCTCAGATCCCTGGAGGGTACACTTGTGTCCCAAATCTCCCTGCAAGGGTCTGACAAGCAGTTAGCCAACTGAATACAGCTTGAAGGCTGTTTCAGGGGCTGCAGCACAAGCTGGCCCACAAGCAGGGCCCCGAGACCATCAGGCATGTGGCTAAGGCCATCCTGCTGTGCTCACCAGGCCCATCAGCCCACCCCCCCAAGAGATTATAGAGCTCAACAGTAGCCAAGGGGGGGAGGGGAAGATGACGACAGCAGGAGCCGCAGGTATGGCATTGAGCCCCGCTCCCACCGCAGGGGGTGGGGGGAGTCTCAAAATGCCAGCCAAAAAGTGTAATATGCATCAGAGCCCAAATGGGGCAAAAACACTGCAGCTGCGGTAAAAAACTGCTAGGGTTCAGAGCTGCATCAGAGCAATAAAAATCATGGTAGCTAAAAGCAAAAAGGCTGCAGCGAATAGGAGTCCTGAAAACCCGAAAAGGGAATACCAAAGCCTGTCAGTCTAAATGGGGAAACCCTATTTGGAAGGCCCTGGACATTCACACAGACCCGGCAGGGAAAGGCCCTTTGTTTTTTTTCTTAAATTTCAAAGCTGCTTTATTAAAAGCAACTGAGAGCCAACCAAACTCCCACTGAAATCAATACGAAAAATGGGACTTAGAAAACGTTTTTCCAAAAAGTAGAAAAGGATAGCAAGGAAGGAGGGTCTGGGGCCATCTTTCTGATCCATCTCAGGGGCCCTATGGGACTCTCCTGCTGCTCTTCCAGCCCACAGCACTGGTACCCCAAAGGAGACAGCATGGACACAGGGCAACTGTTTGCTCCAGGAGATGTGGGCATACCTGCTGTCTGAGCCTTTGGGCCTTTCAGGACTCAATCCAAGGTTCCATACTGCAGTGTGAGTGAGGAGAGTCCAACTGAATCCAAGGCCTCTGCAATGACGTGAGAGGAAAGTCAGGCCTATCTTCACTGCTGTACCAGTCTATACACCTTGCTATCTGCTGGAGGCAGACAATACTGGCTGCTCTCCATGCTGTACCAGAGGATATACCCAGTGATAACATTGCTAAAAGTTGGTCAAATCTGCCTACACTTGCTGGCAGGGGTCATAACCTATTCGCCTATTCGTCAAACAGAATGATAAGGAACTAACCATCTTTTCCATGGAAAACTACTACTTATCATTTGTATAGTGCTACAAGATATATGCAGTGCTGTACATATGCATGCAAGAGACAATCCCTGCTTGATCGAGTGTAGAATCTAAGACAGACAACACAACAAACTGAGGACTAGGGTATGTCTAGGGAAAATGGTAAAGACACACATAGGTGGTGAACAGGAGAACAAGGGGATCAGGATCCAAAAGCAGCCTTGAAGAGATGGCTTTTTAGTCAGAGATCCAGCCAGACATACTGACTCCGGTAGTTTGTTCTAGGCATATAGAGCAGCAGCATGGAATGAATGAAATCTGGAGCTGGAAGTGGCAAAGAAAGGAACAGATAAAAGGGATTTGCCAGAAGAGCGGAGATCCAGAGGAGGAGTGTAGGGAAAGATAAGAAGGGAAGGTAGCAATGAGCTGAAGAATGAATGCACTTAAGTCAGTAGAAGTTTGAACTGTATACAAAATGGCTAGGGAGCCAGTGAACTGACTTGAGGAGAGGGTTATGCAAGCATAGCAACATAGGTGGAGGATTAACCATGCAGCTAAGTTTTGAACAGATTGAAGGGGAGAGAGATGATTCAGGACAGACTAGCAAGAAGCAGGCTGCAATAGTCTAGATGGGCGGTGACTCCTAGAGTGGATAAAGTCTTAGTAGTGTGTTCAGAAAGGAAGGGACACGTTTTGCTGATTTTATAGAGAAACAAATGACAGGTTTTAGCTATCTGTTGGATGTATGCAGAGTATAAGACAGAAAAGAATCAAAGAGGACCCCAAAGTTCTGAGCTGAAAAAATAGAGAAGAGTATAGTGTTGATCTTTCCAGTTTTCCAGGTCATGCTGCATCTTCGTAACTAGAAGAGATGACCCGGAAAACTGGAAAGATCATACTAGCTGAAGCCCAAGAGAACATTTAAAGAGCATAGTGTTATCCACTGAAATAGAGAAAAGATGAAGGGAATCACAGAATTTCTTAAGAACATAAAAGATATGCCATGATGGGTTAGATCAGTGATCCATCAAGCTCAACACAGTCTCTGACAGTGGCCAATATGGGTGTCCTGGACATATCCAGCAGATCTAGAACAGGAATATCAATTCCCTGCAGTGATCCTTGTCTATATGGCTAACAAACATTAATAGTTAAAGAAGCCATATGACAGATGGGAACAAACAATCATAATTAAAAAGTCAATTGTAAGTCATCCTTAAAAATGGAAAAACACACAAAAAACTGTATTAAGCGTTCAACCAATTAGAACCAGTGTATGCAGTAAGCTATTGTCTAAATAAGTAATGGGATCCCTTCATTAAGTTAATATCTATGTTTTTGCAGTAGAGAAAGAAATACTGAAGCAGGTAACACCACTTTAATTTGACTCCCAGCTTAGTACGTAATTGCATGACTGATATTATAATTGCCAAAATAAGTTAATGTCTGATAATAAGAACAAAAGTGATTTGTTTTTACAATATTCACATTTATTTTAATTTTTTAAACATCTAAATAAAATCTGTTCACTGGTAATTAGAACCTAATTATGAAAAATCAAAACAGAACATTCTCCTACAGCAAAGCTTTGATATGTCACACTCACTGCATTAATATTACACCAGAACAAATGAGATGCTGCATATAAAATTCATTGAACTTGCTTGAGGTGAAGAGACATACAGACCCAACTGCTGCAGTAAAACCATTCAGGATATTTAGTACCCTCTTGTGGTAAAAATGAGCAGCGACATAATCAATGGCATTTAACCAAGGCTTACCAAACTTGTCCTAGCGATTCTGTAGCCATTCGAGTTTGCAGGATATCCACAGTGAATATGCACAAAGATACAACTGCATACATTGGAGACTTGCTATATGGCAAATGTATTCATGCACACTGATCGTGAATATCCTAAATAATCTGACTGGCTAAGGGGATCACAAGGAAGCCCTGATTAGGAGGGCAGCAATATCTGCTTTCACATTAGCACAAGTGCATTGTTTTCAACATTAACCTCATCGCACCTGATTCAGAATCAATCACTGATATATATACACACACACAAATGCAAAGTAGTTATAAACATTTCTACTACAGATGTGTTTTTATGATCACCATATGTAAAGTGCTAGAGGATTTTAGACCCAAGTCAATCCTGATCCCACAGCTTTAAAGTTTGATCCTTTCAGTGTTTTTAAAATAGTTTCACGGCTTTTTTTTATGCTAAATACTAAGCCACTTTTCCATGTCATCAGCTGTCTGTGCATATTATCTCTGCTTTTATCCAGTTCTTTTTCTTCCTTATTCTTTCTTTTCAGTTTCAGACCCTGGGCATTTTCTTTAAACATCAGTTACTCTAAATACTGCGGCACCAGAGATACTCTTATATTCAGTTACACAGCAATGTTCAAAGAATTTTAACATGCATCTTAGCTGAAACAGTGTCAGTAACTGAGGTCATGCAGAACATCTGTTCTGGGACAATGTACTGAAATGTGAACACGTTTGGAAACGGCTACTTCATGCAAAAATACCACATAGCATGCATTATCAAGTTTGTGAATTTTAGCATATGATTTTTTTTCACTTGTGAACTTGTTTGCAAAAACATAGGCAAAACTCACTATTCAGCTGAGAAATCATGCAAACCTGCTTAGTGATTCACTAAAAGTTACATTTCCCATGGAAAACTGCACAACTGGGCAATTTCCTGTGAAACTTAACTTCACCTCCCTGAGGTGCTGCTAAGCTTTTCTGTGAAAAAGCTACAGATTGGCTCTCAAATAAAAGTCAATGATAAATCAATGGTATATTATGTAAATTGCCTAGTATAGCCCAAAAATCATCTTGCAGTATGTAGCCTTTACTGTGGAGACTTTCACAGGGACATTGCCTTCTTGTTATTAAAAAAGAGCAGTTGTTACTAAAAAAACAAAGAGCAAAAAAAAAATTACCTCTGTTATACTGAAAAATATTTTTCTACCCAGAATGAAAGGAAAGTACTACCATTTCCCAGAGCAACTCCCTCAACCATGGACTTTACACCACAATTACTGGAAAGGAACAGAGTTGGGAAGCCTTAACGCAAAGAAACTTATATTAGAATTACAGCAAGAGCAAGCATGTTGAAGTGTTCACTTAATCTCAACTTTGATACCAGAATATCAGCATAGATAAAATTACAGTAGCCAAATAACTAATAAAATCTAAAAGTTTGCCAAGTTACACAAATAGATACTGTATTTAATGCAAAATTATTCTTATTTAAACCAGGCTACTAGGAAGTTTACTACCGATTAAGATAATAAAGAGAGCTCAGGGTGCCTCTTTGGGTGCTCAGTTCCAAAATCCAATAACCAAAACCTGAAGGAAGTAGCATTTGTAGCAGCAAAATGTAATTAAAATGATGCAGATTGTCTAAAGGATAATCTCGCCCAGCCAGTTCCAAGAAAAGATAGAGTATCTACCCAAAGCACTGTTCTGTACCGTTTCCTTAAGGTAAAGTATTCAACCAAACAAAAGGAGACTATAGCAGATATAAACTGACCAGAGTTTATTTCTATATGAAGACACGGCATAATTTAGTCTAATCAGCTTGATTTGATAAAACTATTCCAGAAGTTTCTTTGCAATAAGTTTACATTCCTGAAAAATAATTTGTGGAGATTTTCATAGGGAAAAATGGGCTTTTCTGAGAATTTGAAAATTTCAGAAATCAAAATATTTAGGACCAAAGATGGCTCCTAAAAGGCTGCAACACCATACACGAACACCATACCCTCATGAAAATGCATCCATGTGGAACCTAGTACAAATCATACTGAACCTGAAACCCTATTTATAAAAGAGAACTAGTCAAAAACTGCAGCAGATGCTTCTCAAAACTTAACTCTGGCAAGGTCATTCACAAGGAAATTATATTCTTCTCCCTCCCTCCTCCTCCCCCGTTTATATAGGACAGTTGGGCTTTTGAATAGTCTCTTTCTGTGAAAAGATTCTCAGATCTGGTTTATTGTTTTTTTTCAAGTTCAGTATACATTTGGGTTTGTGTTTCTGGTAAACTTCCAATTTTAATTTTATAGGTTGCTCTCATACCAACCCGTTGATAAAGGCTGACAATCTTTCTAGACCTCCTGCAACACAAATACATAAAAAGCAAGTTCTGCCTGTTCAAAATGATAACATAAATGTGATATTTATAGTTGCAGGCATAGGTACCATGCTCACATTAACATTACAGTTCCCACTGATTACAAATTTAAAATATCTTAAGGCCTGTGACTGTCACCAAATCTGTGGTATCCTAAAACAAAACCATACATCTTGGGTGAACTGTAATAGTTATCACAAACAAAAGATTAAAATAAGCAATTTTTATACATTTATTTGGTAAGCAGATAAAATGCAGTAAGCTGCACTAAACTTTCTAAGATATAGAGAAAGAATCAAACATTTTGAAACACACGTATAGCCTATCTGCTCTTATTTAAAGAGGAGAATGTGTAAGACAAACCCCTGCAGGTAAGCTATTCTCTCCCTCCTGTGTTCCCACAATGGATTTTCCCCAACAGCATAAAAAATAAAATAAAAAAGTCTCTCTCAGCAGGATATAGGAGTAATGTTGTACCAGATGTATGGTATCTGAATCAACAATACTAACTGCTCCTGAACAATACTGATAAATTCTTAAAACAGAAAAAAAATCCACAATAGATTGCTCAATACTCTGTACTGAGTATTTTGTTATTTAAACTTCCAAATCTTTACAAAGAATACTTCAGACACAGCAATTATAAAAGTGTATACATATATATCGATCTAATAAAAGATACCAGAAAACCTATTTTTTTAAAATTAAGGGACCAATCTCTCTATAAAGACATTTTCTGGAATATTAAAATATCTAGTTAATAAAGTGCCGTTTCTTCAATTAACAATTTTTCATTTAAAGTAAACTTTATTTCTCTAAAATAAGTCACAGTAAAATATACACAATAGATGCCTATTCATGCTTAAAGAAAATAAAATAAAAATTACTCAAACAGCCTATGCAATAGTCCAAGTAGTGTAAAAGCTAGCCAGGCTGCCTGCCTATTAGGCTAAAACAATCTACTTTAACTGAGAAGCCTAAAGGGACATTTCTGAAAGTTCCAGGCCACAAATCACAACAAAAATAACGTTTGAAGCAAGGGTTACGTTTCAAATAACCTGCTTAAGAAATTTAAAAAAGTAAGATACCATCATTACTTTTCAGTGAGACTCTTAAATGTTTATAAAAGGCTATATCAGAAGTTACTTATAACTCTACAAATGACTATTCGAGATGATAAAGTAAACAGTAATCTTTCTGATTTTTTGGCAGATTTTTCTGTTCCGTTTCCTTCTTCAAACCATCAAATATATGTTAAGAAACTTTGAAAATGAACTAAATTCCTTCAAATCTCAGAAGCATTTGGACTTGCAGTTTCCTAATCAAAAGAAAGCAAGATGCCATGAATGGGTTAGTCCAGCTGCTCACAGGCAAGTGCTAGGAACACCCAGGCCCAGCTTCTACTCCCTGGACTAGTGCTGGGAAAGCTATAGAAGTGTTGACAAACCCTTGAGTGGAAGGAGTCGCAACAACTGAACAATGGTGACACCTACAGGCGAGACCCAGGTTGCATGTACCTGGTTCTGGAGGGAGTCAAACTTTGTTGGCTAAGCAATGGGGGGCAAGGATGGGGAGGGGGGACATGTTAGCTAGTTAGGAAGGCGGGCTCGTGATGCCATAGCCCAAATCAAGGCTGGTTCTGACAGATGTAAGTTCAAAAGAAAGAGGGTTAAACTTCTGGACCATAAAGAAAATCATAACAATCTCTACATCCTAAAAAGGAACCAAAAGCAGACTCTGGAGTGAGAGTGCAGTTACAGTTTTTGCTAATCCTGTACACTAGCCACACTAGAAGGGTGGTATTACCTGTCCTATCCCCATCCTCATTTATTATAGAGATTACAGATCTGTGGTAATATGCACCAGGCATCTAGGAATTCACATCATTAAGCTTGATTTTCTAAGGCTTTTCCCCTCCTACTCAGTATCTATGGGGGAAAAGAGCTCTTAGGAAATTCAGCCTTCTCTTGAAATACAGGCACATGCATAATTTGGCTTGTTCCAACTTTAACTGCTTACAAAAATATTAAGTATTTGTCTTAATTACTATCTTTCTACCATTTAACACACCACAATAAAATGTATTTGGTTATGTTTGTAGAGTGCAAGTTACCTTCTTGTCTTTCCTAAACCACATCTGCTTTTTGTTTCCAGTTATGAAAACAGAGCTCTTGCTATGTAAGCCATGAGGTGAATGGTTACTTACCAGTGCCTCGTACAATTAAATTGAAGCATATTATTTTTAAATAAATTAAATTAGAGGAGCATTGCCTTACTGTGGCATTTTACATCTCTGTAAGAAGTGCTTACTCTCTTCATCCAAGAAAAACATCTAAGCACAATATGGAAGTAACCTTAACACCTGGTAGAGATCATCAAAATAAGAATTCATCCTGTTCTTAAAATAATTAATGACATGGAGCACCTGGGAAACTATTAAAAATACCCTCATCTCTGCACTTAGAGCACCTGATTAGCAGACCACCACCTACCACTCTCTCAGTACTACAAACTCCCTATGGTCTAGTCCAGTGATGGCTAACCTTTTTGAGCCCGAGTGCCCAAACTGCCGCACAAAACCAAAGAATTTCCTCAAAGTGCCAGCACGTCAATTAAAGCCTCATTTGCATAAGGTGCCTCATTTGCATAAATATTTGTATAATGTTACCATACACTAACTTTTAGTAACATGCCTCTTAATGAGTATATGGATAAAGAAAGAAAGACTAAAAGGTTTCTACATTACTATAATCCAGTACCAACCGCCAGGCACATTAAGAACTACTACAAACGCTGCCCATTTAGAACCCATAGCAAACCCGCCGTATCCTAACAGCACTACCAGGACTCACAAAGCACCATACCCTAACTATCAAAAGGCAACACTGCAAATATTAAACCAATACATTTCAGAGAACAACAATACATGACCTACTGGGGAAAGAACAAGTGGCAATGTCAAATAGGAATTATATAAACAGAATACCTCAGCTCAGTTACACATGCAGAACAGACCATCACCAAACAAGGAATCACAATTTAGAAACAGGAAGGCAATAATTAAACTGGGAACCCCAAAAGCCAAACTTGGAATATACAACAACACTGCAGAAATAAAACTATAAATTAATTTCCTCTTGTACTAAACAAAGCGCAAAAATTAATGATGCACATTTCCCAGAGCTGACATATTCCAGTTAATAAATTCAAAATAAAGAGATATTTTTCTACCTTTTGTGCATTTTTTTTCAGTTGCAATTGTTCCAGCCACTTTCTTCTGGTTTCTTCGTGTCTTCTGCTAACTCTCCATCTGCTGTCCATTTGTCCTTTCTTCTGTCGTCTTGTTTTTTTTTTTTCCATTCTCTCTCTACATCTGCTTTAACATACTAATCTTTCTCCTTTTGCTCTTTCCTCATTCCTATTTCATCTACTCAAAATTTACCCCTCCATCCTCAATCCCCACTTATTCTCCCAATACCCGGCCAATTGTAGATTTTTTATCCCTCCCACACAAAATATTTTTCCCCTCTCCATTTTACTCTCCCAGCCCCATCCCATTCTAATCCTCCCCCAACACCAGCTCCCTTCTAGTTCCAGCCTCACCCAGCATCCATTCCCTTCTAGTCCCTGCATCAGCCCATTTCCAGTCCTAGCCCCCCATCAGCCCATTTCCAGTCCTAGCAACCCCCCAACCCAATACCAGTCCTAGCCCCCCCCCATCAAACCCACTTTCAGTCCTAAACCCCCATCACCCCATTTTTCAGTTTAAGCCCCCCCTATAACCCATTACCAGTCCTAACCCCCATCACCCCATTTCCAGACAGCCCCATCAGCCCACAGCCCATTAGCAGTCCTACCCCCCCCAGCCCATTAGCAGTCCTACCCCTGCCCGCCCGCCCCGCCATTAGCAGTCCTAACCCCCCCAGCCCATTAGCAGTCCTACCCCCCCTCCCTCCCTGCCCATTAGCAGTCCTAACCCCCCCTCCCTCCCTGCCCATTAGCAGTCCTAACCCCCCCCTCCCTCCCTCCCTCCCTGCCCATTAGCAGTCCTAACCCCCCCCTCCCTCCCTCCCTGCCCATTAGCAGTCCTAACCCCCCCTCCCTGCCCATTAGCAGTCCTAACCCCCTCCCTCCCTCCCTCCCTCCCTGCCCATTAGCAGTCCTAACCCCCCCCTCCCTCCCTCCCTGCCTCCCTGCCTGCCCATTAGCAGTCCTAACCCCCCCTCCCTCCCTCCCTCCCTCCCCATTAGCAGTCCTAACCCCCCCTTCCCTCCCTCCCTGCCCATTAGCAGTCCTAACCCCTCCCTCCCTCCCTCCCTGCCCATTAGCAGTCCTAACCCCCCCTCCCTCCCTCCCTCCCTGCCCATTAGCAGTCCTAACCCCCCTCCCTCCCTCCCTCCCTGCCCATTAGCAGTCCTAACCCCCCCTCCCTCCCTACCTCCCTGCCCATTAGCAGTCCTAACCCCCCCCTCCCTCCCTCCCTGCCTCCCTGCCCATTAGCAGTCCTAACCCCCCCTCCCTCCCTCCCTCCCTGCCCTGCCCATTAGCAGTCCTAACCCCCCTCCCTCCCTGCCCATTAGCAGTCCTAACCCCCCTCCCTGCCCATTAGCAGTCCTAACCCCCCCCTCCTCCTCCCTGCCCATTAGCAGTCCTAACCCCCCCCTCCTCCTCCCTGCCCATTAGCAGTCCTAACCCCCCCTCCCTCCCTGCCCATTAGCAGTCCTAACCCCCCCCCCCCCTCCCTGCCCATTAGCAGTCCTTACCCCCACCCTCCTCCGCCCTGCCCATTAGCAGTCCTAACCCCCCCCTGCCCGGCAAATTTTTTTTTTAAAAAAGCAGGCTCTGGCGGCTGCCGCGGCAGAGTGCAATGTCCCGCGGGGCCCCCTCCGCCCGCTAAGCCCCTCTGCAGGGGCTGTCAGATTCACGAGGGAGAGCATCTCCCTCGCGTCTCTGTTAAGCCCGCAGGGGCTAATGGGAAATTTCCCATCAGTCCCTCGCGGGGCTGATGGGAAATTTCCCATTAGCCCCTGCGGGCTTAACAGAGACGCGAGGGAGACGCTCTCCCTCGCGAATCTGAAAGCTCTTGCAGAGGGGCTTAGCGGGCGGAGGGGGCCCCGCGGGACGCTGCATTCTGCCCTTGCCGCGTCCGCGGCAGCAGTCAGAGCCAGCTTTTTCTTTTTTTGCGGACCTTCCCGCGTGCCAGCTGCAAGGCCTTCGCGTGCCACAGCTGGCACGCGTGCCATAGGTTCGCCATCGCTGGTCTAGTCACTGCTCTCTTTGTCTTGAATATTTTTCCTGCTATGCCTCCTCTATGTTGGTCTGCATGAACAGACCAAGGCTGTTCATGTTTCTTAAAGACTAATTCATTTACTTGTTTCCCCCCCCACACACACACACACACACTTACAGTGGCACTTTTATACAAATATTAAATAGTTTCAATTTAGATTTGTCTTCCCTTAAGAGTGAAAAATAAAGACTACATTAAGTTTTAAAATGTCTGCTGATCTGAGGTACAATAGATGTGGAGCAGGCACAGGTTAGTTTAAAGTTCAACAGTCAGTTTCAACATAAAGGCACAGAAACACTTCATCACCTACTTTTGTCAAATTGAGCCTGTTGTTTGAATGTATATTACAGAGTTAAGTTTTAACACAATCTGTATGCCAGTAATACTGTGACAAAGAAATTATCTTGAAAGTTATACTAATCCCCAACTAAGCTAAAAAAAAATAAAAAATAAAAAAATTTGATAACATTTTAAAAGCACTACTAAAAGCTAAACAGTCTCTCTTCCCAACCCGTTTCACTAGACTAAGCTTCAAGAAATACAATTTTGTTTTCACCAAGTCAAAGCACCAAAACAGAAGGAAACCTGTCTGCATATTAATATGGCCAATGACCAGACTCCCATTAAAATCCCGTGTGTCACAGTGCTTTTACTTTCATTATTGCATGCTAGAGACTTGCTAGTGCAACTTCTTGTATAACTGGTAACCACTCTGCTACAT
The DNA here is from genome assembly GCA_033557465.1 of Ichthyophis bannanicus. Classification (NCBI taxonomy): domain Eukaryota; kingdom Metazoa; phylum Chordata; class Amphibia; order Gymnophiona; family Ichthyophiidae; genus Ichthyophis; species Ichthyophis bannanicus. The sequence continues at coordinate 9,075,896 of CM066044.1, read as the reverse complement.
GAAGTATGCTCATTTAATATTTTACACTGGAAAGCATTTTCCTATATCCCACTGTTTGCTATGAAGAGATGAAGCTTGGACAGTCTGTAATATACTGGTTCTTACATGCAACAGGATAGTCACTGAGGGTTGCAGAAAGAATGGTATGCCAATCAGAGAGGCACAATTCTTCCAAATGCCATCACCAAGAAAGGCAATACACAATTCATTTTTACAAATATCCAAAATAGTGTTTCATTATATGGCAGCATGGTAAGCCAAAAATTTGGAAAACATACAGGATGTTCAATGCAACATCAATTTCTCAAACCTTTAAAGGATCTGAGCCCCTCTCTATCTGAACAGTCACAGCAGCACCGTAACAATACTCTATTACAGAAGAAAGCAGCTGACAGCTTCAATCTACATATTAACTAAATATTGTGGCTTCACTCAAATTAGATCTTTTCTCGCAAATATGAGGCAATGGTATGTTCTTCCTAAAAGTTTGATTCCTGAGTTTAAGTGCAAATAAGTCCTTTTGTAAACTTTTTCTAACACCATATCCAGCATTTTTCAGAGAATCTTGAAACTTAAAGGCTTCATCTTGTTGAGGCATTCTGCTGATTTGTCTAAGTAATATTTCCATATAGACGGCAGGCCCTTAGACTTTTCCATTCATTTATTGGTGTCAATTGATGCAATCCAGTGCAAGCTCTTCTACCCATCACACTCAAATATAAATACCAGTTGTGACCATGTTTTTCATCATGCGAGTTCTGCAGAGCAGTTACTAATTAAACATCAGTGGATTTCAATATGAACCTGAAAAAACACACATTTAAAAAAATTTATTTGTGGACATTTCCTACAATAAATGGCAATACATTCTTCATTTTATTATACACCCTAATATTTATTTTATTTATCTAGATTTGTATACCACTTTTTCCTTCAATCAAAGTGGTGGGATACACAAATTGGGTTTACAATATGTTTCAAAATAATCTTATAAGCATATCAGCACACTGCACATAAAATTGGCATTTCAGGTTGTGACTGTCCAAGAAAAAGGAACATTAAATAGAATTATCAAAACTTAATAGGGGTCAAATTTTTTCCTGCCCAGATCAGTGAGGTAACAAGTGAACTCATGGGCATGTTTACTAAGCCCTGCACTGGTTACGCAGGTATGAGCAACACTATTGCAGGGAGGTGGGTATAGCCATCCCCCTGCAGTTACCGTAGGCTGCAGTGGTAACCCCGTGGCAGCAACAACTAAACCCACCCACTGATCTGCCCTTTCCTCTTGTTATTCATGGAGTGGAGGGGTGTGACTGGAGCAGGCTGCATAGCAAAGGAGAACCCCTACTCTCCCTGTTGCAGCACATTTGTCTTCCACTTATTAAATAAAAGCACTTATTTACAGTTTAGTGATTAGAATATGCAATACAGTGCTCTATTAGTGGATTGGCTCCTAGAATAAACACAGAACATATCTTCTACAGAGAATTTACATGTTGGGAATAGCTGGAGTGTGTTGGCAAATTTTTTCTGGTACATAATTAAATCTCATATGCAGGACATACTCACCAGCCCTGATGCTTTTGTATCAGACCCAAGAATATTGTATGGTAACAAAACTTAGAAGTGCATTTAAGTATACTTTGAGACCTGGATCTAGCAGAAGTCCTCATCAAGTTGTACAGGGCATCCACTGAAAAGGCCATGTCTGGCTCAAAACCTGCCACCTCAGAGCTATTCATCCAGCAAGCTGCCCCCTTCCTGTTCAGTGCTCTGCTGCACCAAATGCAGAAGAGTATGGGCCACCAGGCTACTGCACACTTGTCACCTTAAAAGCAACTCCACTTTTCAATCCGGGGGATCTTTGAGTGCTGTTCCCCTTTCCATGTGGATGGTGGTCTTACATGTAACTGTGGTCACCAAGACATCCGCATTGGGAACTTTTAGTCGAACATCCATCTCCTGCTGAGGAAATGGGAAAAGCTTGTTTATCACTCATGCTACCTTGAAATTTGGGTCTGGTGCATCCAACTCTGCCATCGCTATCTTCTCACGAATAGGCAGAGGGAAGAGAAACAACGTCCTAATCTTTAACTATTTGGGATCATCCTCAAAGCCACCTAAAAAGCCTGCTCTATGCCAAGACAGGACATCACCAGGGATATGAAGGGACCCAATTCCTCCTTACTAAAAAGCTGGACCATGGAAGACTCTTTATCCCAAGGTGCTACCTTGCCTTTCTCAGAGTGCTCCTTGCTTCAGAGCACTCTGCACAAGTCACTCCTGAGCCTGGTGTGTGCCGCAGATTGAACACTGGCTTCCCCATGCTGTGGACCATGGTGGAGACGAGATTGGGAAGGGAGGCGCACTTACCCCTACAGAGGCTCTGGCTCTGCTTGCTGTGCTGCCAAAAGTGCTGGAAGGACTTGAGAAAGGATCCTCATTGTTTACTTGTTCTTTCTCCCCCCTCCAATGAACTTTACCAGCCAGGAAGCTACATATCTCTGACAGTGTGGCTAAGAGAAACTGCAGAAACTTGGCCCATAAGCAGCCCATAGGGATAAATCCCAAAGGGCTCTCCCATGGAGGGTGGAGGAAGTTAGTCTGTTGAGCCGGACCATTGCCCAGGTTTTTTAGCCTCAAAATGGAAATTACACTAACCTGGTAATTGTAGTTCCTGGAGGGTCCAGTTTAGTCCTCCAACATCGGGTAGTGCCCCTCCTCCTGCAGCCTGGAGACTGGACCAATCAAATCTTCTGTAGTATATATGCAGACGGAGCTCCCAGAAGCCCCCAGTGTACTAGTAACAAAGCATACTTAACGAAGCAACACATTAGATTAATATACAAAATGACATAATGAAAATGACATAATTAAAGAACAATTTGTTTCCCCCCCACAAAAATATCCAACTTTCTCCCCAAACGAGGAAGTCAGAACACTGTATTGCACTGGAACCAACGCCCCAGAAATCAAAATACAGCTCCGTATCAGAAATCTCAGGAGCTGACTGAACACCTGAGAAAGGAAGAGCCATAGCCAAAAACGCGACTGCAAAAAAGGTTCGAACGGCAAGAGGAACCGTCTTATGATCCACCGTTCGGAAAGCGCGCCGCATTCTTATAACAGATAGTCGGGAGGGAAGGAGGACTAAACTGGACCCTCCAGGAACTACAATTACCAGGTTAGTGTAATTTCCATTTCCTGTTCGGTAATCCAGTTTAGTCCTCCAACATCGGGATGTAACAGAGCAGTTAAGACCGGGCGGGACCTTGCCATCCGGAGCGCGCAAAACCGCCGCACAAAAGAGGAATCCCGAGCCGCTGACACATCTAAACGATAGTGTGTACTGAAAGCATGCAGAGACGACCAGGTGGCCGCCTTACAGATATCTGCTGGCGGAACTAGGCTATACTCCGCCCAAGCGGTCGCCTGAGCCCTAGTGGAATGATCCAGTAGCCCCTCCGGAACAGACCGCTGCTGCAACAGATACGCAGACGCGAACGCTTCCTTGAGCCATCTTGCAACGGAGGCCTTAGCCGCCGCTTCCCTTTACGTGCACCACCGAAGAGCACGAATAACCCGGTCAGTCTTCTGAAAAGATTCGGTAGCCTTCAAATAACGACGAAGTGCACGACCCACATCGAGACGGTGAAGACTTTTGTCCGCCGACCCGACAGAGTGGGAAGAAAGAACTGGAAGAAACACTGCCTGATTCACATGAATAGGGATAGGGGAAACCACCTTCGGCAAAAAGGAAGGGACCGGGGAAAAAAAGACAAAAAAGACAAAAAAGGTTCTCGGCAGGGACAACGCATGTAGATCTGAAATACGCCGTGCCGAACAGATGGCTACAAGAAAAACCGTCTTCAGCGTAAAATCTTTCAGAAACGCCCTACTCAGGGGTTCAAAAGGTTCACGAACCAGGGCCCGCATCACTAGATTCAAGTCCCCCGGAGGAACGAAAATCCTGCGGGAGGGCCGCAAATGAAAAACAGTCGTAAGAAAACGACGTACGTCCGGATAAGAACCGTGGAGACGGCCTAAACCTTTGCCTTGACAACAAGAGATAGCCGCCAACCGGACTTTCAGGGAACTAGCCGCAAGGCCCTTATCAAAAGCAACCTGAAGAAACTTAAAACGACGGAAACGGAAACCGTCGCCGCCCGGACTCCACGCCGGGAGCACCAGTCTTCAAAGATCCCCCAAATCCGAACGTAAGTAAGAGAAGTGGACGTTTTCCCCGCCCGCAGTAGGGTAGAAATCACCGCGGGGGGAGTAACCCTTCTTTTTCAGCCGAGCCCTCTCCATGGCCAAACCGCAAGCGAGAATCGACCCACTTGGGGCATCCGCAAGGGTCCCTGAAAAAGAAGATTCGGCAGCGTGGCTAGGAGCCAAGGAATGCCGTCGCTCAGCCGGACCAGATCGGCATACCAGGGCCACCCAGGCCAGTCCGGGGCCACCAGTAACACTCGACCCCGATGGCCCTCGATGCGCTGAACGACCCGGCCAATCAGAACCCACGGAGGAAAGACATAAAGAAGGCCGGACGTTGGCCACGGCTGAATGAGAGCGTCGAGCCCCTCGGACATACGCTCCCTTTGCCTGCTGAAGAAGCGTCCTGTCTCGGCCGATTGAAATGTCGCCATGAGATCCATGAAGGGCGGCCCCCCCCCCGACGAACTATTTGCGCGTAAACTTGCGGGTTTAGCTCCCACTCTCCGGGGTCCACCCGCACTCTGCAGAGAAAATCGGCCTGAACATTGTCTGCGCCTGCAATAGGCGCTGCCGAGATGGCCGGAAGACGAGACTGCACCCAATTGACCAAGGCCATCGCTTCTGATTCCAGGGCCATGCTGCCGGTGCCCCCTTGGCGATTGATGTAAGCTACGGTGGTCGCAATGTCCGAGAGGACTCGCACCGGCCGGTCGAGAACTAGGGCTTTGAGGCCAAGAGGGCTAGCCGCACCGCCCGCAATTCGAGGCGGTTGATCGACCAAGAAGTCTCCGGGGGAGACCATTCCCCTTGAGCGAAGCGGGTCTCACAGTGAGCCCCCCAGCCGGTTAAGCTGGCATCCGTTGTGAACGGAACCCAAAGTGGAGGCTCCAGGGAATCCCCCACGCCAGGTTCTCGGAGGAGAGCCACCACCGGAGTGATCGGCGAACCGCCCTTGGGCAAGTCAATCTCCTGTTCAACGAGTCGAATTGGTTGGACCAACGGCGCAGCAGAGCACTCTGCAGCGGGCGCATGTGGAAGCGCGCCCAGGGCACCACCTCCAAGGTTGCTGCCATCGTACCGAGGAGCTGTAGCTATCACCATGCAGACGGAGCGGGCATCCCCCTGAAGAGTCGGACAAGAGACCGAATGCGGCGCTCCGGCAGGCACACCAAGCCCCGTGCTGTGTCGAGGCTCACTCCCAGATACTCGAGATCCTGAGTCGGGCACAGACAACTCTTGCATTCTTTCACCACCCAGCCGAAGGACCGCAGCAGAGCCACCACCCTGCTCGTGACGTGCACACACTCCCGACTGGACTTTGCCCGAATCCACCAGTCGTCGAGATACGGATGGACCAGGATGCCCTCTGTGCACAAGGCCGCCGCGACCACTACCATCACGTTTGTGAAGGTGCGGGGGGCCGTGGCGAGACCAAACGGCATGGCCGGAATTGGAAGTGGCCCCACGGAAGAGCGAAGTGGAGAAACCGTTGATGAGACGGCCGGATGGGAATGTGTAATGTGGTCTGCAGCGGCTGTGGAAGATCCTGCAGCAGGGGCTCTGAGGAGGGGGGAGATAAGGTGCTGAGGGACCCAGCTAGCAACGCAGTGGGTATGGGGAAAGCCTCCGGGATGCAGCGTGCAGGTGTAACACAAGCAAGCTATTAATGTACCCTTCGGCTGATTACATTTCACATATAATACAGCCAGAGAAAAAAGCATTGTAGAGACTTAAACCACCTTTCCTCTCTTGTGTGGGGTTTCATTTATTTATTTTTTTTTTTGCATTTAAAACAAAAAGCAAGGAAGGCTCAGGGAAACCCAAGACTGTTTAAGAAAAGGATTTGAAACTCCACGTGCCTCCACAGCATGATTAAGTGTGTGGAAACTGCTGTTTAGAGCTGTTTCCTCTAAAAAGAAACACTGAAGAGAAAAACAAAACAGCCGCTGGCACCGAAAAACTGTCAGGTATTCGCAGAACTGAGAAGGGAACTGTCAGTCATTCACTGTGCTGGCATAGAGAAACTTTCAAGGTCAGGGTAAGGCAATTACAGTGACTGAAAGTAGGGAAATTAGAGTGGGATCCCTCCGCAGCCATTCAGACCTCCATGGTAGGGGCTGAAAGGTGTTTCTGGGGAGGGATGTAGAAGCTCAATCCAGCCATAGGAAAATTACAGTGAGCATGCTTAATTAGGCCGAGCCCAAAACAGTCAGGATCCAAAACACTGACTTAAAACCTCAACCAAATGGTATATTGAATAAGACAGGTACAATAATCAGTAGGACGTACAAAGTAACCCGGCTGCAGTTTGTGGACTAAAAAGTCAAAGTAGGCCCTTCCAAACTCAGGGGCAGCCGGTCCGGATACAGCTGAAAGCATCCCAGAGCAGCTGAGGCAAGGAAGAAAAAACAAAAACAGAGTACTCACAGTTTTCTTACAGAAAATGATACCTGAACTTCCTGGAGGTATTCAAACTCTCGTGGTAAAGACTCAGTGCAGCGTAAAGCCAATGGAGAGCTCCCCCGAAGCCAAGCTCCGGAGTTCCCAAGTTCCTCAGGGGAAGCAAGATGCTGGGGGAAGAGCAGAGCTGATGCCTGAGGTCCCTGTGTTTCTTCTGACAGCCTATGCAGCGTAAACCTGAATAAGGCACAGGGAGAACTAAAAAGAAATAACTGCGTCCCGCAGGAACAGGCATTTAACAATATTCCCCATAATAGGTAATGCCTCAGCCAGCCTTCTTTGTTGGGCACAGTGGGGAATGGAAGCCATGAGCCCTGCACCCTTCGTCAGTGACTCAGCATTGTACTGTGGCTCTGAATTGCATACTGTTCTCTATCCATGCCTTCTGTACTTTTTATCCATTATGTTCATACATAGGCAGAGAAAAAAAATAACCTCTGCACAACTGACATCTAGCAAGTGTTGTGGAAAGAAGAAAAAAACTGAAACAACAATATAGCTTTTAGAAGCCAGCAGAGAAGTAATCTGGCTTCCCGCCAAAAACCGAGGCTCATTAGCTATTCAAAATGGCCACCAGCAAAAATAAAACACCAAAAGAGTGAATTAAAACCCCCAAAAGCTAAGGAATTAACTTAAAAAGTCAAAGAAGAAGGTGGGAGGGTTGCAGGCATGAGAGAAATGTCTAAAATCGCTGAAAAATCAAGAAAAAGCAATCGAGTTACCACAGAGCTGCAAACAGCAGTGGGAGAAGACATTCCAGGTCTGAAGAAACTGCAGCACAGCTCTTGCAGATGCCAGAGTCAGTCATTGTACCTCTGCGGGACCCACAAATCACACATTGAGGTTTGGCAGCCATGCTAAGGCAACCTGCTTCCAGGGGGAAAGAAGGAAACAGGAACAGGGAAGCCCACAGCAAAGGGACTAACCGTATTCAAATCAGTACAGCTTTAAATTTAACACTTTTTTTTTTTTTTTTTTTAAAGAAAACAAAATACTCCCCAGAATCCTAGGGGTGCCCTGAGCAAAATCGCCAGCAAAAGAAACCCCCAAAAATGCCAGGGGAACCCGTGCACAAGTGTTAAAAAGTGCCCTTAAAAAGCACACTTTAGAAATCCAAAATGGCCGCCGCACTTTTCCACCCACAATAAAAAAAAGGCGCAAAAATACAAAGGTAACCAAATAATATGGAAAAGAAAGAAAAACGACCCTCTAATACAGGGCAAGCGAAAAAAAATCAGGAAAAAGTGCAATTCGGAAGCCAGGGGAGCCGACAGAGCCTCTGACAATGCAAAAAACAACAGAGCTGAAAAGATAAAGCAAGGAAAATTCCTACCAGCTCAGCGAACAGCAAGGAACTCAGCCAACTTCTCCAAGTGACAGGCAATGCTGTAGCAGGTATGGCTCTTCCCCGAACAGTCTTGGGGAGAGCTCAACCCAGGTTTCAGATATTCCCAGGCAGGAAGGCAGGAGCCCAATGCAGGTCTGGCTTCCCCCAGGATGTCCCCTGTGGCAATGCTTTTTTTTTTTTTTTTAAAGATACAGCTACCTAGCAAAGAAATGGTAAATAAAGGACCCAAAATAAAACCCCAAAAGAACTAACTAACTAGTGTTGCTCCTTCAAGTGTCACTTAGTGTGCCCAGAAAGGGCACAGAAGTCTGCAAGCTGCAAGGAGACTGGACACACTGGGGGCTTCTGGGAGCTCCGTCTGCATATATACTACAGAAGACTTGATTGGTCCAGTCTCCAGGCTGCAGGAGGAGGGGCACTACCCGATGTTGGAGGACTAAACTGGATTACCGAACAGGAACTACAGCTTAAGGAAAAGCAGAGCTAGGCCCTCTGCCCTCTAGTTCAAGCCTGTAGTCTAGTACCAGACTATAGTAGATGTCTGCACAATCTTCTGAAAACAAAGAAACAGTGCCTTAGGTGCTCTCCAAGAGTACTGTTAAAGAGTGGGGAGCTCGTTTTTCCTGTAGCTCCATCTGCTGGTAGGGGGACTTAAACCTACTTGTCTGGACTGGTCTGGCATTGATGATGATCATGAACATGTAATTGCTGGAGCAAAGGAGGAATGGATGGACAAGACAGAAAAACTTTCAACTAGTTACTGAAGCCCATCAAATATTTCACGTTTTGGGTTATGGAGGCTGCATCATTTTGGTAGCTCTTTACTGAATCACCTCCTCTCTCTCTCAGTGCCTACAGGAGGTATCTGACTTAGGAGTGAGGCCCATGACTATCATGGTATGCACAAACTAACCCATTTGGAGAAACTGCCCCAAGTGAAACCTAAGGTACAGTCTCATGAACAGAGTACTCAAGATGGTGGGGGTCTTGCAAGCAATGTTCCTGTTAAGCTGTGCCGAGTCCTCTGCCGGCATTCCTGCTAATGGGGGAAGTTGTAAAGGGATTGCAAAAGTGATCACGCTTAGGATCACACAACCGTGCGATTCTAAGCTTGATGGCTTTTCACCTCCCCCCCTCCCCCCCCCACCATGGCAGGAACGCAGCAGAGGACTCAGAACAGCTTAGCAGGAACATTACTTGCAAGTGATCTATAAAGAGGAAAAAATTACTGTATATGTGGAAGTACTGTTTGCAGGAGAAAGGGAGGTTAAACATACTGTTAGCTTTGCCAGTTACACTAAGGCTACCCTGATACTATCTCAGCTCAATTATTTCTACATCTCTTTCCTGTTTGACAGTTCCACATAGCTACTAGAATACTGCCTTAAACTGAAAAGAGAACATATCAACCTCATGTAGCCATAGTAAGGGTCATGGAAACGAATACAGTGACTTTGTTTTTATCTATTTTGCTGCTGCCCGTTTAGATGATAAAAAATTGTTTGCCACAATTTTATTCATAAAATCTCAAAATTACTTATAAGCAAAACTCTGCAAAATTCTCAGTTTTATGATGATAGCAAAGCTAGGATTATAGAGCCAGGCCATCATAAATGAAATATAGATACACACACACACTTTTATTCATTAGACATAGCTTAGAGAAAAAAAAAATATAACCTAATATGCAAAGCAAACACTGTAAAATCATGTAGCGCAATAAATAAAATTGCCTAATTTACCTGAAGCCTCACATTCAAAATCATTGATGCAATGACATAGAGGTAAGGAAAATTGATCCGCAATCTCCAGGCCAATCAAAGAAGATGAGTAGAGTTCTGCTCAGCCCTTTTGAAAAGATTCCATACGATCTGACAGCAGCAGATTCTGAAAAACCTGCCAAGCAGCTCTGACAGGGCCGCCATACACACGCTTTACTGCAAAAACGTCAGGCTGAGCTGGTGCCTTTGCCTCCCTATGTGGCTCACAGCTGTCCCTGCCAGCTACTTGATTTATTCCTTGGCAGCTTTTACACATGTCTCCACCAGGGCAACAGCTTGCGACAGGAATTAGAAGTGGCTGTTTGTGTTTATCCAAGACCTACAGCCTCTCAGAATTTCATTCAAGCGAAGATAAAGACAAGTTCATGTGTAATCCTGCGGAAATGGAGCTGTTGGTAGTACTTCATCTGCTACGCGTTCACCAGCTGTCAACCCTTTCTGCCTCCAGGCCAACAAGAACTGTTTGCAAAGAAAGAATAAACCCTGTCACACAACTATACAGAACGTTAAAAGCAACATGTTCATTGAAGGGAAAGCAGGCTGAGGATGAGTTCATGGAATTATTTCCAGTCTATATATGTGGTCTCTGTGTGCATACCTAACGTCAAGAGGAGGCGGAGAGGGCTGTTTGAATGGTGTGGAAATCAAGCGTTCCATTGGTTTGGGAAAAAGTATTAAAACAAAATGAAAGTTTGATAATATATCAAAACACTATCACTGTCTGATTTTATATTTAACCACAGGGTGCTACTGTAAACACAGATCAGCTTGCTGCACTGTGCTAGTCATTCTGTTTCATGTAAACCGCACTGATGTTGAATAGCGGGGTATAAAAGAGACTGTAAATAAATAAACAGGTACTGCGGTATTTCTCCATCACTAGTTTAGGCAGTCACATAGCAACCACTAGCAAAACTCATCACTAGCTGTCAACATACATGGCAACCATAAGGAAAGTTATACAGTTCAGTCACTAATGCTAAACAGCAGAATGTACAACAAATGTGATACACATCTGGATCACTAAGCCAGCAAGTATAGGGGATGTGGCAGCAGTGGGGGGGAGAAGATGTGTGGGTAAAGGCACATGCCTCGTGGAATTATATCTAATACAGCAAAATTAGACTTACCTGCTAATTGTTGTTCCTTGAGAAATTCCAGTCCAGTCCCGCACCTCAGGGTAGTTCGCCTCCTCCAGTAACTTGGAGACTGAGCATGTTATCTTGAAGTCACCAGTACTAATACCACTGGCACCACCCACCAGTTCCCAGTAACCTATTGACAAAGCAGACTCACAGAGCAACAAATAAGCAGTTAGACAAGAACCAATCTAAGCTAAACTAAAACTAAAATGGCATCGTCGTCCCTCCCCCACACCCAAGGAGGAACTCTTTCACCCGAGAGAGAGAGAGAGAGAGGGGCTTACCCGAGGAATCCCGGTCGCCAACGAGAGATGGAAAAACCCCCAGTCTGCCCTGGAATGCCGAAGCACCAGAGACTCTGTCACCCCGGCTCACCCATGCCAGGGCCAGAAAAACCGGACCCGGATGGGATCCAGGACTGGGACTGGAGTTCCTCAAGGACCAACATTAGCAAGTAAATCTAATTTTGCTTTCCTTATCATCCCTCCAATCCAGTCCCGCACCTCTGGGATGTAAAAGAGCAGTAACCTTAACGTGAGGGACCTGCAAGACTGGCACGCAGCACCGCAAATCCAAACAGGCATCCCCTGCAGCCTGGACATCCAGGCAATAATGTTTATTAAATGTATGTAGTGAGGACCAGGTAGCCGCCCTGCAGATTTCCACCGGAGGCACCGAACTAAACTCGGCCCATGAAGCCACCTGAGCCCTTGTGGAATGGGCACGCAACTCTACAGGCACCTGTCGACCCTGCAAGAGATATGCCAACGCGATCGCCTGCCGAATCCATCTAGAAATGGAGGCCTTAGACACCACCTTGCCCCTGCGCAGACCCCCAAAGAGCCCAAACAAGCAATTTGACTTGCAAAAGTTCGCCGTCTCCTTTAAATAACAATTGAGGACCCTCCTCACATCCAACAAGCGCAGGCTGAGGCTGGTGGCATCAGTCCTCAAGCCCCCCAGGACCAGCAGCGACACAGGCTGATTCAAATGGAACACTGAAACCACTTTAGGCAGAAAGGAACAAACAGGCTGCAGAACCACCTTCTCCTGTGAGAAGGAGGGGAACAGCTCCCGGCATGATAAGGTTTGCAGCTCCGAGATCCTGTGCGTGGAGCAGATCGCCACCAGGAAAACCATTTTCAGAGTTAAATCCTTCAGCAAGGCCCGGCTCAAAGGCTCCCTTAGTCAGCACCGTCAGAATCATATTGAGGTTCCACAGCAGGACCACTGCCTTTAACGGAGGGTGTAGACAGGCTACCACCCTCAGGAAGCGCAACACATCCGGGTGAGACCCCAGCCACACCTTCTGAAAATTCCCTCGATAACAAGCAATTGCTGCCAGTTGCACCCGCAACAAGCTGGCCGCTAGGCTCTTATCAAAACCGTCCTGAAAAAAGGCTAAGACCTCCAGAACGGAGAAGAGGCAGGCTGTGCCTGCCTCTCCACACACCAAGCCTCAAAAATACGCTATATCAGGACGTAGGCGAGGGACATAGATCTCTTCCACGCCTTCAACAAGGTTGAGATCATCAGTCCCAAAGTAACCCTTCTTCTTCAACCATGCCCTTTCAATGGCCAGACTGTAAGCGAGAACCGATCCACCTGAGGCATGTGCACTGGCCCCTGCACCAGGTGGTCTTCCCAAGATGGCAGGTGCCACGGCCGATCCTCCAGGAGCCGAACCAAGTCAGCATACCACAGGCATCACAGCCAGTCTGGGGCGATCTGGTTGACCCGTCCCCCCCCCCCCCCCCCGGTGTGCCTCGATCCGCTGCACCACTCAGCCTATGAGAGCCCACGGAGGAAAGACATACAGAAGGTCCTCTGTGGGCCAATGCTGCAGCAGAGTATCCAGGCCCTTGGACATCCTTTCCCGTCTCCTGCTGAAGAAATGGCTCATCTTGACTGGTCTCTAACATTGCCATCAGGTCCCCACCTGTGCGAAGACCCCCGAGTGGAGTGCTCACTCCCCAGGATCCACGTGTACCTGGCTGAGGTAGTCTGCTGTCACATTGTTGACTCCTACAATGTGTGCCACTGACAGCACCTGGAGGCGCAGCTCTCTTGAGCCGATCATCAGCTCTGCTTACTCATCCAGAGCCGCGCTGCCCGTGCCTCCCTGCTGGTTGATGTAGGCCACCATGGTCGCATTGTTTGAAAGGACCCTGACCGCCTTTCCTTGCAAGTATGATTCAAAGGCGCTGAGCGTTCCGGGTTGTTGGCCGCATCTCCAGCCTGTTGATCAACCAACCAGCCTCCTGCTTGTTCCAGCTCCCCTGAGCAAAGAGCCCCTTGCAATGGGCCCCCCAGCCCGCCAGACTGCCATCGGCCATTAACGGGATCTACTGTGACGACTCTAGGGGCATGCCCGCTGCCAAATTCCCCAGGACATAGCCACCACTGGAGCACCTTCCTGACCCCCAAGAATAGGGGAGCCACTGGGACAGAGGGTCCATCTGGTGCGACCACCAATGGAGCAAGGCCCTCTGAAATGGGCGCATGTGCGCTCTTGTCCACAGTACCACCTCTAGAGTGGCTGCCATGAGTTTCCAATACCTGCAGATATTGCCAGGCCGTCAGCTCTGGCCGGTGCAGAAACTGGCACAGCAACCATTGTAGCCCCTGAGCTCGCTGCTATGGTAGGAAGACTCTTCCCACTCGGGTGTCAAAGCGTGCTCCCAAGTACTCCAGCTCCTGAGATGGGATCAAATTTCCACCCAGCCAAGACTTTCCAGAAGCTGTGCCATCTGCGATGTTGCCCACACACTCTCATTCCTGGACTTCGCCCGAATCAGCCAGTCATCAAGGAAAAGGTGCACCAACACCCCTTCCTTGCAGAACACCGTCACTACCACCACCATAACCTTGGTGAAGGTGTGAGAAGCTGTCGCCAGATCGAACGACAAAGCCTGAAACTGGAAGCGTCCCATGGGCACCACAAACCGCAGGAAGTGCTGGTGGTCTGGCCTGATGGGGATGTGGAGGTACGCCTCCGTGAGATCGAGGGATGTCAAACTCCCCCTCCCTTAAAATGGGGAAATACAAGAATCTGGCGTGCTGGAGGCGGTGTGGAGAGAGAGGGGATTAAATGCATATGTGGTAGGCATGCCCAGTGTTACAGAATACATGGCAATGATTGACTGATTTGGCTCAAGACATGGTGGATTGGGTAGGCCCCATTACTCCTGCAGGAGTGTTACTGAATGAATGGGGAAGGGCGATATGAAGAGTGAACTGGTGTATATGTTGAAAATGTTAATGATTGGAGTATGGATGGAAATTGCGAAGGGGTGGAGATCAGAGAAGGAACCAGCCCCTTATAGAATTTTAAGCAGACTGGCATACATATATAGAATGAGTGAAATTACTGCATATAAAACAAAGAAGATGGGAAAGGTATAGGGAATGGTTGCAGGAGGAAGAAAATTAATTAATGGGATGAGTCTAATAAAGTTTAGAGAATGAGACAGCAAATCAGGTTGTGTATATTACAGGATCCAGTGGGGGGGGGGGGGAGAAGAGAGGGGAATAACAGGTAAAAAAATGTATAGGTACGAGAAGGGGAATAAATACTGCAATGTAAGAGGAAAAACAGTAATTTGGGTAAAAGTTGGACTATATGAATCTGCAGACAGTATTGATATAAAGGTGCTCCTTGTGGTCTTGGGCAAGCCACTTAACCCTCCATAGCCCATGTTCCCTGTAAAATAGTTATCTCCAAGTTATAATGCCCTGTTTCAATGTAATTTCAGTTTGTTCAATGTAAACCGCACTGATGCAGAATAGCGCGGTATATAAGAGAATGTAAATAAATAAAATAAAGGTGTATGCCAATTATTTTTATTTAACAGGTTTTATATACCGCTTTATCATTTCAATCAAAGTGGTTTACACTGAAACTTAAACATGGTATTATAGACGTTAGACACTTGGACTGTTATGGTAGTAAGATGTATGGTATATTACCTATCGTGAATGATGAGAAAGTAATGTACAAATTTTTGTGCAGTACCAAATAAAAATTTAAAATTATTTAAAAAAAACAAAAACAAAAACAAAAAACCCACTCCCCCTCCCTCACCGCCATGATCACGGACCGCAACGTTTCCATGCGAAAATGCAGAACCCGAAGGCACCGGTTCATTTGCTTGAAATCCAGGATCGGACAAAAGGAACCATCCTTTTTGGTAACCAAAAAATAGATGGGGGTATCGACCGCAATCATACTGCTCTCTGGGAACGGGGACCACCGCCCCGAGCTGAAGTAGCCGTGACAGGGTGTCCCTGACTACTGCTGCCTTGCTTGGTGCTTTGCAGGGGGACCGGACAAAGGACTCGCCCACTGGCCGAGCCAACTCGAGGGCATAGCCTTTGTGGATGATCTCCAGGACCCACTGGTCAGATGCGATCTGGGTCCAAGCAGGATAAAACTCACGTAGCTGACCCTCCATTGGTTGTACCACTGCCTAGGCCCCCTTTGCTTCATTGGGGTTTCTTAAGTCCCGAGGTGGAACCGCAGAGAAACCTCTGCCTGCCTCTCAGAAATCTCGGAATCCCTGCGGGGAACTTACCCCTCTGGAAGGAACCCAGGTAGGATGTATGAAAACACCAGAAATCCAGAGGCTGGCCCCGAGATGCTGATGTATTGCGACTCTGCTTCTACTTATCCTCTGGCAGATGTTGCCCCTTTGATTCCCCCAAGTCCTTGACCAACTTGTCCAGGTCCTCCCTGAACAGAATTTTTCCCTTGAAGGGGAGCTTGCTAAGATGGGACTTGGAGGAACTGTCTGCTGCCCAATTTCACAGCAAAAGATAATGACGGGCCGTCACTACCGAAACCATGTTCTTAGCAAGCCCACGAATGGGATCATAGTGGATATTGGTGAGGTAGGCCGCCCCCGATTCCTTCTTGGCTACCTCTGCCACCTGCTCCAGCGAGGGGTCCCCCGGCTGCTGCAGACTCTGCGAACACCACAAGCAGACTCTCGCAATTCAAGCCCTGCAAATGGAGGCCTGTAAGGATAGGGCATTGACATCAAATACCTGCTTCAACAAGGTGTCCAACTTCCTGTCCTGCCCATCCTTCAAAGCTGAGCACTCCCATCAACCGGGATGGTCCATCTTCTTCGTAACTGCAGCCATCGCCGTGTCTACTTGCAGGGACCTAAACAAAAATATAACACCAGACCCAAGAGATATACGAGTTAACAAAGTTGGACTACTGACGGTCTTGGCAGACTGGCGAATGATGGTGGAGTGAAGTCGGAGGATACTGATGCCTCAGAGGTCGAGGAGAAGGCTGCTTTGTCAGTATGAGACTGGATGCTGAGGCTCAAGGGGGAGCTCTTCTACTGGGATCTCAGAATCCTGACATGCTCAGTTCTCAGCTGCTGGAGGATGGCAACTACCCCAAGTGTAACTCGACTGGCCTGGAGGGACTTAAGGAAAGACAATTAGCAGGTAAGGTCTAATTTCACCTTTTCCATCGTTGTCTTCCACCGATGTAATTAATTTGATTTCTGTACAATCCATTGGGTGAAGTCCATGTGTACAGTCAGCGCTTGTGTTGCTGGAAGAAGGTGTTTGAGATGAATAGATCATTGATCTTGCAGAATTCTATCAGTCTTTTTCCAGCTTTGCTTCTGTTGCCAAATCCATATTTTCCAACCACTTTGCCTTCTTTTTGTTGCCCACTTTTGCGTTCCAGTCACCCATGACTATCAGGATATCCTGTTTGCATATTCTATCAATTTCAGCTTGTACTTGTTCACAGAACTCATGAACGTCTTCCTCTTCTGCAGCTGTTGTTGGGGCATATACCTGAATTATAGTTGTGTTGATGGGCTTTCTTCATATACAAAAAGAAATTAATGAATGTTTAAATGTAAAAGATACCTTCAACTTCAGAATCATACTCCGAGAATAAAAACCAAGCATGTTTCTCTTAGCCAATTACCCAATCCCTGCTTATTGTCAAGAGCCATAGGGATTGAGGCGGACTAGCTTCCTGAGTGATAAAGAATGTATGGGGGAAGGGGGTATAGGGGCCCAGGGTGTGGATAGCTGACTAGCTGGGTGGGCTGGTCAAATAAGGAAAGAGGGAAAAGGTGTAGAAAAACTGGCAGAAAGAATAAGCTAAGAAAATAGGACTGGGTGATGACAGGGTGAGGAAATATGAGAGCAAGACTGGTTGTGAATGGAGGGAGGAGCCTGCTGAAAACATATTTTTAAGATCAGGAATTTGTGCTCCAATGCAGATGAAAAGTTTGAAGAACTTGTGAAGAAATTTTGAATGTATTTTGGCCCCTGAAGAAGCAGGATTATGCGAAACAAAGGCCTTTGTCATGCAATCAGCTTGTTCAGATAAGTCATAAGGTGAAATTAGACTTACCTGCTAATTGTGGTCCTTGAGTAACTCCAGTCTAGTCCCGAACCTCTGGAGTTGTGTACATCCTCACACAGCTTGGAGACTAAGCATGTCACTCTTTTGGTGACCTTAGTATAAGTCGTCCAGGGACCGCCTCCTTGAATCAGTTTTCTATTGACAAAGCAGACTCACCAGAGCAAAAAGTAAGCCAATCTCAAACAATAAACCTTTAAACCCATATCTACGAACAAACAAACAATTAAGCCTTACACTATCTCTATGTTAAGATTATAATACTGGAAACATGAGCTGCTCCTTCTCCCGCGCCCCTTGGCCCTTCACTCTTAGCGAGAAAGAACTATGATCATACTCTTTTGCAAGCCTGACGCGCCTCGCGACTCGCCCCCTAAGAGCCCTTCAACATCCCCCTCCCCGGTCTTCAGGCTACACTCTGGCAGTCTACATTAGGGAGGGATGCGGGACTAGACTGGAGTTACTCAAGGAACCACAATTAGCAGGTAAGTCTAATTTCACCTTCCTTATCGTCCCTCCAGTCTAGTCTCGAACCTCTGGAGATGTAACAGAGCAGTGAACATTTACCGGGAGGGGCCTGCCAGACCAGCCTGAAGTACCGCTGATCCAAATCTAGCATCCCCTTCCGCCTGCACATCAATCCTGTAATGCTTGACAAAGGTATGTAATGACGACCAAGTTGCCGCCCTACAGATTTCCATCGCTGGAACCAAGCTAAACTCTGCCCAGGCCACTGCCTGAGCTCTAGTCGAATACGCCTTTAAACCTTTTGGCACCACTCTGCCCTTTAAGAGATAAGCTGCCGTAATCGCTTCCTTAATCCACCGAGCTATTGATGCCTTAGAAGCCGGTTTTCCTTGCCTAGATCCACCACACAGGACAAACAGAGCAAAAAAGTGGAGGAGTGGCCTAGTGGTTGGGGCAAGGTACTTCAGGCCGGAAGGTTGGGGGTTCAAATCCCACTAGAGGACAGCAGCCTTGGGCCGGAAGGGACTGGGGTTTCTAGTCCCACAGGTGCTCCTTGTGGTCTTGGGCAAAGCCACTTAACCCTCCATAGCCCATGTTCCTTGTAAAATAGTTATCTCCAAGTTATAATGCCCTGTTCAATGTAATTTCAGTTTGTTCAATGTAAACCGCACTGATGCAGAATAGCGCGGTATATAAGAGAATGTAAATAAATAAATAAACAACCTGTCCGACTTGCGCAACACCTCCATCCTCTGCAAATATTTATTTAGTGCCCTGGCTATATCCAACCTACGCAGCCGCCCTTTAGCTACATCTTCAACTGACTTTTCAAAAGACTGGCAAGGATACCACCTGATTGACATGAAAGGCCGATACCACTTTAGGCAAAAAGGACGGGACAATCCTACTTTTTTGCTTGTAAATGACAAAAACGGTTCCCTACCCGACAAGGCCTGCAACTCTGAGATTCTCCTTGCCGAAGCGATAGCAACCAAAAATACCACCTTCAGCGTAAGATCCTTCATAGTCGCCTTCGCCAATGGCTCAAACGGCTCCCTACCCAGTGCTTCCAGCACCACATTAAAGGTCCCACCCTGGCACCGCAATCCTGCAGGGGGGTCTCAACAAAGAGGCCGCTCTCAAAAATCTTCTCACATCCAGATGAGTTCCCAGCGTCCTCCCCTGCACCTTCCCTCGATAAAAGGACAGTGCTGCCAACTGCACCCTAAGAGAAGACGCTGCCAAGCCTTTATCAAATCCATCCTATAAAAAGGACAAAATCTGTGCTATCGTGGTCTTCAACACCTGCATATGTCCTATATCCTCGCACCAGGCCTCAAACAGCCGCCAAACTCTCACTTATGCCATAGAAGTGGAGCGATGCCTAGACCTCAATAAACATAGAAATCACCACTGCCGAGTATCCTTTGACCGTCAGCCTTGCCCTCTCAAGAGCCAAGCTGTAAGTGAAAACCGATTCACCTGAGGCAGAGGGCCCTGCACTAGCAGGTCTCTCCTGTCCGGTAGCCTCCATGGAGGTTCCACCAGAAGACGTATTAAGTTGGCATACCAAGGCCGCCTTGGCCAATTCGGCGCCACCAGAAGAACTAGACCGTTGTGCTTTTCTATGCGTTGGAGAACTCTGCCGATTAGCACCCACAGCGGGAAAATGTACAGAACACTCTCCTCCGGCCACTTTTGCATCAGGGCATCTAATCCCTCTGACATTCTCTCTCATCTCCTGCTGTAGAATCTTTCTACCTTTGCTGATTCAAACGTTGCCATGAGATCCGTTACTGGCTGACCCCATCGCTGTACCAGCGAATCAAAGACTTCCTGATGAAGGACCAATTCTCCCAGATCCACCCTGACTCGACACCCCTGCTACATGCGCCGCCGATAACGCTTCCAGGTGCAACTCAGCCCAAGCTAGCAAGCCGTCCGCTTCCTCCTCCAGGTGCACGCTGCTGGTTCCGCCTTGCCGAATGATATACGCCACCACTGTGGCATTGTCTGAGAGCACCCTGATCGCCTTTCCCTGTAGCAGACACTGCAAGGCCTGTAGGACTAACGACACTGCCCGTAACTCCAACCTGTTGATGGACCACATTTAACCTGGTCTGAGCACTGGCCCGGGGTGTACTGTCCCTCGAAGTGCGCTCCCCAGCTGAACAGACTCACGTCTGTTGTCAACAGCTTCCAATCCGGCGACTCGAGGCATTCCTTTCTCCAGACCCCCCGGACGAAGCCACCACTGTAGCATCCTGCGCGCCTCCAGCGGACACACCAACCTTCTAGACAATGGATCGGACTGATGAGAACATCTTCTGAGCAGCGCCCTCTGTAGAGGTCTCATGTGAGCTCTGGCCCACGTTACCACCTCTAGCGTGGCCGCCATTGTCCCTAATAGCTGTAAATACTGCCATGCCGAAGGAGTCCTGTTCGCCAGGAACACCCGTATTAAATGTCTTAATTTCTGAATCCACGCTAGCGGTAGGTAGACTCTGCCCCTGCACGTGTTGAAGTGAGCTCCCAAATACTCTAACTCCTGTGATGATGTCAACTTGCTCTTTGATATGTTGACTACCCATCCTAAGTCCTGCAGGAAACTCACTACCCGACTGGTTGCCTGCTGGCTCTCCACCAGTGACTTCGCTCGAACCAATCATCCAAATAAGGGTGAACTAACACTCCTTCCTTCAATGCCGCCGCCACGACCACCATAATCTTGGTGAACGTCCTTGGCGCTGTTGCTAACCCAAATGGCATTGCCTGGAACTGGAAATGCCCCATGGGCACTGCAAACCGAAGAAAACGTTGGTACTCCAACCTGATCGGAATGTGTAGATAGGCCTCCAACAGATCCAACGATGTAAGATACTCTCCCTGCCGCACTGCCACAATGACTGACTGCAACGTCTCCATGCGAAAGTGAGTCACCCGGAGACACCTGTTCACTCTTTTTAGATCCAGAATGGGCCGTAAGGTGCCCTCCTTTTTTGGCACCACAAAATATATTGAGTATCGACCGCTTCCGCATTGATCTACTGGCACGGGCACCACCACCACCTCGAGAGCTAACAACCTTTCCAAAGTTTGCCTTACCATGTTTATCTTGGATCTTGCTCTGCAGGGAAATTGCACAAACACGTCTGTCACGGAGTGTTGGAACTCGAGTGCATAACCTTTCTGCACAATCTCCAACACCCACTGATCCGAAGTAATTTGGGCCCAGGCAGGAACGAACTCTTAACCGACCTCCCACCGGTATTATCCCTGCCTGGACCCCCCTCACTTCATTGCGGCTTCTTGACACTTGGGGAAGTGGAGGCTGAAAAACCTCTGCCTGCACCTCTGAAGCCACGAAACCCCCGAGACCTATACGGGAACCGACCCCTCTGCACAGGGCCAAACCTAGATGGGCAAAAACGCCTAAACTCTCTCTGCTGACTCCTAGATGGCGCTCCTGGATGATTCTGCTTCTGCTTGTCCTCCGGCAACCTGCCCCCTTTCGATTCACCTAGGTCCTTTACTAACTTTTCTAACTCCTCCCCAAAGAGGAGCTTACCTCTAAAAGGGAGCTTGCCTAACCTTGCTTTGGAGGCCACATCTGCCGCCCAATTACACAGCCAGAGATACCTCCGTGCCGCCACTACCAACGCCATACTCTTTGATAGGCCCTGAATCAGATCATACTGGCTATCCGCTAAATACGCCACCCCGGATTCAATGCGGGCAGCTTCCTCAGCTGCTTCATCCACTTGCATCCCCCCTTCAGTCTCTGGGACCATCTAAGACACACCCTTGCCACCCAGGCCCCACAAATCAAGGCCTGTATGGACAGGGCATTCACTTCAAACACCTGCCTAAGCAAAGTATCCAATCTCCTATCCTGCATATCCTTAAGAGCGGCACTTCCCTCCACCGGGATTGTCGTCTTCTTAGTTACCGCCGAAACTGCTGCATCCACCTTGGGAGGTTTAAAAATATCCTTATCCGGTTCCACCAGAGGATACAGCTGTGCCATTACCCTAGCTCCCTTGAGGCTAGCCTCAGGCGTATCCCATTCCTCCTAATCATCTCCTTGAACACCCTATGAATTGGGAACGCCCTCTGTGACTTTATAATCACCTGCAACAAGGGATCCTCCAGAGCAATCTCTTCTGTCTGACCCGAGGCTGGCACATTCAAAGCCTTTAGTGTTTCTGCAATCAGGGCCGAGAGCTCCTCTCTCCGGAACACTCGCACTATTCTCGCCTGGTCCTCTGGCTCCGCTATCTCACCTTCCTCCAAGTCCTGTTCTATATCTGACTCTTCTAAAAGGTCTGACTGATCCTACAAGTCCTGTTCCGCTCTGTCCACCCGCCGTTTAGCCCTCTTGCCTATGCTACTACCTGCGGCTTCATCTAATGCAGCCCCCAGCCTCTTTGACCCTAGGATCTCCGCCTCCAAGGGCCCAGCCATTCCGCTACCAGATCCCCCCCCAAGAGCGTGCTGCAGCATTGCCAAGAATTGCTGCGAAAAGATTGCCCCCAGCCCCCCCTGCAGAGGAGCTTGGGGTAAGGGACCATCTGGAGCTGCCGACGGCCCAGGCATGGGCTCCTGACCTACCTCGGGACACAGGAGAGTCCTTTACCAATGCAACCTCCTCTATAGCATCAGACTCTTCTTTCTGCGCCATGGAAGCCTTGAGGGTACAGCCTCTGCATACTCCCGTTTCAGAGACTGTCCCTCTCCGTACCCCACACAAGAGGCACCTAGGCCGATTAGGCATAAAGACCGCTCTTCAGCACAGTACCCTGCAAGAGCCCGGAACTCACGTTCTATTTTGTAAACCCCTTGCACAATTTTTTATTTATTTATTTATTTATTTTTATAAACAAGTTTTCGCCGAGAGACTTCCGGTAGCATGGTGAGCTGAGCGGGTCGCAGCCCTCTTAGCTCCGAGGCCCTCTCTCTTCTCTCACCCCTTACTTTTATTGTGATAGGAGAACATTCGCCCTTTACCGAGTAAATTCGAGGCTAACAGCACGGGACTGTGCAACGCTGTCTGAGGAGTCCTGGAAGTGCCCCGCATGGCGACAAAAAACCCCCGCCGCGAAAAGCCACGTGGAGGAGATGCTAAAATGGCAGAGGGGGCCCTGGAAGGACCGTTGACGGGGACCACGCCGACGATGGTGGAAGAAGTCTCCAAGGCGGTGGTGGTCGCGTTGGAGGATCGCCTGGGAGGGCTGGCGACAAAAATCGCTGCCGTGGCACAAGCGGTAGCGGAATTTGCCAGCCGCGTGGAGCGTGCTGAGACTCGCATAGGCACACTGGAAGATCTGCAAGTGCGGGACGAAAACCGGCTCAAGCGGTTGGAGGAGACCCTGGCCAGGCAGCAGGATAAGATTGAAGATCTCGAGAATCGTAGCCGGCGAAATAATCTGCGCTTTATTGGCATTGCTGAGACAGTGCTGGAGAAAGACTTGCGCTGCTTTTTGGAAAAATGGATCCCTGAACACCTGCCTCTGGAGGGAGAAGTGGGGCCCATTGTGCTGGAGCGTGCACACCGGTTGGGGTCCTACCGGGCCGGGGACAGCAGGCCGCGGGCTGTCATCGCCCGGTTTTTGAATGCGGCACAAAAAGAGGGAGTGCTACGCGCCTCACGTCTCTACCGGAGATCGGGGACCATCGCCAACAGGGTGCTTATCTTTCAGGATTACTCTGCTGGAGTTGCACTATGCCGAAAGGCCTTCAGGGATGCCTGCAGCCGGCTGGTGGAAAGGGGCATCCGCTTCACTTTAGCTTACCCGGCTACCCTGAGGGTGGACTCAGAGAATGGTCGCCGGGTCTTCTCTTCACCGCAGGAAG
The DNA here is from genome assembly GCA_033557465.1 of Ichthyophis bannanicus. NCBI lineage: Eukaryota > Metazoa > Chordata > Amphibia > Gymnophiona > Ichthyophiidae > Ichthyophis > Ichthyophis bannanicus. The sequence continues at coordinate 9,052,220 of CM066044.1, read as the reverse complement.
CCATGGACTTTTGCAACGGCCTTGGCTGAAGAGACAGGTTTGGGCCAACAGTGAATGCTCAGTTTTGCTTGGGGACTAAGGCCTCTGGGACCCGGAGCAGACGGAGTTCTTTTTCTCCACGGAAATTAGCTCACGTTGAGCTTACTCCAGCGGAGGGCCTCTTATTTGGAACCTCTCTGGGCTGGACCAAAGGCCTCTGGACTACTATCTGTGTGCTGGTTATAATGTTCCCTTTGATAGGGCCCCGGGTATCCCTTGTGTTGTTGCCACTATGTTATGTGGGGCCCTGAGTACCTATTTTTACTATTATTTTTTTTTTCTTCTTTTCTGTAACATTATAGGTTTGTTTGTTTGTTTTTCTGTAACATTATAGGTTGCTGCTGATGAAGCTGCTGACAATGATTATGGTTTTGCTGATACATCACCACCTTCAAAATCGGCAGTATGTGGCTAAATGCTTTCTATCCCTCCCTCTTCTCTTTTCTTTTCTTTTTGTACTGGCTGATACTAAGCCGGAGGGTAATGCTTTTTATATATTGCAAGGTCTGGCTAGCCGTCTGGTGCTTAGGCCGGACTCCTGCGGAGGGTCATGTGGTTTGGTTTTTTTTTTTTTTTTTTCTCTTTCTTCTTTATCCCCTTTCCTCTTCCTTTTTATTTCCTTTTATTTCTTCTTCCTTGTTTTTTCTCTTTTATCCCCCTCTCTCTTCTTTTTTTCTCTCCCTTTCTCTTTTTGGGATTTTATTCTCTTCATGGGGGGTGAGGGTGGGAATTGGAAAGCGGGGCCCCGACTCGGGCACCGGGGATTGCACTCCGGGGGTGGGAGGTGGGGGAGGAAGGGGGAGATAAGTAGGGGTTCTTCAAATGGTGCTCCTGTGCGGACCTGCGGGGGGGCTTCGGCCCTTGGCAGTTTGGGAGGAGGGGTTCCAGTAGATTAAAAGGGGGGGTAGGCAAAATATTATGCTTATGAGAGTGTGAGTGTGGGGTGTGTCTTTTTGAGGGGGTCGGTAATGACTGAGCAGTTTGGGGATTGGTTGTTTGATTGGGTGGGGGGGAGGAGGAGGGAGGGCCTTGCATGCAATGGAAGTCGTGGTGGTGCCAGAATGGATAGTCTGGCAGTGGGAGGAGGAGGTGGTAGAGGGGGGGAGTCGGGAGGGAGGGGTTGGGAGGGGATGGGGGGGCGGGGTGGAATAGGGATGGGCTTATTACAGAGGGGTAACAGGGCTACTGGACATCGGTTGGGTTTATATTCATTTGTGTGGCTGGGCTGGTATGTCTGTTGGCGGGGCTTGTATGTTTGCTGGTTGCTATGGCTGTGGATGCGGAAGTTTTGGATGGGTTGGCTGTGGGCGGAGGGGGGGGACCCTAGGCTGGGGGGGGGGGTTCCGCCTACCAGACGGGCAGGTTATTCTTTCTTGGAGGCTCAACTGGAGTGTGGATACTGGATAGTGCTGTCCGATTCGCGACTTGGAATGTCTGTGGGTTAGGCTCTCCCATTAAATGTTACAAGGTGCTGCAGCATCTGCAGCGTCATCGTATTAGTGTGATATTGCTTCAAGAAACGCATCAGTCGGCGGCGGAGCATGCGAAACTATGCCGGGGTCCTATTTCTCATGTTTATGGGGCCCCAGCTTTGGGAAGGAAGAGAGGGGTGGCCATCTTATTTACCAAGTCAGTTAACTGGGTTGAGGAGCGTGTTGTCACGGACCTGGAGGGCCGCTATGTCTGTGTCTGGGGGATACTCAACGGTGTGAAGGTGGTTATTTGCTCGGTGTATGGGCCTAATGGATACGAGGCTGGCTTCTACCGGGCTCTGGCTAATATTCTGGAGGATACTGGGGGTTACCAGGTTGTTATGGGTGGGGACCTTAATGAGGTGCTGGATAGTGCTCTTGATCGCTCCGGAAGAGGGGGGGACGGGAGTCAGAGGGCTCGTAAGCATCTGTGGGGGCTCTGCGAGGCGTATAGATTGCTGGACGTTTGGCGGGTTCTACATCCAGGGGAACGCGACTATACTCATATGTCCCGGGCCCATGGGACGTGGTCCCGTATTGATTACTTTTTGATCTCGGAGGCCTTGTTTGGGTGGGTAGTAGCATCAGTGATTGGGTCTTCTGTTCTCTCTGACCATGTGATGGTTGTGTTGGAGCTTCGCAACCCTGGCTCCAACGGTACCCGGCTTTGGAGATATCCTTTGGACCTTAGTGGGGATGCTCAATTTGAGGCACACTTACGGAAATGCTGGGAGGACTATGTGGCCTTTAATGACACGCCGGAGACTTCCCCTGCTCTTCTTTGGGAAGCTGGCAAGGCGGTTATGCATGGGGAAATTATTAGTTATCACGGCCTGCGGCGTAAGCGCTTAAACCAACAGATTTTGATACTGGAGAAGGATCTGACTAAGGCTCGGAGGAGGGTAGCTGCGGACAAATCTGCAGTAAATCAACGCGTATTGCGGGAACTTCAGTTGGAACTGGAAACGCTACTTCATCGCCGTGCTTCAGAAATCTTTGCTGTACTACCGGTTTAAGCTTTATCGACATGGCAACAAGGCCGGTAAGTTGATGTCGGCTTTGGTGCGTCCTGGGGTAGGTGCTCGACATATTGGGGCCATTAGACGTCCCGATGGGACAATCCAGCGGGACAAGAAGGCGATCGAGGCCGTCTTCACTGACTTCTACCGACACCTTTATGCGAGTGAGGGGAACCGGGAGGAAGAGGGTCGGAATTTTTTGGGCGGTTGTGTCTTGCCGCGGCTTACTGCTGAACAGCTACTGCTCCTTAATCGGCCAATCACGGGGAGGGAGGTTCAGGAGGGTATTAAACATTTGAAAAATGGTAAAGCTCCGGGGGTCGATGGCTTTCGTGGTGAATTCTATAAGCTTCTGGGCGCCGCTTTGGTGGCCCCCCTGGTGGGATACTTCGAAGATTTGGTGCAGAGAGGGCGGTTCCCGTTTGAGGCGAATAAAGCAATAGTTACTGCTTTGCCTAAGCCTGGGAGGGATCCCCTTCTTCCGGGATCTTACCGGCCAATCTCGCTTCTTAATGTAGATATTAAAACTTTTCGCCAAGATTATGGCGGATAGGCTGGCCCCTCTGTTGCCAACTTTGATACATCCTAACCAGGTAGGCTTTGTAAGGGGCCGCCAGGTGTCCCATAATTTACATCGGATCCTGCTCTCCTTTTGTGCAGAGCACGTTAGGAGTCAAGGCTCCTTACTTATAAGCTTCGACGCTGAGAAAGCGTTTGATAGGGTCCAGTGGAGTTTTATGTACCAAGTTCTTGAGGTGATGGGGTTTGAGGGTTTTTTCGTGGATTTGATTAGGTTGTTGTATGCTGCTCCGCTTGGGGCCCTCTTGGTGAATGGCGCTGTGACGGAGGATTTTGCAATTCAGAAGGGGACACGGCAAGGATGCCCGCTGTCCCCACTCTTATTTGTCCTTACCTTGGAACCTCTTTTGCATAGGATTCGCGTGGCTACGCAATTTCGGGGGGTCCCTATAGGCCGGGAGGAATTCCGCGTGGCAGCCTTCGCGGATGATTTGCTTGTGCATTTGGGAGACCTGCACGCTGGGCTGCCTCCTCTTTAACATTTAATACGGGAATATGGGTTGGTTTCGGGGTTTAAACTTAACTTGGACAAATTGGAGGCGTTGCTATTAGGGGCCGCGGTGGGACAGGCTTGGCAGGGCGACTTCCCTTTGCGGTGGGCGGATGGCTATTTCAAGTATCTGGGGGTCTACTTGCCGGCGGATCTTGGGGACCTCTATAGTCTGAATGTTGACAGGGTGCTTGCATCTATCTCGTCTGCGGTGGAAAAGTGGCGAGATTTACCGCTGTCCCTGGGAGGGCGGGTGGCATTGTGCAAGATAACTCTTTTTCCCAAACTTCTTTATGTGCTTCAGACGCTTCCGTTGTTTCTCAAACGCTCAGACATTCGGCGGCTGGATCGGATATTTAATCGAATGCTTTGGCGGGGAGGGAGACCTCGGGTGCGTTTGAGCGTACTCAGTCAGCATCGTGAGTTAGGGGGTTTAGGCTTCCCAGATGTGCGGCAATATAACATTGCCTGTTTGTTACGGTTTGTTCGTGACTGGCTATGGGATTTAGAGGACTATTCACCGGTGGGTACGCTTGCGGGTGTGGTTTCTCCATTGCACTTGCGATATCTCCTCCATGCTAAAATGGTTAAGGGACTGGGGGGTCCTCTTCTTCTTAGGCGAGTTCTCTTAGACCCGGTTAGACTGGCATGGCGGCATTTCTGTACGGGTCGCCGACTGGCGGCTGCACATACTCCTTATCTTCCTATCTGTGGAAATGAGGATTTTGCACCGGGTATGGGGAGTTCGCCTTTTACGGCATGGGGCCGAATGGGGATCATCAATTTGGAGCATGTGCTGACCCCTGAGGAGGGGATGGTTGACTTTTCTATTCTGTGCCAGCAGTATCCATTAGTTCCTAACGATGTTTTTCGATACACCCAACTTCGTAGCTATGTTCGTACGGTTCCCGTGGCATCTCGGAAAGGGGAGGTGAGTACGACGGTTGAGATGGCGTTGTTAGGGGGTGAGCAGGGTATGCGGGTGTCTTGGTTATATAAGATGTTATGGGAGGGGGCCTCCCCCCTGGACTTGGCACCCCTGGCGTCCGCATGGACGATTGAATTAAGGGAGGCGGTGAGTGCGGACGAGCTCCTACGGGGGCTGGCTGATTTCCTCAATGAGTGTCCTGGTCTCTCATCGCGACACTCGGTATAAGATTTTGCGTCGGCTCTACTTTGCCCCTCTCAGGGCGTGGCGGGCGGGGGTGGGAGAAGATCATTGCTGTCCTAGATGTGTGGAACCTCGGGCCACGTTAGGACATATGTTTTGGCGTTGCAGGTGTGTTCAGTTTGTTTTGGGAGAGGGTGCGTTCATACCTGTCCACATGTTTACGACAGCCTGTGCTGTGGAATGCCAAGAATGTGGTGCTTGATGTCTGGGAGTCAACGTGGTTAGATAATTTGGGTGAAGTGCGATGGAGATGGCTGCGCTTGGTGTTGGTGACTGCACGAGTGACTGTGTTGCAGCAATGGCTTGACACTAAGGGCCCCCAGTATGGACTTTGGCGTATTCATCTTCATAAGCTACTGCTCATGGAGCAGCTATGGGCCCGGGGGAATGAGCAGAGGTGGCAGAGGTTCCTGGAGGGCTGGGGATCCCACTTGCACTTGATGCCTTGGCGAGTTCGCAGTAGGATTATGAGAAGGCCTTAAGGGTCGTGAAGGGTGAGAGTGCAGCTTGTCCGGCCCCTTTGCGAGCTCGGCAGGTATGCTTAGGTGTTAGTCAACCCCTCTGTTACCAAGGGAGGGCTGGTGGGGATTGGGGTGGTGGGTGGGGGGAAGGGTTGGATCGGGGTGGGAAGGAGGGAGAGCCGTAGTCTGCTTGTGTGTGATATGGCATTTGACGGCGGGTTTGGGAGCAGAGTCAACCCCAAGCCTGGCGGTCCTCTCTCGTGGTCGTTCACTCTTCTCTTCTATTATTTGATGTATTTCGTTGACGGTGTCGATGTGGGGGGAGGGAGGTGTATGTATGTATGTATATGAGAGGGGGGATGGTGGGGGGTATTGGGACTCACCTGGGGGAGTCCTGCAAAATTGGGGGTCTTTGCAGATTTGTAATGTGTGTGAACTGTATCCTCTTGTGTACTTTGGATTGCAGTGTTTGTATTCGGTACATACTTTGTGTTCAATTACCTACTTGCTTTGGTGTTATCCTTTGTATATGCCATGTGTTGTTCTACTTGGTTCTTTTGAATAAAAAACAGATTAATCATAAACAAGTTTTCGCCAATAAAACTATTGCACACCAAACTAGAGCTGATATAGGCCCCCGGTAAGCTCTCAGCACCGCAACCCCGAAGCCCTCATTTCCCGGGCAAATACACGCGGTCAGCGCCTTCCCTGAAGAAAAACAAACTGCCTGCTTCCAACCGCACGGCAAGCAAAACCACTGTCCCCGGTGCTTGCCTCCAAGCCGCCAAATGACCGGACTACGTGGGACACCCTTTCTCCGAAGCGGGAAGACTCCGGCCCTGTTCTCTGCCTGCGACGGCCGTCGGGCCTTTCACTTCCTCCCCCGCCGCAGCACCTCATGGCTTCCTGAGACGCGCGGCAGCAGTGCAGCTCCTCTAGGGCCTCTTTTCCACCACAGGGGAACAGATGCCGGAGGCCCCTGGCACAACTCCCTCGCACTACTCTGCAAGCGCTTCTCGCTACAGAGAGGGGGGAGAAGGGGGGCAGCCCACCTGCACAACTTACCAAATCGGCAAGTATAATTACCAAAGCGCCAATTTAAAGGGGTACAGACTCCCTTTCTTTTTTCTTTTCTTTTTTTTTTAACTTTAAATGTTTTTACTTTCTATCAACTAGATAAACCTAGCTGCTGCCTTAATCATTGCTCTAGTGAGTCCCGGACCTCTAGACTCACACCTCCTTCCGCTGTGTGGAGACTGAGACAACTGATTCAAGAAGGTGGTCCCTGGACTACTTATACTAAGGTCACCAAAAGTCTCCAAGCTGCGGGAGGACGTACACAACTCCAGAGGTTCGGGACTAGACTGAAGGGACGATAAGGAATATACAATGCAATAATAATTTGCTGTGATATTTTTTATAGTATGGCTTAAGAGAACAAAAATATTAAAAAATAAACTGATACAGTGTTGGGAAGTAATAATTTTTTTCTATATGTAATTTCTTCCAATAAGGAAAACTCAAAAAAGGGTGTTCTTTTCAGGATTAATGATGTCTGAGATAATGCTGAACATATGAAAGAGATATGCGACTGGCTGTTGGAGACAAAGGTCCTTTTTCTCTTTTTTGAAAAAAAAATTCCCTATATTGGTGTGTATTTCTGCCAGTGGTCTGCAATGGTGCATTAAAGACCTGATATATTAAGCTTTCTTTTCCATTATATACGGAATGGGTAAAAGGTCTTAACCATTGGTTCCAAAATGCCAGAATAAACTACACAAGTTAGGTGTGATATAGTTTCACAGATTAGTTCTTGTAAAGAGTCTAATGAGTTATTTTGTATTGACTGTAACTTATGAACAGATCCAGCAAGAAGACTGGCTAATAAACAGGTAGATAAAGGTGAACTGGTTGATATAGTGTATCTGGCTTTTCAGAAAGCCTTTGACAAGGTACCTCATGAGACACTTCCTGAGGAAATTAAAAAGTCATGGGATAGGAGGCATTGAAATCCTCTGCCCAAGGGGCAGTGGCAGCCAAGTAAGCAAACAGAATGCTAGGAATCATAAGAAAAAGAATGGTGAATAAAACCAAGGATATTATAATGCTTCTGTATCATTCCATGGTGCAACTGCACCTTGAATTATTGTATGCAATTCTGGTTGTTATATCTTAAAAAAGGTTATGGAGAAATTAGATCTTACCTGCTAATTTGCTTTCCTTTAGCCCCTCCAGTATAGTCCAGACTAATGGGTTTTCACCCTCTTCCAGCAGATTGGAGACAGAGAATTCCAAGCTTTGGGGATGTCATCCATAAAGGGCACACATTTCTATAACCTAGCCAGTATCCCACTGTCACAGCAGTATTAACCTCTTAGCTTCATAACGACTAATATCTAACATTAACGCTAAAAAACAACTATATTGATTTTTTCCCAAAATTTAAAATAAGCCCAAACAAAGAATTCCAATAGTAAACTTATAATATTCTTTCAAAATTGGGTGGGTTCTGGACTGTACTGGAGGGACTAAAGGAAAGCTAATTAGCAGGTAAGATCCGATTTCTCCTTCCACAGCATCCCTCCAGTACAGTCCAGACTAATGGGATGTACCAGAGTAGTACTTATGCGTTGGTCCTACAAGTCCAGTCTAAGACACATGCTCCAAATTGAGCATCTGCTGCTGCTTGTACATTTAAATGGTAATGTTTATTTATTTAAACAGATTTATATCCCGCTTTTTCCTTCAATCAAAGCGTTCACAGAACAATACAATACAAGGTTAAACAGAGGTGAATGAAACATATACCACTCTTAATAAAATCAGAGCGATAATAAAAGGGATTACATAATACAAGGAATATGTTACAGTACATACATAGAATAACTATACATTACATACGATCTGGAAGGGGTGGAAACAGTCCCAGCCACTGCAGCTCGCCCAAAGGCAAGCCAAACCATAACAGTAGGAAACCACTTCAGAGACAGACACCACGGACCAACGCCTAAGGGCCACGCCAAAGAACATAAGATATGCCATACTGGGTCAGACCAAGGTCCATCAAGCCCAGTATTCTGTTTCCAACAGTGGCCAATCCAGGTCATACGTACCTAGCAGTTTCCCCAAGGGACACAGGTTCCACAATGCTTGTATTGGTTCAAGCATTGATATCCTGGGTCCCTTCTTAATAATGGTTTATGGACCTTTCCTCCAGGAACTTGTCCAAACCTTTTTTAAACCCAGCTACACTAACAGCCTTTACTACATCCTCCGGTAACAAATTCCAGAGTTTGATTACACGTTGAGTGAAAAAATATTTTCTTTTATTAGTCTTAAATAGTTTACCCTGTAGCTTCATTGCATGTCCCCTAGTCTTTCTATATTCTGATAAGGTAAACAATCGATCTACGTTTACCCGTTCCACTCCGTTCATTAATTTATAGACTTCTATCATATCTCCCCTCAGCCGACTCTTTTCCAGGTTAAAGAGCCCCAACCTTTTAGCCTTTCTTCATAGGAGTAGCCTTCCATCCCCTTTACCATTTTGGTGGCTCTTCTCTGAACCTTTTCTAAAATTGCTATATCCTTTTTAAGATACGGCGACCAGAATTGCACACAATATTCAAGGTGCGGTCTCACCATGGAACGATATAGAGGCATTATAATATCTTTTGTTTTATTTTCCATTCCTTTCCTTATCATACCTAGCATTCTATTTGCTCTCTTGGCCGCCGCTGCACACTGGGCCGAGGGTTTTTAACATGGTATCCACAAGGACGCCTAAATCTTTTTCTTGGGTGGTGGTTCCTAATGTGGAACCTTGCATCGTGTAACCATAGTTTGGGTTGTTCTTCCCTAGGTGCATAACCTTGCACTTCTCCACATTAAATTTCATCTGCCATTTTGATGCCCAGTCTTCCAATTTATCAAGATCCTCTTGCAATTTTCCACAATCCTCCTGGGTTTTTAACAACTTTAAATAGTTTTGTGTCATCAGCAAATTTGATAACCTCACTCGTTATTCCACTTTCCAGGTCATTTATGAATATGTCAAAAAGCAGCGGACCCAGCACAGATCCCTGGGGTACACCACTATTCACCTTTCTCCATTGGGGAAAATTGGCCATTTAGCCCTACTCTCTGCTTTCTATCTTTTAACCAGTTCCTGATCCACAGTAGTACACTGCCTCCTATCCCATGACTCTTTAGTTTTGCCAAAAGTCTCTCATGAGGGACCTTGTCAAAGGCTTTCTGAAAGTCCAGATACACAATATCTGGCGAGGCCCTCAGGCGCGGGCCCGCAAGGCGCAGGTGCGCCGTGGAAACGGCGGTTTTTATGCCGTTGAGCATTCTGTGCTATTGGTGGCTTAAGGAGGAAGGGGGAGCTCCTGCTCTCACCCCTGATAGAATGGCTTGGTAAACGTATGTAAGGTAGACCACATTGCCGCCTTACAAATGTCTGCTGGTGGTACTAGGCTAGATTCTGCCCATGAAGCTGCCTGAGCCTTGGTAGAATGCACTTTTAAACTTTCAGGTAGAGTCTTTGTGTGCAACAAATAAGCAGATGCTATTTTTTTTTAACCAGCATGCAATAGTTGCTTTTGAAGCCACTTCTCCTTTATGTGAACCTCTGTAAAGCACAAAAGACATCTGATTTTCAAAATATTTATATACATTTCAAATAATCATGAAGAACTAAACGCATATCCAAAGTACGCAATGGGTAAATTAGACTTACCTGCTAATTGTTGTTACTTTAGGAACTCTAGTCCAGTCCCGGAATTTCTGGGATCATAGGGTTCTCTGCAGCTTGGAGACTGAACAAACACACTTGTGATGTCACCCCTATAACATCCAGAGGTGATCACTTCCAACCTCAGTTTCACTATTGACAAAGCAGACTTATAGAGCAACAATTAAGCATCAAGAACACAATGTGAGCAAAAATGTATAATTTTTTTTTTTTTTTTTTTTCATTTTAAAACATGTTTCAATATTCTTTTTTTTTTTTTTTTTTTTAAATAAAAATTTAAACAATTAACATACTTCAGGCTAAATCTTATCTGTAACGCATATAAGGGAGGGATGCGGGACTGGACTAGAGTTCCTAAAGTAACAACAATTAGCAGGTAAGTCTAATTTACCCTTACTTTACGTCACTCTAGTCCAGTCCCGGAATTTCTGGGATATACCAGAGCAGTGTCCTTTTCACGCCACATGTTAAACACTGTTGCTTCCCAGGCATGATAGCAATAAAACCCGCTGCTACCAGGTCTACTGCAACCAATATTAAATTTAAATTCTAAAACAGAATTCTCTAAATCACACACAACGATAAACCTATACGGATCAGTACAGTCAGTATTATGCTTAAAATCACTTCAGTATTGATTTTAGGACCAAAAGAAACTCATGCGCAACGGCGCTTTTAAAAATAGCTCTGCTTGAAACGCGCCGGAACTGAGAATTCTAAACCGTTTAACAGGCCGCGGCAGTTTAAAAAGCTTTATATCTTTACATTTGCCCAAATGCCGCACTATTAAAACCGGCTCTAAGCTTTTTAGTAGGAAATCTCTACAAATATACCTGTTTTCAGGCTGTTGCAAGTATCCCCTGACAGCCGGGACTTGCAATCAATTCAGTGCGGCGTTGCAAAGTTAGACGCGTCGAGGCAATTAACAGTAAACTATGCCTCCGCATCAAGTCAGCTTAATGATTACTTCACTTTGCAGTTCCTCTCCCAATATTGTGGGATCGGGAAGTGTGCTGACTACTTAAGGGGAGTTTAAAAACGCTCCTATTATATCCACGCCGAAAAAACAAAGGAAAACAAAGGAACTCCTTGTAGCTTACCTTAGTGTTAAACAATTAATCTGTCTAAAGAATTTTCCTTCAGTCAATTTTCTCTTAATCGCTCCTCACCTATCAATGCAGGATCGGGAGCTTCGCTGAAACCGAAAGTTTACACTGCTTTCGGTTTTAAAATTACTCCTCCCCTACAGCCATGAGGGAGGGCATGAAACTCCTTAAAGGCACAGTACCTCAAGAAATCAAAAACTGTTCCCTGCACTGCTTATTCCAAATTTTAAATAGGAAATATGCTTAATTGTTCCTCTTCAGAGCCAGATTAGGCTCTTAGAAGTACAAGCTGCTTGGAGACTGAAAAAACTGAGGTTGGAAGTGATCACCTCTGGATGTTATAGGGGTGACATCACAAGTGTGTTTGTTCAGTCTCCAAGCTGCAGAGAACCCTATGATCCCAGAAATTCCGGGACTGGACTAGAGTGACGTAAAGTAATGAGGATTAGCTGTTTCTGGAAAACTTGGCAAAAACAACTCATTGGATTAAGATGAAATCGTGAAACAACCTTAAGCAGAAAAGATGGTCCTGGATGCAAAACCACCTTTTCCTCTGATAACAACAGACATGGTTCATAACATGATAATGCTTGTAATTCTGAAATATGACATGCCAAACATAATTCTACTAAAAAAAAAAAAAAAAATAACCCTTAAAGTCAAATCTTTCAAAGTTGGTTCTCTCCAAGGTTCAAATGGTGATTCCATCAGCACTGACAGCACCAAATTTAGATCCCAATATGGAACTAATGAATGTATCTGTCTTAATGCCTTGAGGAAACATATACAGTAACATCAGGATGGTTAAGGGATGACCTTGAACTCAACCTCTATAGCATAAGGCCACCACTTGCACCCTTATGGAATTTAGCACAAGACCTTTATCTACTTCTACTTGTAAGAAAGACAAAATATTTAGAATGGTAGCATGGAATGGTTTTATTCTGTGGTCCTTGCTCCAGTGCTCAAAAATACACCAAACTCATATATATATGCTAAGCATGTTGAATGTTTACGTGATTAAGAGGTAGCAACCACTACTGCCGAATAACCATGCTTCACTATCCAAGTCCTTTCAAGATCAAAGCAGTAAGAAGGTATGAATCAAGTAGATAGTCTCACTGGATCCTGTGATAGGAGATTCCTTCTTAGTGGAAGTCTCCATGATTCTGTTTGCGTTAGTTGAATGAGATCTGCATACCATGGTCTCAGAGGTCAATCTGAAGCTACAAGAATCACTATACCTTTGTGTTTCTCTATCCTTTGCAACATCTGACCTATTAGAGGCCATGGAGGGAATGCATATAGCAGAGCATTCTTTGGCCATGGTTGTGTCAGAGCATCTATTCCTTTGGACATTCCTTTCTCTTCTTCGACAGAAGAATCATGTGCATTTCGTATTTTTTACAGTTGCCATCAAGTCCATCACTGGATTTCCCCATCTATGTATGATCTTTTGAAAGACTGTTGCCTCTAGAGACCACTATCCTGGATCTAGACAATTTGACTTAGAAAGTCTGCCTCTACATTTTTGACTCCCACTACATGAGCCGCTAAAATGGCCATGACATTCTGCCCAAATTAGTAGTGGAACTACTTCTTTAGACTGCCTGTGCCTCCTTGTTGACTGACGTAAGCTACTGTGGTTGCATTGCTCAAGAACACTCTTACAGCTTTTCCTTCGAGACTTATTTGAAAAGCCTTCAAAGCTAGAAAAGCTGCTCATCTCCAACTGGTTGAATGACCATGACTTCTGTTCTTTGTTCCATTCTCCTTGAGCTATCTGTCCTTAACAATGAGCTCTACAACCTGTGAGACTAGCATCTGGGTTTTTTTTTGTTTTTTTAAAGTTTAACTTCATTTAACTCTTGAACAGATATACAGAGCAGATCAGTTAGTCCGACAGGATTCCAACAGCAGCAGTCATTTTAAGATTACATCTTGTCTCAGGCAGTACAGTACAGTTTAACTTGCTCTATCATTGAGATATTCCCTTGGTCTATTTGTGGGAAGTTAGCAACCTTCTCTTACCACCCCCTCTTTCCTCCCTTCCCATCCCAATCCCTCCCCTTGGGAATCGTGACTGCAACTGTAGCCAAAGCCATTTATAGCGGGTCCATCTAGGTGTTACCTCTGTTTTATAGATACATTGCTCATTCTGTACTAGGTTATGCATGTTCACCCAGTGTGGGAAGGTTGGTGGCTGTTCACCCACCCAGTGCTGCAGGATTGTCTTTTTAACACCCCAGATACCCAGCAAGATAAATTTACTTTCTACCTTACGAACACTCTGCAATTGCAGCAGTGTCTCATCTCCCAGCATGAGAAGGCCATAGGTCTACTCGATTTGCTTCCCTATGATGCTACTCAGGCTCTTTAGCATCCCACCACACAGCTTGGAGAGTCTGGTACACTCCAGAAAAGCATGTCAGAAGGTTTCCTCCACTGCATGGCATTTTTCACATTGCCCTGTTTTCCACATCCCCAATTCAGCTCCCCAAGCCCTGGTAAAATAAACACCAGTGCAAAGTTTGATACTGCATCTCCTGGTAGCAGGCGTTGTATGTCACTATAGCTATACTTCGGAAGTACCGTTCAAGGTGCTCAGAGGTCACCTCCTCGGCAATATCCTCTGTCCAGCAGCATGCCAACGCTATTATGTGTGACGTCCTTAACATGTCTCGCAGTATTTTAGTACACCGAGAAAGTGTGTTCCATTTTGGTGCTAAGTTTTGCAAGTCCTTGTCTTGTTCAGTAGCTACTAGGCTCCCCGATGACCCCATATCTAATTGATGTCAGTAATGACGGAGCTGTAGGTATTGAAAGCTTTGTGAAGCTGGCAGACCAAGCCTTTCCTGTAAGCAAAGGATGGGAATGACCTCTGTCCTCACCACAGAAGTCAACCAACGTCAACCCTGCCCATTCTCTCCCAGAGTGCAAATTAACTTGCTCCCACCCCTGGGAGGAATCTGGGGTTAGCCCCCACCTGCAGAAATGGGGTTACCTGCCAAATGAGCTACCACCCCGCGCAGCCCACCATTGTCAGACTTCGCGGAGTGGAGCCATCAACACCCTAAATTCCCTTTGCTGCAAGGCCCCTTTTGGGGTCTGCAGCATATCAATCAACTTATGTAGGTAATTCCAATAGACCCCACGATGCATACCGTCCCACTCTGTGTAAGGCCTCGTGTATCCATCTCATGAGAGAGGCCATGTTGTACATCCTCAAATCCAGCAGGCCCCCCACTCCTCCATGTTCCGCTGCCCGGATCAGTTTTGCATAGATGTTTCAAGATCTTCTACCCCGCCACAAAAAGGAGCGAATGATCCCTTTGAATTGTTCCTCTTCTCTCCGATGCACCCATACTGGGAGCATTTGCAGCTGGTATAAGATTTTTGGGAAGATTGGCAATGGTACGCATGACACTCATAAAGGGATAGGGGGCACTCCCGCCACCAGTCACATAGATGTTTTATTTGCTGGAGTTTGTCTAAGATGTTTTTCCTATAAACAACCCGTTGGTCCCAATGCAGGTATTTAAGGGGTTCCAGGGTCAAGCTGAACCCATGGAGTCCTTGCTGCATCCTCCCTCCCCCCCTTCTCTCAGCAGCCATGCCTCTGATTTAGCCAGATTGATGCGGAGGCCTGAGAAGCTGCCAAATTGTTGTAGCAGATCCATCAACCCTGTCAGGCCCTCTTTGGAATAATTTCAAATACCGTGAATCCTCCCCTCAACACTTCACCATATTTTTGTTGGGTATAAACCGCAACACTCGACCTCACACGCAGTACATGCCCCTTTTCTTATTCTTTTAAAAAATTCTCATGAATTTTTTAAAAGAATAAGAAAAGGGGCATGTACTGCGTGTGAGGTTGAGTGTTCTCTCTTCCTCTTGCGGTTTATACCCAACAAAAATATGGTGAAGTGTTGAGGGGAGGATTCAAGGTATTGTTTGAAATTACTGATCATTTATATTTGAATACCGGTTTTCTGGGACTATTATATTTGATTCCTCTTTGGAATAAGGCATGCTCACCAGCATGTCATCCTCAAAGAGGCTAATCTTGCACTCCTGGTTCTCCCACTTGTATGCCTGGAAGCTGGTGGGCCTCTCGCAACTTAGAAACATAGAAACATAGAAATATGACGACAGAAAAAGACCACATGGCCTATCTAGTCTGTCCTTCCATAACAACTACAACAGTCCACTTTTTGCCTTTAGAGATCCTCTGTGTTGGTCCCATGCTTTCTTGAATTCAGTTACTGTCCTCATCTCTACCACCTCCACTGGGAGACTATTCCACGGATCCACTACTCTTTCCGTAAAGAAATATTTCCGCATATCACTCCTGAATCTATCTCCCTTCACCCTCATCCCATGTCCCCTCGTAGCAGAACTTGCTTTCAATTGAAAGAGGCTCTCTCCCTGAACATTTATGCCACGGAGGTATTTAAACATCTCAATCATATCACCTCTATCCCGCCTTTCCTCTAAGGTGTACATATTAAGATCCTTAAGTCTGTCCTCATATGCTTTATAATGAAGCCCATTAATCATTTTGGTAGCAACCCTCTGCACCGACTCCATCCTGTTCACATCCTTTTGAAGGTGCGGTCTCCAGAATTGCACACCATACTCCAAATGAGGTCGCACCAAAGACTTATACAGAGGCATTATCACCTCCTTTTTTCTGCTAGCCATTCCTCTCCGTATGCACCCAAGCATCCTTCTAGCTTTTGCTGTCGCCTTTTCCACCTGTTTAGCTACTTTAAGATCATCAGACACAACCACGCCTAGGTCCCGCTCTTCTTTAGTGGACAAAAGTACTTCACCTCCTATACTGTATTGCTCCCTTGGATTGCTGCAGCCCAAATGCATGACCTTACATTTTTTAACATTAAATCCCAGCTGCCAAATTCTAGACCATTCTTCAAGCTTAGCTAGATCCCTCCTCATGTTATCTACCCCTTCCTGGGTGTCTACTCTATTGCAGATTTTGGTATCATCCGCAAAGAGGCAAACCTTACCCGACAGCCCTTCCGCTATATCACTAACAAAGATGTTAAAAAGAATTGGACCAAGGACAGATCCCTGGGGCACACCACTGGTAACATCCTTCTCCTCAGAGTGAGCTCCATTTACTTGTACTCTTTGTCGCCTCCCACCCAACCAATTTCTAACCCAAGCAGTAACTTTAGGGTCCATCCCTAGGGTGCTCAGTTTGTTTATAAGTCGCCTGTGAGGAACAGTGTCAAAGGCTTTACGGAAATCTAAATACACCACATCTAGAGCTCTCCCTCGGTCCAACTCCCTGGTCACCCAGTCAAAAAAATCAATCAGATTTGTCTGACAAGACCTGCCTCTGGTGAATCCATGCTGCCTCGGATCCTGTAATCCGCTGGACTCCAGAAACCTCACTATTTTCTCTTTCAGCAGCGTTTCCAATAATTTACTCACCACCGAAGTTAAACTAACCGGCCTGTAGTTTTCAACCACATCCTTACTTCCGCTTTTGTGTAAAGGCACCACATGAGCCTCTCTCCAGTCCTTTGGCACCACTCCTGACTCCAACGAGGCATTGAAAAGGTCAGTCAGTGGAGCTGCTAGAACGTCCCCAAGTTCCCTCAGTATTCTAGGGTGTATCCCATCCGGTCCCATCGCTTTGTCTACTTTAAGTTGAGCTAGTTTCTCACGAACACAGTCTTCTGAAAATAGTTCAAGATGTCCCTCGCTTCTGTTCTTATTTGTGGGTGTTTTCTGAGGTCCTGCTCCTGGTTCTTCATCTGTGAACACAGAACAAAAATATTTGTTAAGCAATTCCGCTTTATCCTTATCAGCTTCTACATATTCCCCCCCTGCACCCTTGAGTCTGACAATACCACTTTTGCTCTTCCTCTTCTCACTAATATATCTGAAAAATGTCTTATCCCCCCATTTTATTGCATTGGCTATTTCCTCCTCCTTTTGAATCTTTGCCTTCTTGACTACTTTGCTAGCTTCTCTAAGTTTTTCCAAATACAGATGCCTGTCTTCTGCTCTCTGTGATCTCTTGTATTTCATGAAGGCCTCCCTCTTTTTCTTCACTTTTTCAGCTACTTCCTTCGAAAACCATAGCGGTCTCCTGTTCCTTTTGCCTTTATTTACCATTTTAACAAAAAGGTTGGTTGCCCTTAAAATACCCCCTTTCAGTTTTGCCCACTGTTTTTCTACATCCCCCAGCTGTTCCCATCCCACTAACGACTCCCTGAGGTATTGGCCCATCTTCGCAAAGTTAGTCTTCCTAAAGTCTAAGATCCTCACCTTGGAATGGATTCTAACAGCCCTAGTCCTAATACTGAACCACACCATCTGGTGATCACTGGATGCAAAATGATCTCCCACTACAACATCAGAAACACTTTCACCATTGGTAAGCACCAAGTCCAGTATGGCCCCTTCACGTGTGGGGTCTGTTACCAACTGCCTGAATAGTTCTCCCTGTAGAGAATCCAGGATCTCCTTACTTCTAGATGATACTGCAGCAGGAATGTGCCAATCAACATCTGGCATATTGAAATCTCCTATCAGTAGCACTTCCCCTTTCTTAGCAATGCTGCGTATGTCTTCAATTAACTCTCTGTCCACCTCTTCCTCTTGTGAGGGAGGTCTGTATATCACTCCAATGCAAATAGATTTCTCTTTCCTTCTTTCTAGTTTAACCCACAATGCCTCCTCTCTCCCTTTTAAGCTCTGTAATTCCAAAGCTTTAATAGTAGTTTTTACATATAGTGCCACTCCTCCTCCTCTTCTTCCTACCCTGTCCTTCCTGAATAAAGTATAGCCAGGTATAGTTACATCCCAGTCATTGTTTTCTGTGAACCATGTTTCTGTAACTGCCACTAAATCCAAGTCAGCCACTCCCACCAAAGCTTCAACCTCAGGGATCTTATTTCCCATGCTACGGGCATTAATACACACTGCTTTCCATATGTTACCCCTGTTACATTAAATACCTTTATGGAAATGGGTATCACCTACCTGGGGGCTTTCACTTACCTGGGGGCTTTCTTCACCCATCCCCAAGGAATCTAGTTTAAAGCCCTCTTCAGTAGATTAGCCAGTCTACTACCAAAGATGCGTTGACCTCTCTTGGACAGATGGATGCCTGGATCCCTGGCAAAGGGTTTTAAGGACAGAATAAAGAGTAGGGGGGGGGGGATAGAGGGCAACCCCGTCTGGTGCCCCGGTGCAATCCAATGGTGTCTGTCAAACAACCATTCATGAGGATCTGCACTCCTGGCTGTTCATATAGGGCTCATATCCACCCCTCGAAGTACTCCCATCCATATTGTGGAAGGAGCCAGAATAGGTAGCTCCAATCTACATGGTCAAAAGTCTTCTCTATGTCGAGAAATGGAAATTACACTTACCTGGTAATTGTCGTTCCTGGAGTAACTCCAGCTTAGTCCTCTACCTCTGGGTTGTGCACCTCCTCCTGCAGCTTGGAGACTGGG
The DNA here is from genome assembly GCA_033557465.1 of Ichthyophis bannanicus. Lineage (NCBI taxonomy): Eukaryota > Metazoa > Chordata > Amphibia > Gymnophiona > Ichthyophiidae > Ichthyophis > Ichthyophis bannanicus. The sequence goes on along the minus strand of CM066044.1, from coordinate 9,033,631 downwards.
CATGTCAAAAACGTGACATCACTGGATGTAGCCTGCTGCTCTCTCCCATTAACCCCAGTGAACTACTGACAAAGCAAACTCAAAAGGAGCAACAAATAAGTAGCTTGCAATTCAATCAAACTTTAACCAAAAAACTGAACTGAAATGAACTAAGCCCCACCAGGGAATTCCCCCTGTATGGAAATACCCTTTCCTTGTACCTGTCTCTTTCCTTCCTCGTCAAACCTCGCTATAGCACAGAAGGACAAGAAAGGACAGAATAGTATAGCAAGCAACAGTACCTACCAGTAATGGCCCCTCTCTCCTCAAAGAACTCCACTGAACATAAGAACATAAGACATGCCATACTGGGTCAGACCGAGGTCCATCAAGCCCAGTATCCTGTTTCCAATAGTGGCCAATCTAGGTCATGCGTACCTAGCAATATCCCCAAAAGACACAGGTTCCTCAATGCTTGTACTGGGTCAAGCATTGATATCCTGGGTCCCTTTTTAATAGTGGTTTATGGACCTTTCCTCCAGGAACTTGTCCAAACCTTTTTTAAACCCAGCTATACTAACAGCCCTTACTACCTCCTCTGGTAACAGATTCCAGAGTTTGGTTACACGTTGAGTGAAAAAATATTTTCTCCTATTTGTCTTAAATAGTTTACCCTGTAGCTTCATTACATGTCCCCTAGTCTTCCTATATTCTGATAGTGTAAACAATTGATCCACGTTTATCCGTTCCACTCCATTCATTAATTTATAGACCTCTATCATATCTCCCCTCAGCTGTCTCTTTTCCAGGTTAAAGAGCCCTAACCTATTTAGCCTCTCTTCATAGGAGTAGCCTTCCATCCCCTTCACCAATTTGGTGGCTCTTCTCTGTACTTTTTCTAATAACGCTATGTCCTTTTTGAGATACGGTGACCAGAATTGCACACAATATTCAAGGTGCGGTCGTACCATGGAGCGATACAGAGGCATTATAATATCCTTTGTTTTATTTTCTATCCCTTTCCTTATGATACCTAGCATTCTATTTGCTTTCTTGGCCGCCGCTGCACACTGGGCAGAGGGTTTTAACATGTTATCCACGATGACTCCTAAATCTTTTTCCTGGGTGGTGGTTTCTAATGTGGAGCCTTGCATCGTGTAACTATAGTGTGGGTTGTTCTTTCCTAGGTGCATAACTTTGCACTTGTCCACATTAAATTTCATCTGCCACTTGGATGCCCAGTCTTCCAATTTATCCAGATCCTCCTGCAGTTTTCCACAATCCTCTTGGGTTTTAACAGCTTTAAACAGTTTTGTGTCATCTGCAAATTTGATAACCTCACTAGTTATTCCCTTTTCCAGGTCATTTATGAATATGTCAAAAAGTAGCGGACCCAGTACAGATCCCTGGGGTACTCCACTATTCACCTTTTTCCATTGGGAATATTGGCCATTTAGCCCTACCCTCTGCTTTCTATCTTTTAACCAGTTCCCGATCCACAATAGTACACTGCCTCCTATCCCATGACTTATTAGCTTCGCCAAAAGTCTCTGATGGGGGACCTTGTCAAAAGCTTTCTGAAAGTCCAGATACACTATATCAACCGACTCACCTTTGTCTACCTGTTTATGCACACCTTCAAAAAAACATATCAGATTAGTAAGACAAGATCTTCCTTGTCTAAAGCCATGTTGGCTGTCTCCCATTAGGCCATGACTATCTACATGCTGTGTAATTTTGTTCTTTATGATGGTTTCTACCATTTTCCCTGGTACTGACGTCAGGCTCACCGGTTTGTAATTTCCCGGGTCACCCCTGGAACCCTTTTTAAAAATTGGTGTTACGTTGGCGACCCTCCAATCTTCAGGTATTACAGATGTTTTTAATGAAAGTTCACAGATTACCAATAGCAGGTCTGCAATCTCACATTTCAGCTCTTTCAACACTCTGGGATGTATATCATCCGGTCCAGGTGATTTGCTACTATTCAGTTTATCAAATAGTTGTAATATATCTTCCCGGTGTAGCGATATTTCTCTCAATTCCTCTGCAGTATCACCTTTAAATACCACTTCAGTCTTGGGTAACATCCGTACATCTTCCTCAGTAAAGACCGAAGCAAAGAATTCATTCAGTCTATCTGCTATAGCCTTGTCTCCTCTTACTGCCCCTTTTACCCCTGCTAAGTGACAAACCCCTGGGCGGGAATGAGGACTACGCTGGAGTCACTCCAGGAACGACAATTGCCAGGTAAGTGTAAATTTCCATTTCCTTATTGTTCCTCCAGCTTAGTCCTCTACCTCTGGGATGTAACAGAGCAGTACTGATTGGGAGGGACCCTTCCAGCCAGCTTGCAACACTGCCGACCCGAATACGGCATCCTTCGCTGCCAACACATCCAGGCGGTAGTGTTTGCTGAAAGTATGAAGCAACGACCAAGTGCCTGCTTTACAAATCTCCACAGGCGACACCAAACTATGCTCCGCCCATGAAGCTGATTGCGCCCTGGTAGAGTGCGCGTGCAACCCTGTTGGCACTTCTCGCCCACACAGAAGATACGCAGAAGCAATTGTCTCTCGAATCCATCTAGAAATAGATGCCTTCGCCGCCACTTCTCCTTTACAGGAGCCTCCAAACAAGACAAATAACCGATCCAACTTGCAAGAAGATTCAGATACTTTCAAATAGCACCGTAGCACACGCTTCATGTTCAAGTCAAGCTACGCAACCCCCTGTCCGTAGCACCGCCTTCCAGCGAACCTAAAACAGGGAGGAAAACCGTCTGATTCAGATGAAAAGGAGAAATGACTTTAGGCAAAAAGGAAGGAACTGGGCACAACACGACTTTTTCCCTAGCAAAGGACAAAAACGGCTCTCTACATGACAACGCCTGCAGTTCAGAAAGGCGCCTCGCCGAACAAATAGCTACCAAAAAGACCGCCTTCAATCAAATCTTTAACCAACGCCCTGTGTAATGGCTCAGAGGGGCCCTAATACCAGGTTGAGATCCCACGGCGGAACCACAATTCGACAAGAGAGGCGCAGTCTAGACACTGCCTTAAGAAAATGTAAAACATCCGCATGTGCTCCTAATGCTACCCCTTGTACCTTGCCTCTATAGCAAGAAAGGGCTACCAACTGCACCCTTAACGAACTGGCAGCCAGACCCTTCTCAAAACCCTCTTGCAAAAATCTTAACAGCAACGGCACTGAGCCTGTAGACGCCCACACTTGTCTACGTGAGCACCAATCCTCAAAAATGCGCCATATGTCAATGAGGTAGATGTCTTCTTGGCCCAAAGCAAGGTTGCGATAACCGCAGTGGAGTAGCCCTTTTTCTTTAGCCTCGCCCTTTCAATGGCCAAACCGTAAGCGAGAACTGATCCACTTGAGGCATCCGTAGTGGGCCTTGTAACAGATTCTCCGACGCCAGCAACCTCCAAGGCTCCCTGTCCAGCAATCGAATAAGATTGGCATACCACGGACGTCTTGGCCAGTCCGGAGCCACCAGCAGTACATTTCCCCGATGAGCCTCAACATGTTGTACCACCACCGACCTATAAGCACCCACGGGGGAAACAGAGAGCAGACCTGTCGTTGGCCAATTTTGCATCAGGGCATCGAGCCCCTCTGACATCCGCTCTCGCCGTCTGCTGAAGAAGCGCTCCACCTTTGCTGACCGAAAGGGCACCATTAGGTCCATAATTGGCATTCCCCATCTGCGAACCACTTGTGTGACAACATCCGGATGCAGCTCCCATTCCCCCGCATCCACGTGAACTCTGATGAGAAAATCCGCCATTACATTTTCTTTTCCTGCAATGTGCACTGCCGAAATCGCTGGTAATCGAAGTTCTACCCAAGCGAACAGTGCTGCGCCTCTTCTTCCATGGCTGCACTTCCAGTGCTGCCCTGCTGATTGATGTATGCTACTGTCGCCGAGTTGTCCAACAGCACTCGCACCGCCCGTCCCATCACCGTCGCTTCGAACTTCTGCAGTGTGAGGAAAACCACTCTCAGCTTCAGCCGGTTGATTGACTATGTGCTTTCTGGGACAGACCAAGTGCCTTGTGCGAAGAGTTCCCCACAATGCGCCCCCCATCCTGAAAGACTTGCATCCATCAACAATGGGAGCCACTCCGGCTGCTCCAGAGGCATCCCAGCTTTCAAAGATCCCGGTAGCAGCCACCAGAGCAGCACCTGTCGAACCCTGAGGGGACAGGGAAGTCGCTTGTTCAAAGAGTTATCCTGATGTGACCACCGGTGGAGCAAGGCCCGCTGCAAGGGTCTCATATGGTACCTGGCCCATGGTACTGCCTCCAGAGTTGCCGCCATTGTTCCCAACAACTGACGATAACTCCACGCCGACGGCGCCAACGCAGCTCGGAACTTGCGCACCAATTGCCGAAGGATTAGAATTTGGCGATCCGGTAGAAACACCGCTCCCTTCAGAGAGTGTCGAACCGCATCCCCAAATACTCGAGATGCTGGGACGGCACCAAGCGGGGCTCTTGGCCGGATTGACCACCCAACCAAGACTTTGAAAAAGGTTCACCACCTGGTCCGTGACTCGAACACTCTCGTCCTTGGACTTCGCCCGAATCAACCAATCGTCCAAATAAGGGTGGACAAGAATTCCTTTCTTTCGCAACGCTGTGGCCAACCCGAAAGGCAACACTCGGAACTGATAGTGCCCCCAGGGAACAGCGAAGCACAGAAACTTTTGATGTGCTGCTCTGATCGGAACATGTAAATATGCTTTGGTAAGATCGAGGGATGTCAAAAACTCACCTTGGCGCACTGCTACAATTACTGACCTTAGCGTTTCCATCCTGAAATGCGGCACCCAAAGACACCGGTTGACCTCTTTGAGGTCCAAGATAGGTCTTAGAGTGCCGTCCTTCTTTGGCACCACAAAATAAATTGAGTATCGTCCCGTGCCGTAATCTCCAATCGGTACTGGAGCTATCGCCCCTAGATGCAACAAGCGACTTATTGTATTGCGGACCGCCAAGGTTTTCTGAGGGCCCTTGCAGGGAGACATTACAAAGGAATCTCAAACCAGTCTTGCAAATTCCAGCACGTAACCTTCGCAAATTATTTCCAAAACCCACTGATCGGACGTTATCTGGGTCCAGGTAGAAAGAAAATCCCGAAGTTGCCCGCCTATCGGTTGACTTTCCACCGGGACCTGCCACCCTTCATTGGGGTCTCCGAGGGGTCACCGTAGTTGCTGCTGCATAGCCTCTGCCTGGTCCGCAAAACCCATGAAAACACTGGGCTCTCGAACCAAAATCTTCCTCTCTGGAAACCTCCTAAACGAGAAGTCCGAATCCTTCTAAAATCTCTAGACTGACCCTGAAAAGCCTTACCCATTTTAGGCTTATCCTCCGGAAGCCGTCCTCCTTTCCATTCCCCTAAATCCTTCACTAGCTTATCAAGATCTTCGCCAAACAACTTTCCCTTCAACAGAGGTTTACTGAGGACAGCAACGGCCCTCCCTCAACACCAAGCGATTCCCCTTGAAGCGCAGGGCCTGCGTTGACCTCCATCTGCTGCTCAACGCTGGTGGAAACTACCACACAGCCGCGACAGATTCCTGAATCAGCGATGGCCCCTCTGCGGGTGCCGCAGACCACACATTGGGGCTGCACTGCCATCAAGCTCCTTTATTTGCTACGAACTAAACAATGGTTATTAGAAAACAAAAAAAGGGGACTTCGTTATTTCTTTTTTAAGAGGTAAGGCCCGTAAAAAAGAAATCCACACTGAGCAAAATCCAGCTACCCGTTTAGCATCCCAGGGACCCCCAAACGTACGTATGAAATCAGAGCCGCAAAGAAAGAGAAACAGCAAAATAATGGCAGGTTCAAAGGAGACCCCCCACACTAAAGCCATAAAGAAAAACAATAAAACTCAACAGAAGGCACTCCCCAGCCCGTTGTCAGGCCAAGCGCTGCAGAAATCCTTTCCTGCGCAGCAAGCTCCTGCCCCTGTCTCCACCACACAGCAAGCACGCCAAGAAAATGGACGCTGTGAGACAGAGCAAATGGCACCAAAACTGCTGGAGCCGACCGCTCTCTGGTGTGGCGCGGCTTCCTCCTGCTGTCCTGACCAGATAACAAGAGAAGACAGCTGCCGCGGCTCAACGGCAAGGGGATCGCAAGGCACAGAGCTCTCCTCTGAAATGTCCAGGAAGAGAGATCTGACCCCAGAAATTGGCAGAGAAAGCACTCCGAGGAAGGAGAGACCAGAACCGGCAGGGGCACAGAGCTGCCTAACCATTTTTTTTTTTTTTTAAACACACAGTAATCCAATTTAGTGGATTTTAAGCTACAGGAAAACAAATTAAACCAAATCAACGCCAATTAAATTAAAATAAATCCTCTCTAGGCTAATGCTCCTTATATGAAAATGAAGTCTGTACCCTTCTCATACAATGGACAGGGTCCAGTTTTCTGATGTTATTTGTTGCCATCTTCTGGCAAAATGGCATAAACTTGCCTGGGATTGTAAGGGGTTCTGGACCTTTCAGGGGCAGAAAAACTATGTTCTCTAGGAAGGAGTCAAAGCCCCTGAGGAGGCTGAGTCTGTTGAGCCGGTTGAGCTCCTGGAACTTGTGGCTTCCTCTGCTGTCTGTTCTGTTGTTGCCCCCTCTGGGGAACATGAGCTGGGCAGTGTCCTTGATTGGTGTAAGATGGGTAAAATGTCTTTTTCTTGTTGAAAAAGGGTTTCTTGACTGACTTTTTCTTTGCTGGGTTGGCTGTAGACTTTGATAGTCTGTTCAAGGTAGTATTTTCAGATTCAATCTGATTGGCCTTGTCTTGCCAATCCTTGCCAAAGAGATTTTCTCTTGTGCAAGGAATGTTTCCCAGAAGTCTGATGCCTGAAGCCAGGCAATACAACGTGCACCAATGGAAATAGCAGAGGTTCTGCTAATGCATTCAAAGCAATCAAAGGTTGCATGGTTTACAAATTTAGAGACATCCTGGGCATGTTTGACCAGAGTAAGGAATTCCCCCTTTTTTCCTCAGGGAGAAGAGGGCTCATGAGCTCCAAGCCACCTGTAACGTCTTTGAGGAACATTCCCATATAGAGAACGTAGGAGTTAGTCCTGGCTGCCAACATGGAGGATTGGAAACATTGACGCCCAAAAGACATTGAGTGTCCTCGATTCACGGCCCGGAGGATTGGAAGAATGTGTTTTAGCACTCAATCCTATGCATCGCCAATTCCACTACCATTGAATGGTGTGGTAACTGAGTTTTTTGAAAGTCAGGACAGCTTGGAACTTGGTACATGGTATTGAGTCGTCGAGAGTGTGGAGACACTGTTAAAGGAGTTTCCCACATTCTTAGCATAAGATCATGCAAGATTCTCTGAATGGGCAGAATAGCTGCCTCTTTAGGAGCCTTAGGGTACTGAAGAATTTCTAATTCTTCTGCTCTGGGTTCCTTCTCTGGAGTCACCGTGATTGCAAGACCTCGAGCTAAATCAAATATAAAATCCTGGAAGGACATGTCTTCTGGAAGAGACATTCTACGTTGAGGAGAAAGAGATGGATTCTCCGGAAGGATAGCTCTAGTACCGGAAGAGTAATCAGTCATCGGAATCGGATGATTCGAAGTATCTCTGTGCTGGGTGTTCTTGCAACGCATGGTACCGGTATCGCTCGAAGTCAGTATCAATCTGTCGATACCTGAGATAGACTGAAGGCTCGGCATGGGGGGGGGGGGGTACACCCACCAAGGCACTCTGTACCGGTACCGGTGTCGGTACCGATACCTGTGGAACCGTCTGTAGCGGTCTTAGCAGTACTGAAGCTGCTAAGAGGGCCGCTAGACTGCGTTCGATAGCGAGGATTCTGTGATCCATCGCTCCTGCCGATGCCTGGGTGTCGGTACCGGTGGAAGCAGCTATGACCCCAGAACATGGCACCAGTAGTTCTGCAGACATGGAAGCCTCTGTAACATTCTGTAGCCCCATTAATGCTTTGGAGACCAAGGCCTCCCGCCGGGGCTGTTTTTCCCGTGAACTTTCCTCGAGGGCACCAGTGGCATCTCGATACTTGGAAGGAGATCTACCCTTTGAGGACCAGCCAGTCTTAGGTTTAGTTACCTGAGATCCATGGGAGGAAGATGAAGCCCTCAAAGGCGTCGATGCAACTGACAACGTATCTGCAGCAAAAGGATACCGGGTTTTGCAGCTCTATTCTGCCTTGGTCCTCTTTCTGCAGAAGAAACACTCTGATGGAGAATGGTCAGGACCTAAACACTTTTCATGGGTGTCAGTGACGGATATGGTACCGCCACATTTAGAACATTTCTTGAAACCACTAGCTAGTTTCTCCATGTTTGAAGAAAAATGGGCCTAGTGCCCCCCAAAATGGCACCTAGCCCTGAGAGGGGAAAGGCCCCTGAAAGAAAAATCTTTTAGAAAGCTAGGGTTTTTTTTGTTTTGTTTTGTTTTTTAAGAAGAAAAGAGAACAGGCGGTACCGGTAGGCGTCGAATGAAAGCAGATGCGACCACAAAAAACAAAAGAATAAGGATAACTTTTTCTACGGTGACAGGGTATGCGTCCTGTCGGCTCCGCGGAAAACGAAAAACTGAAGAGGGAGAGTTGGAAAGGCAGGAAGGCAGCATGCAGGCGCTGTGGGATGTTCCCAAAGGCTTTCCTATTGGACGCTGGCGAGCGTTCCCGCGCAGGCTCCGTCGGTACCGACGATACCCATATGTGAAGACTGCATTCTTGTTTGTTCCTGGAGATCCTCCTTCTCCTCAGAGTGAGCTCCATTTACCTGTACCCTTTGTCACCTCCCACTCAACCAATTTCTAACCCAAGCAGTAACTTTAGGATCCATCCCTAGGGTGCTCAGTTTGTTTATAAGTTGCCTGTGAGGAACAGTGTGTCAAAGGCTTTACTGAAATCTAAGTACACCACATCTCAGGTTCTCCCTCGGTCCAACTCCCTGGTCACCCAGTCAAAGAAATCAGATTTGTCTGACAAGACCTACCTCTGGTGAATCCATGCTGCCTCGGAATCTATAATCCGCTGGACTCCAGAAGCCTCACTATTTTGTCTTTCAGCAGCGTTTCCAATAATTTACTCACTGAAGTTAAACTAACCGGCCTGTAGTTTTCAACCACATTTTTACTTCCGCTTTTGTGTGGCACAACTCCCGACTCCAACGAGGCATTGAAAAGGTCAGTCAGTGGAGTCACTAGAACGTCCCCAAGTTCCCTCAGTATTCTAGGGTGTATTCCATCGGTCCCATCGCTTTGTCTACTTTAAGTTTAGCTAGTTTCTCACAAACACAGTCTTCTGAAAATTGTTTCAAGATGCCCCTCGCTTCTGTTCCTGTTTGTGGATGTTTTCTGGAAGTCCTGTTCCTGGTTCTTCATCTGTGAACACAGAACAGAAATATTTGTTAAGTAATTCCACTTTATCCTCATCAGCTTCTACATATTCCTCCCCTTCACCCTTGAGTCTGACAACACCACTTTTGCCCTTCCTCTTCTCACTAACATATCTGAAAAATGTCTTATCCCCCTATTTTATTGCATTGGCTATTTCCTCCTCTTTTTGAAGCTTTGCTTTCCTGACTACTTTGCTAGCTTCTCTGAGTTTTTCCAAATATAAATGCCTGTCTTCCTCTCTCTGTGATCTCTTGTATTTCATTAAGGCCACCTCCTTTTTCTTCATCTTTTCAGCTACTTCTTTCGAAAACCATAACGGTCTGCTTTTCCTTTTATCGTTATTTACCATTTACCATTTCCTTTTTATCTTTTCTCTTAAAATATCCCCTTTCATTTTTACCCACTATTTTTCTACATCCCCCAGCTGTTCCCATCCTGCTAACGACTCCCTGAGGTATTGGCCCATCTTGGCAAAGTTAGTTTTCCTAAAGTTTCTAAGACTCTTGCTTTTGAGTGGATTTTAACAGCCCTGGCCCTAATACTGAACCACACCATCTGGTGATCACTGGATGCAAAATGATCTCCCACTATAACATCAGAAACACTTTCACCACTGGCAAGCACCAAGTCCAGCATGGCCCCTTCACGTGTGGGTTCTGTTACCAGTTATCTGAATAGTTCTTCCTGTAGAGAATCCAGGATCTCCTTACTTCTAGATGATACTGCAGCAGGAATGTGCCATTCAACATCTGGCATATTGAAATCCCCTATTAGTAGCACTTCCCCATTCCTAGCAATGCTGCGTATGTCTTCAATTAACTTTCCGTCCAACCTCTTCCTCCTGTGAGGGAGGTCTGTATATCACACCAATGTAAATGGATTTCTCTTTCCCTTTTTCTAGTTTAACCCTCAGTGGCTCCTCTCTCCCTTTTAAGCTCTGTAGTTCCAATACTTTAATATTATTTTTGTGCCACTCCTCCTCCCCTTCTTCCTACCCTGTCCTTTCTGAATAAAGTATAGGCTGGTTATAGTTACATCCCAGTCATGGTTTTCTGCGAACCATGTTTCTATAACTGCCACTAAATCCAAGTCAGCCTCTCCCATTAAAGCTTCAACATCTGGGATCTTATTTCCCATGCTACGGGCATTTATACACGCTGCTTTCCATATGTTGCCCTTTTTACCCATTTCCATAAATGTTTCACTTACCTGGGGGCTTTCTTCACCCATCCCCAATGAATCTAGTTTAAAGCCCTCGTCAGTAGATTAGCCAGTCTGCTACTGAAGACACATCAACCTTTCTTGGACAGATGGACGCCATCTCTGCTCTGCAACCCTTGGAACAGCATCCCATGGTCCAGGAAATCAAAACGCTCTCGATGACACCATCCACACAGCCATGCATTCATCTCCATCTGTTGGGGCCCAACTCTTTCCCTCAAGTGCCTCTAGCCAGGTGTCCATGTATCTGCGATCATGGAGGATAGAATTAGGCCAATAGGGTAGAGAAAGGATAAGAGAAAATGTTACCCGCTTGCATAAGCGGTCAAGTAGTTTCATCCTTGCACCAACTTTAGTATCTTGCCTTTGGTTTCACTGGCTTCTTAGCCTGGTCCTCCCGTCATTTGCCCTCCAGGTCTGTGTCACTACCACACTCCAGGAACTTGTGGCCTTCCTCCACACTGTGCAGATAAATGCTGACTCCACCATGCAAAATCTTCAACTTATGTGGGAATGCAAAGCAAACTTTATCCCTCGCTGATGCAGAGTTATGCATATAGAGGAAAACGCCTTGCGTTTCAAGGCCACCCATGCCAAGTAATCATTGAAAAGTAGCAGGCAGTAATTCTCATTCATTAATGTTTTACTTTGTTGGTATACCTGGAGGATGGCTTCTTTCTCTGTCCATACAAGGAATCTGGCGATAGCCAGCCTAGGTCATGCTCCCTCCTCCCGTCACAGCCCAATCCTGTGCACACACTCACATTTTCATGTTGCATGTTCCTCTTGGAACCCCAATGCATTCAGAAGCCACTGCTCATAAAATTTGTATAAAACTTTGCTTCTGTCAGTGTTTCAGGGAAGCCCACTACCCGCAAATTGTTGCGCAGAGCTCGGTTTTCCTGGTCATTGAGGTGCTCAAGCATTTTTTTCTGTTCCTGCTCTAGCTGTGCAATGCATGCCGCCATCTGCTCCTTGTTCGTTTCCTGCACTGCCACCCGTTGTTCCACCTCTGTCAGTCAGGTAAGCTGGGCCTCAAAGTGGCCCTTAATATCATCCACTGTCGATTACAGCTTATTGAGGCGATCTTACAGCACCGGAGACCACTTTTGTTATTTCCACTGCTAGGTCTCCCGCTGCTGGTGGAGTGTGTTTCGGGCTTGGTGGCCATTTTCTGCATTGGTTTAGGACGTTGTGCAGGCCATGCTTTCAGAGAACATTTTGGCATTCCCCACTGGCTTTTTCCAGAGCTGCAGCCCCCGGACCAACGGCAGATTGCTTCTTGACCGTTTTCCTCCTTTGTTAGGCAGAGACGCCAGGTTGCCAGATTTTTCCTGCCGATTTTGATGGCCCTAGCTCGGAGCTCTAATCAGTCACGCCCTGCTTGCATCAGGTGACCTCAAGACTGGCATCTGTTGTAACCGCTGCCCATGTTGGGGGTTCCAATGGCATACCTGCCTTTAGTGTCTCCTTGCGAAGCCGCCATTAACAAACAAGTCTGTGACTTAACGGCATACTTTGCAGACACCACCAAGACAATAGTGCCCTTTGAAGCGGATGCATATGCACTTGAGCCCATGGTACCAGATCTAGTGTTGCTACCATAAACCCCAGTATCTGCAGATATGACCATGCTGTTGGAGCTCTGTTTCATAAAAATAGACGAATTTGGAACTGATGTTTGACCATTCTCTCATGTGGTAAGAACACCATTCCTCGTCTTGTGTTGAACTTTGCTCCTAGGTGAATCAAGGAGGGGAAAAACAAAATAACGGAGAAACCCAACTCTGTGTTACAGATAAGCATAGAATTTCTTGAAAAGCCAAGTTTTTAAGTTTTTTTAATTTCTTGTGAGAGCTTTCTAAACGAATCTAAGGAGGAAGAGAGTTCCATAATGAAGGGGCATGACAGGAGAAAGTTGCTAGTCTAATTAGAAAGCAAGTTCTGCTACGAGGAGACATAGGATGGGGGTGAAAGGGATAGATTAAGGCTGGTTAGTTTAACTTCGGTGGTGAGTAAATTATTGGAAACACTTCTGAAAGAGAAAATAGTGAGGTTTCTGGAGTCCAATGGATTACCAGATCCAAAGGAGCATGGGTTCACCACAAGCGGGTCTTGTCAAACAAATCTGATTGATTTCTTTGACTGGGTGACCAGGGAGTTGGACCGAGGGAGAGCCTAGAAGTAGTGTATTTAGATTTCAGTAAAGCATTTGACACTGTTCTGCACAGGCAACTTATAAACAAACTAAGCACCCTAGGGATGGACTCTAAAGTTACTGCTTGGGTTAGAAATTGGTTGAGTGGGAGGCCACAAAGGGTACAGGTAAATGGAGTTCACTCTGAGGAGAAGGAAGTTACCAGTGGAGTGTCATTGGTCCGATTCTTTTTAACATCGGAAGGGCTGTCTGGTAAGGTTTGCCTCTTTGCAGGTGATACCAAAATCTGTAACAGACACCCAGGAAGATGTAGATAACATGAGAAGAGATCTAGCTAAGCCTGAAGAATAGTCTAGAATTTGGCAGTTGAGATATAATGCTAAAAAATGTAGGGTCATGCATTTGGGTTGCAACAATCCAAAGCAGTAGTACAGTATAGTGGGTGACGTACTTCTGTCCATGAAAGAAGAACGGGACCTAGGCATGACTGTGTCTGACGATCTCAAAGTAGCTAAACAGAAAAGGCAACAGCGAAAGCTAGAAGGATGCTTGGGTGCATAGGGAGAGAATGGCCAGCAGAAAAAAAGGAGGTGATATTGCCACTGTATAAGTCTGTGATGCAACCTCATTTGGAGTATTGTGTGCAATTCTGGAGACCACACCTTCAAAGGGATATAAACAGGTTGGAGTCTGTGCAGAGAGTGGCTACTAAAATGGTTAATGGTCTTCTTTATAAAGCATATGAGGACAGACTTAAGGACCTTAATATGTATACTTTAGAGGAAAGGCAGGAAAGAGGCGATACGATTGAAACGTTTAAATACCTCAGTGGCATAAATGCACAGAAGGAGAGCCTCTTTAGATTGAAAGCAAGTTCTGCTATGAGGGGACATAGGATGAGGGAGTCTCAGGAATAACATGCAGAAATATTTCTTTATGGATAGAGTGGTAGATGCATGGAATAGTCTCCCAGTGGTAAAGATGAGGACAGTATCTAAATTTAAAAAAGAATGGGACAAACACAGAGACTTTCTAAAGGAAAAAAGGGGACTCTTGTAGTGGTTGATATGGAAGAGCAGACAAGATAAAACATAGCGGCAGAAAAAGACCACATGGCCTATGTCAAAAAGTGCTGCTGCTTTGGCAGCGCTATGGTCATGGCAGACTGCCCAATTGAGGAGTCTGCTGTAGCCGTGGCACTGCTGAAAAAGCAGTTCTTTTTGACAAGCGGCTTTATTACTGGCGCAGTGCTTCCTGGAGCTCTGAGACAGAAGCAGCTCGGGCCGGTGCTCCCAAGCTGCGGATCGGTGAGCGAGTCTTCTTTAGTAATGCCTGGGTACTTTGAAAAAAAAATAAGAAGGGGTCTGTTTTAGTTTCCTTAGCATAATGGGAAGGGCTTCCCATGCAGTGGAGATAGCAGTCCTTGTCAGCTTGCGGCTATATTTTCTCTTCCTCAGCGGACTGATATATTAGGACAAATGGCGTCCCGCCTTGGGTTCCCTCGGGATGCCTCTAATGAGAGCCGAAAATCAGGATGTCCTGCAAAATTCGAGACAGGTCACTTTAGTTGTAAGGAATGAGAAGAGTTAAGAAAAGATGTAATGCAGCTAAATAAATAAATGATGAATACCTGTATAAGTCTTATGAACCAACAAAAAGACCTTGAATTTAATCTGACTCTAGATGGGTAACGAATGCTTTTTAAGTAGTTGTGTGCAACATGTTTGAAATGGATTTCTCATGCTTTTTTGAATTCAGACAGTTATCATCTCCACCTCTCCCACTGGGAAACTGTTCTATGCATCCACCACCATTTCTGTAAAGCAATATTTCCTCAGATTACTCTATAGTCTGTCCCCTTTCACCTTCATTTTATGACCCCTTATTCCAGAGCTTTCATTCAACTGAAAGTGGGTCAACTCAATTCCATGGAGGCATTTAAATGTCTCTGTCATATCACCCTCTCTCTGAGATGCTCTAAAGACTTATGTAGTTGCTCGAAGTTGGAGGGGAATTGGGCAGGTTCTGTTCATGGTTTATATCACAGGAAGGGGTTTATGTTCTTGGCAGATGGGACTAAAATGTATTATATTTAGCTAGAAGATAGCAGATGTGTTGTGAGGAAGAGAGGATCAACTGGTGGAAGATACTTGCTTAAATTATCATCTGGGGGGGGGGGGTTGTGGAAAGGAATTCTCTTAGGAAGATTTGAAGCAGAAACAATCTCTCCTAAGGTTTAAGGTTTAATAATTTGATAAAAACCGCCTTTCAAAACAATCAAGGCGGTGTACAATAATAAAATACATAAAAAGTCATAAAATACATAAATCACATAATGCGTATAGACAATACATAATACATAAAAACTGTGACCAATGGTGAAACACATAAAAAGGTCATAAAATATATAAATCACAGAATACATATAAACAATACATAATACATAAAAACTATGGCCGAAGCCAGAAAAGAAAAAAGAAATGTACATACTTTATAAAGGACAGAAGAGTGAAAGTAGGGGAGCACAGGACAGGAGACAAAAGGCAGATAGATACAGTGGAAAAGGACTCACACAAATGGGGAGGGAACATTAAAGGCTATGGAGAACAGATGGGTTTTGAGATTTTGCTTAAAGATAGAGAATTGTGGTTCCAGACGGAGGGAGGAAGGGAGGGAGTTCCAGTGTGCGGGGCCAGCGAAGTAAAATGCAGATGAGCGTGTGAATTGGAGATGGGCGTGGAGGGGGAGGGAAGAGCAAGACGATTAAGGTGAAAAGAACGGGGTGTGTACCGAGGGGAATGGAAAGATAGAAGGTTGGACAGGTAGGATGGAGTACCAGTGTGATAAACCTTGTGAAGGAGGGTCAGTAGCTTAAACTGTGAACGAAAAGAAACAGGCAGCCAGTGAAGATTAAAAAGCAAGGGAGTAACGTGATCTCGAAGAGTGGAGTATGTGACAAGACGTGCAGCAGTGTTCTGTATCCTTTGAAGCCTCACCACCTGATTCTTAGGAAGACCGAGGAAGAGAGCATTAGAAAAATCCACCCGTGACATGACTAAGGATAACACCAGTGTCGACAGAGCGGAGGAAGAGAGAAAAGGACGAATTGACCGAATTTGTCGGAGAAAGAAAAAAGAAGTTTTGGTGATATGGGAGATATGAGAACGAAAGAAAAGATCTGAGTCAAAGTGAACACCTAGATATTTAAATGTGGAAACCAATGGGACAGGGGAATTGGAAAAAGAAGGGGCCAAAGTGGGGGGGGGGTCACCATAAGTAAACCAGATGGCAAGAGTCTTAGTAAGATTAAGATGGAGACAATTAGTGGTAAGCCAGTTTGCAACAGAGGAAAGACAGGAATTCAGAGGGGTGAGGTCAGGACAGGAGGGGGAGGTGTGATGGAGTAGGAGGATATCATCGGCGTAGAAAAAAGCTGAAAGACCTGACTGTTGGATAAGAAGAGCTAGAGGGGCAAGAAAGAGATTAAAGAGAAGAGGGGCAAGAACGGAACCCTGGGGAACCCCACAAGGAAGGGGCTGTGGATCGGAGGGGGAGGACCTAGACGAAGAGAAGAGAGGACTGTGCAGGAGCGAGAGGAGAGAAAAGAGTGAAAACCAATGGTGAACAGTGCCGCAAAGACCAGCTTCCCGGAGCTGGTGAAGAAGAAGAGAGTGATCGACTAAATCAAACGCCGCTGAAAGATCCAAGGCAACCGCCACCGAAATGTCACCTCGATCGTGAGCTACGTGAAGTGCATTAGTGAAAGCCACGAGAACGGTGTCGACACTGTGCCCTGAGCGAAAACCTGATTGACGGGGGTGAAGAAAATTAATAGAATCAAGATGGTGTGAAAGTTGTGCGAAAACAAACTTCTCTAAGAGCTTAGATAGGAAAGGGAGATTAGAGACAGGACGATAGTTAGATGGAAGGAAGGGTCAAGAGAAGGATTTTTCAAGAGGGGCGAACCAAAGCGTGCTTCCATGATTTAGGAAAAGTCCCAGTAGAAAGACTAGAATTAAACATAGTGAGGATAAAAGGAAGGACACCCAGGGAGGGAGTGAGGAGCCAAGAAGAAGGAATAGGATCAAGCGGGCAGGTGGTCTTTCGAGAAGAGGAGATCAGATGATGAAGTTCAGGTGCAGTAATGAGTGAGAAAGTGGCCCAGAAGTGAGAGAGCTGAGAGACCGGCGGAGGTGAAGGAAGAGGAGGGGGAGAGGTGATAGGAGAAGGACAGGAAGGCAAGGAGTCTCTCAAGGCAGCAACCTTCGAGGTGAAAAAAAGAGGCCAGTTGGGTGGGCGAAGGAGAGGACTGGACAGAGGGAATTGAGGCAGGAGTGTGTAGAGAGATAAGGGAGCGAAAGGTGGAATATAAATGACGGGTTTGGTTGGGGGCGTGTAAAATGGCATTAGAAAAGAACTCCCGTTTGGCAGTGTGAAGTTGAGTGCGGTAGAAAGAGTGGTGGGTTTTGAATATGGATAGATTAGCGGGGGAAGGATCCTTGCGCCAAAGTCGCTCGGCCCATTCGAAGATGTCTGCGTAAGAGCCGCAGACCACCATGGAACCAGGGGTGAGAGGGACGTCGACGGGAATGACAAGGACGTACGGGGGCTAAGAGGTCAAGTGTAGCAGTAAGAGAAGAGAACCAGAGTGCAGTTTGAGAATTAGGTGAGAGGAGTGAAAAATCATTCGGTAGAAGCTCGGAAGCAGGAGGAAACCTTTGTAATGTGAGAGGGGTGAGGGCTCGGGAAGGACGCTTAGGGGAAGATGAAGAGGAAGAGACTGGAACCGGAGAAGGAGAAACTGCTAGGAAAGAGCAGGACAGGGTGAGATAGAAATGGTCAGTCCATGGAAGAGGTGTGGCAGTTAGGGCTGATAAGGTTAAAGAAGAAGAAGCGGGGGATAGGAGCAAGTCAAGGGTGTGACCAGCTTGGTGGGTGGGAATGGTGACATGCTGAATTAGGGAAAGATCCTGGAGAAATGAGAGAAAAGAAAGCTCTCTTGATGACTACATTATTTTCTATTAAGTTATAGGGCCCAGCTATAAAGTGGTAAATATTCAAAGGGTCTATCTGGTAAACGTTTGGAGTCAGCCAGATGAAGTCCAAAATTTGAATATTCCCCATCCTTTTTGGCTAATTTTTATCCAGTCAACTCAGCTGCACAAAATTGAGCAAGATAAAGAGGCAGGTTTTGGAAGTGTTCTTGGGGTGCAGAGAAACTTTCAGTGCTGACCAAGATGGGCAACTGCATAAAGGTAAGTTTGTCCATATATCTCTTTCCCCTTGGATTTGTTTAGAGAGCTCTCAAAAGAAATTTAAAAAAGCTGTTAAACTTGGCTTTTTGAGAAATTATATGCTTCTTATCTGTAATACAGGATTGAGTTTCTCTGTTATTGTTTTCCCCTTCCTCTTTGAGTACAGCTTTATTTGGCTGTTATTGGATTGATATTGTTGTGCCACTCACACCTACCTTATCTTATTGGTCCTATACTGTTAATGTCTCCTTTACATTTCTTTTCTGTTCCGTTGATGCATTTTATTTTACTGTAAACCACTATGATGCCAATTTTTGCACATATAGTGGTATAACAAATTTTTAGCATTAAAAAAGAGGAAAGGATTGTGTAACTTAATAGTTTTTTTCTGGATGGGCAGACTAGATAGAAAATTATGGCAGATAATGGCCTATGAGATTCAAATGTTAAGCTTCGATCTTAATTTATTTTAATAACCTTATTTTTTGCCTAGTTCTTTGTCATTGATGTTAATATATACCATCACCATCTGGCTCTTTCCAGCCCAATCCAATAACCTGTCATTCCTGTCCATTGATGTACCACACCCCAGCCTTTACAAAAACAAGTATATTAGACTACCCTGTGTATATACACCTAACAATGAAATTCCTTACCAGTAGAACTCATCTTACTAGCTCCATGTTCACTTATTTCCCTGCTCCAGATTTCCCTAGATATACTAGTAACATACTATAGGATGGCAGAAAAAAAGACCAGTTATTCCTGACCACGTGGAGTGGAGGAGTAGCCTAGTGGTTAGAACACTGGCTTGGTAACCAACCAACCAGGGTTCGATTCCCACTAGCACTCCTTGTGGCCTTGGGCAAGTCACTTAACCCTCCACTACCTCGGAAGAAAGGCCTGGCAATCTACTTCCGGTGACACTGCCAAGAAAACCCAGGAGCTTCTGAGGAGTCAGGACTGACTCGAAGGCACACATTGCATTTGCATTCCTGACCACTATGCTAAAGAATAAGGGTTCAGTTGATTTAGTGGAATTTTAGCCAACAGACAAGTTCTGCACAATAATAATTCTTAAATAGCTTGTAACATGGTGCATCAACTTATATCTTCCCTCTCTTACTATTTCTAGCCTTATTAGCATAAGCCAAAATACAGATAAAAATAAAAATCAGATGTTTTAGCTACTTCATGAAAATTAACAGAGAATGTCATTTAATTTAATAACAGACTGCACAATAATTAATTTCTAAACAATTGCCAACTGCTGTTCTGTGGCAATGCATTTATAGCTACCTTTCAGGAATTTATTTCCTTCCTCAGGTCCGAATGGCTAGATAAATTATTCATTTAGGCCACTAAAAACATATACAAATTATCAGCAGAAAAAGGACCGCTTTAGACCACCCACTTTGCCCACTTGTACCTGCCTGCTGTTTTGTCAAAGGGTAGCACGTTATATACATATGTTTTTGTTTGCAAATATGTTTACTTTCCTATATTCAAGTGAACTAACGTGGCAATCATACGCCTTTCAGACTATCACTTAGGTACTTTCTTGGCTTACACAGGAGGCTCCACTTTATGATTATTTCACATGCTTGCTATGACAAGCAGACCTACTAGTGGCCTTCCGGGACTGAACTTCGCAGTTCTCCCCATAAAATTCCACGCCATCTCTCTGCCTGGTTCCATTCTCCTGACTCACCCCTGCTCCCACGCTTCGTCTGGCCACTTTCCTCGGCGGCTCCGTCAATGATCCTCCTCAGGAGGAATGAATCCCCTTCTCCGGGATCTTCCTCACTTTCCTTCGGCCATCTCCTCTGAACCTCGCCCCAGGAAGCGGAACCCGAGGAAAGCGAGTGCGACCCACAGCAACGAAACCTCGCGTCACCAGGCAACCGACAGCATGATACGCCGATGACGTCACATTCTCCCCAACTGCCGCCAAAACACCTTTATTTTCAATTTTATCTGTTGCAGGATGAGAGTTCTACTGATGTGCCTCGTAGAAATAGTTTATAGGCGAAGAGGCGCGGGATGAGAAGGAATTATTTGACGCAACGGTTACGTCACTCAAAGGCGACTCTGTTAGGTTACTTTTCTTTGGGGGGTGGGATGGTGCTTTTTGTCAAGTAACAATAATGCTATTCCATATCGTCCTGTTAGACCAGTCCAGACAAGTGGGTTGTGGAGACAAAAAAAATCAATGAAAAGCCCGGTTTCAATAACATCACTGCGTCTCAACCACCAGAGGTTCCTTAAGTATTTCTTTGTCTCCAGCAGAACGTGGATGGATTTTCTCCTTTCAGAAGAAAATTCTGAGGATTTGAGAGGAAGATTGATTTATTTATTTACATTCTCTTATATACCATGCTATTCTGCATCAGTGTGGTTTACATTGAACAAACTGAAATTACATTGAACAGGGCATTATAACTTGGAGATAACTATTTTACTGGGAACATGGGCTATGGAGGGTTAAGTGGCTTGCCCAAGGTTGCTGTCCTCTTTTGGGATTTGAACCCCCTGACCTTCCAGCCTGAAGTACCATTTGGAATCCCTTCAGCAAAGGCTCCAACGATCCTGTGAGCAGTGAGTGAGAATCAGCTGTGCCTACTTAGTTGGGAACTGTGTGTGAGAGAAAACTGCAGCCAATCTGAGCACTTTTCAAATCATTTAGAATCCCTTCAGCAAAGGCTCCAACGATCCTGTGAGCAGTGAGTGAGAATCAGCTGTGCCTACTTAGTTGGGAACTGTGTGTGAGAGAAAACTGCAGCCAATCTGAGCACTTTTCAAATCATTTAGAATCCCTTCAGCAAAGGCTCCAACGATCCTGTGAGCAGTGAGTGAGAATCAGCTGTGCCTACTTAGTTGGGAACTGTGTGTGAGAGAAAACTGCAGCCAATCTGAGCACTTTTCAAATCATTTAGAATCCCTTCAGCAAAGGCTCCAACGATCCTGTGAGCAGTGAGTGAGAATCAGCTGTGCCTACTTAGTTGGGAACTGTGTGTGAGAGAAAACTGCAGCCAATCTGAGCACTTTTCAAATCATTTAGAATCCCTTCAGCAAAGGCTCCAACGATCCTGTGAGCAGTGAGTGAGAATCAGCTGTGCCTACTTAGTTGGGAACTGTGTGTGAGAGAAAACTGCAGCCAATCTGAGCACTTTTCAAATCATTTAGAATCCCTTCAGCAAAGGCTCCAACGATCCTGTGAGCAGTGAGTGAGAATCAGCTGTGCCTACTTAGTTGGGAACTGTGTGTGAGAGAAAACTGCAGCCAATCTGAGCACTTTTCAAATCATTTAGAATCCCTTCAGCAAAGGCTCCAACGATCCTGTGAGCAGTGAGTGAGAATCAGCTGTGCCTACTTAGTTGGGAACTGTGTGTGAGAGAAAACTGCAGCCAATCTGAGCACTTTTCAAATCATTTAAAATCCCTTCAGCAATGGCGCGCCCGTGCCTTGCAGGCCCGCGCCTGAGGGCCTCGCAAGAGGGCCCTTTGGCGTGGCCCTTAGGCGGTGGACCGTGCGAGACCCACTATCTGCTGCTATATGCTCATTCTGTTCAGCGATATGCTGTTTGTAGTTAATGTAAGGTAATGTAATGTAAGTTATGTACTGTGTTCCCTGTTTGTACTCCTAGTGTTTTGTTGTGATGTAATGATAATGCAATGTATGTTTCCCTCACCTTTGTTTAACTTTGTGCTGTATTAACCGCTTTGATTGAAGGAAAAGGCGGGATACAAAACATGTTAAATAAATAAATAAATAAGTACCTTGCCCCAACCAGTAGGCCACTCCTCAGGATTTAAAACGCTCCTGATCACAGCCTGCGGGTTAATCTCTAGTTCACTAGAGTGCAACGTGAGAGGCTCCACTAGAATGCGGTCTTTGTGGTACACATAGGAGGAGGAAAGATTGGTTCAGCCCCACACCTTTACCCTGGATAAGAGCCTGGTGAGTAGCCAGACATTGGAAGATCTAGAAGAGTACAACTGCCTTACACAACTTCAGTACAACCTTCCTCCTCCTCTGTTCCCCCTGCTCTCTCCCGAAGCTTGCAGAAGGCTCTCAGAGGGATCTGCCTGCCAACCACCTTATGCGGAGTTGCACAGCCAGCCAAACAATTCCAGGGGAGTAGAGCTGAGCCCAGGGCTTGACCTCATCATTGTCTTTGTTGCAGGCTTCTGATTCAGGCTATGTGGGATGCAATTCAGGGTAGACTGCTAGTGACCGTTGGTGCTGGGTGGGAGTTTCCCACCATTTTCTGCATGCGTTAAAAGTGTTTTCTCTATTGTGAGCCTGTTGGTTGCGCAGCCCTTACAGTGTTCCACCCAAGCGGTTCCAATACGTTCTCCTACCCTAGCTCCTGTAACACGCACTATAATAAAAGTGTAGTTAACATGTGCCTGTTTGGCCACCATGGCCCTAGCACACACTGTTGTGACACTTGCCTTAACTCTTATATCTTCTTCCAGGTAACATTTGGCTTATGGCAAACATGGTGCCTCATCTCCAGCTTCTGGATTCTGCTTCTGAGTTGTCTACGGAGGGCCTACTTTCTCAGCTGAGGGATGCTGTTAGCCCGATCTTGCCTACTTCAGGGCAGGAAGTGATGGATGGCACTATGAGTAAGGATATTCAGCCGGCCAGAGGGTCCAGCGTCTGTGCTGTGGGCCTCTCCCTGTCCTCTAGGGGATCGATAACGATTATGCCCCCAAGTGTAGGGGGTCATTTCTATGAGGAGTGCTTCCAGAGTCTAGATTGTCCTCCCCGGAATTCTTTCCTTTGCAGGAGGCCTCGTCATTCTGGTGTGGGCATGCACTCTGTGGCCTTTTGTTTCCCCATGCGTAGTTTCGTGGGGGTAAGCTGAGAGTGGAAGCCTTCTTCGATTGATGGTGAAGCATTCCCAGCAGGGGTGCTCCTCTCCCCCCACCTGGGGATGGGGTCAGCTGTGGCTTGAATTGAGATGTCTGATGTGGATAAAGAAGTATTCTTGCCTTCAGAGAATTGTGAGGAGGCCAATGTTATTTGCCTGTTCCAGGAGTAGGAACTGGAGCTGTTCATCCCAGGGTCTTATCACTTTGAGCTTGGTGGAGGCTCCAGTCACAGAGCAGGAACCAAAGAGGCATCTGCTCCTGCAAGGGGTTTGGAAATCCACTGCTGTCTTCCTGGATATGCTCAAGGGCCTGTTCTGGCCGGAGTGGGATTGCCCCAACTCCCTGCCTATAAGGAAGTGCATGCTCTCCTGGAGAGGGAGTGCGTTGTATGGTTGATATTTCCAAGGTGGAATGCAGGTCACAGTGGTTATCAGATGG
Organism: Ichthyophis bannanicus; assembly: GCA_033557465.1. Taxonomy (NCBI): domain Eukaryota; kingdom Metazoa; phylum Chordata; class Amphibia; order Gymnophiona; family Ichthyophiidae; genus Ichthyophis; species Ichthyophis bannanicus. The sequence goes on along the minus strand of CM066044.1, from coordinate 9,010,280 downwards.
ACCAGCATTCCTGTGGAAGACAGATTGATCTGAAAGGTGGATTCATGTTGAAGAACCATTTCACAGCGGTGGCTGCTATTCAGTTGTGGTATGTGTAAGCCTGCTCCAGTGGATTCAGTCTCTTCCACCAGATGTTTCTACCCTTCTTTTGGAGTCAACTGTGGCCTTCCTTTCTGATGTCATGTATGACCTGGTACCTTTGGCAGCCAGGGATGTTGCCCTGATGACGATGTTACAGCATTGGATTTGGCTTCAGCACTTCCAAAGCTTGGTTGGCCCACCTGACTTTTAAAGAGAAGCTTCTTTTGGAGCCGATTTGGAGAAGCTGGTGAAGGACCCAGGTGAGACAAAATTTTACTGCCTTCTGGAAAACAGGTCCAAGGGGCCTGTGAAGCGGCTTGGTGCCCCTCTCTTGTCAGTCTCCACTCGACAACCAAGGGTGCACTGGCAAGATCCCCAGAGGTCTCGGGACTCTCATCGTTACTGACCCGGGAACAAAAAAACTTTCTTCCCCTCTGCTTCTGGGCTTCGGGTTCAATCTCAGTCCTTTCATGGAGCGTGTGGACCCAAGGACACCATCCCACCCAGAGGAGAATCTTCCTGTGCTGTGCAGTGAAGGTTCCAGAGCCCTTGCCTAGGTTCCTCCGGTTGGAAATAGGCTTTGCCTTTTCTTTCAGGAGTGGGTCCGGATTTCTAAGACTCAATGGATGCTAGACACCATTCAGTTTGGCTATGTCCTGGAATGCAACGAGCCGATTTCAGATGCCTTCATCATCTCCCCTTGTGGGTCTGCGATTGAAAGTGCCGCTGTGCAGACCACCTTGAATAAGTTCCTGCACCTAAAGGTAGTGCTGCCCATCCTGGCGGACAAATAGGGCAAGAGCAAATATTCCATCTATTTCGTGGTGCCAAAAAAAAAGGACTGTTACTTTCAGCCCATTCTGGACTTCAAGGGGGTCATAAGAACATAAGACATGCTATACTAGGTCAGACCAAGGTCCTTCAATCCAGTATCCTGTTTTCAACAGTGGACAATCCATGTCACAAGTACTTTGCAGGTTCCCAAAAAGGCACACAGGTTCCACATTCTCGTCCCGGGGTAAGCAATGGATTTCTTGGATCCTCTTTATGGACCTTTCCTCCAGGAACTTGTACAAACATTTTTTAAACCCAGCCACATTAACAGCTTTTACTACATCCTCCAGTAACAAATTCCAGGGTTTCGCGTTGAATAAAAAAATATTTTCTTTTATGAGTCTTAAATGGGTTACGATGTAGCTTCATTGCGTATCCTCTAGATTTCTACTTTTTGATGGTGTAAACAACCGATCTACATTACCCATTCCATTCATTAATTTATAGATCTCTATCATATTCCCTCTCAGCCATTTCTGTTCCAAGTTGAAGTGCCCCAACCTTTTAAGCTTCTCCTCATAGGGGTATCCTTCCATTCCTTTTACCATTTTGGTGGCTCTTCTCTGTACCTTTTCTAATTCTGCTACATCTTTTTTAAGATATGGTGCACTTTTGGATGGAAACCTTGCATTTTATGATTCAAGCAGTGTGCTGAGGGGAGTTCTTGGCTTCTCTGAATCTGGCCGAGGAGTATTTTCATATCTCGATCTGGGCAGATCAGCAAAGTATCTGTGTTTTTGCCATGCTTGGGTCTCACTTTTAGTTGGCGCTCTCCCTGTCGGGCTATCCTCCACCCTGTGAACATTCTTCAAGGTCATGGTGGTGGCCGCTGCTGCGCTGAGGGATCTGTGTTCATCTCATTCTGGATTACTGGCTCATCCGGGTCCTTTCCCTTTCAGAGGTGCCTCAGGTGGTGTCCTTTTTGGAAAGCCTTGGCTGGGAAAGTCAAAAAATGTTGGATTGCCTGGCACTGTTCAGTGCTCAGTGGGCTGCCAGAATCTGGGATTATCTTCAGCTCCTCAGATTGATGGTGGTAACCGTAGAGATGGTGCCGTGGGTGCATGCTCACATATGACCACTCCAGCGGTCCTTGCTGGCTTGGTGGTTCCCGAGTTTTCAGGAGTTCAAGCGCAGGCTCCTGCTCCCATTGATGGTGAAGTCCAGCCTGTGGTAGTGGCAGCAGCCCTGTCTTCTGAGGAAGAGTGTGCCACTGGACGATTTTCCCTGGATCCTCCTGACAATGGATGCTAGTCTCTCGGGCTGGGAGCCCATTGCTAAGACCGTACAGCCAGTGCTGTTGGAACTGCAGGAAAGTGGTATAGTCCATCAACTGCCTCAAGGCGAGGGCCATCAGGTTGGCTTTTCTGCATTTCCGGTCCCTGCTTGAGGGCCCGATGGTTTGAGTGTTTTCAGGCAATGCCATAGGGTTGGCTTATGTCAATTGGTAAGACGACACAAGGAGTGCCGGGTAGCTTTTGAGATGGCTCTCCTGCTTGCCTGGGTGGAGAAGAACCTCCTAGCCTTGTTGGCTCAGCACATTGTCAGGTGGATAGTGTGGAAGTGGACTTCCTCATCCAGCAATCTCTGGAGAGTGGGAGTTGAGTCAGGAGGTGTTTCAGTTGATTCTGCGCTGCTAGGGTTGTCCCAAAATGGATCTGATGGCAACCCACCAATTCCAGTGTTCCTTAGCGTCCCTCTAGTCCAGTCCCGGAACCATAGAGTTTACAACCTTCTCCAGCAGCCTTGGAGACTGAAATACATCAGCGCTTTGCTGGCACCAGTATAAGTAGGCAAGGACCGCCCCCTCTCACCAGTACTTTCAGTCTCCAAGCAGCTGAAGGAGATCCTGAGCCTGGTTCTGGGCTCAGTTAGAGAAATAAGCAGAGCTAAATGGGATACATTCCTTTTTTCTGACCTTTAGATTTCAATTTGGTTTTAGTTACTTTCCCCTTTGTGTTTTGTTTGCAGGAGCTGTGCTGTTGCAGGAGATTTCTTCCTCTGGCTCCATCTCTCTCTTCGGCCCCCCCCCTCCCTTCCTTTGCTTTTAAAAGCCCCATTGCTTAAACGAGCACTGCGGTGTACAAGCAGCAGAAAGGAGTTTGTGCCTCCCTGCTCCCGAACCCGATTCTAAGGGTGAGGAGCAGGCTTACAGCGGTGGCCCGGAGTCTGCAGGGCAGCAACGGAAAGTGTTGCCGGTGTTGGAGCTGAAGCCGAAGTCAGGCTGAGCTCCGACGAGGCTGCTGCCTATCTCCCTCTGTTTCTTCACCCGATCTTCGGAGTGGTGAGTGAGGGGTACCTTTTTCTCTTACTTTCAGGGGCTAATTGCGATTTACACGGCAAGGGGGCTAGGATTAGATATCGGGGTGGTCTGCCGCGTGAGATTTAGGCGGGAATACACTGTGGTGGCCATTTTGAAAAGTCTCGTTTTGATTTTTGGAGTTTAGTTTCGCCTGTTTTTGACATTCTATCCCTCGTTTTGGCTGCAGACCATCAGATATTGTCTTGGGGGAGGTCTGTGGTACTGGTGTATTAAAAAAAAACACAAAAAAACGGGGGTTTGAGGAGCCTGACTGAAGGCTCCATTTTTCTGTGCTTTGCTGAAGCTCCGCGGGGTCGGGGGTGGCAGTAGAGTGGAGGCTCTGGTGTCTTTTTCTGAGTATGCCTACGAAGCCACGCTGTGTTGTTTGTGGGGCTAAGCAGGGCTTATTGGCAGGCTCCGGTGTGTGTGGGGCCTGTACTCTGGAGTCCAGAGTTATGGAGAGTGCAGCTCCGTCTCCGACCGTAGCCCGTGAGGCAATTCCACTAGGGGCAGCGGAAGTATTACCCCCGTCTCTGGATTTTCAGGGGCTGGGGTCATCCTCTGGGGAGGGATCCTCGGGTTCGCAGGGACCGAATCCAGTAGGCTTGGCTCCAGGGATTCCGCCAGATTTCTTCTCTCATGCAGCAGGCTTTTGCGCTCCTGCAACCCGGAATGGTCCCTCAGGCTCGGGAATCGGAGGAGCAGAAGCGCCCAGGGTCCCTAGTTCAGCCTGAGGACGGCGTTCCTTCTGCGAAAGTTGCCAAAGGGACGGCTGATGAGGGTCCAGTGTCTCGTCTAGGGGAGGACCTGGGGACGGAGGACGTGGACCTCGATAATACCTCGGGTGAGGAGTTGGAAGAGGGAGAGTTGCCTGACGCAGAGCAGCAGAGTAGGCTCGTCAGGGTTTTTCGTCGGGAGGAGCTTCCGGCCTTGATTGCCGAGATGCTGAATATGCCTGCGGAGACGGCGGCGCCCGATGATGCTCTGGAGGATCCGCTGCTCCAGGCGGTGCAGACGTCCCAGCGGGTCTTCCCCTTGCATAGAGTGTTTAGGGGTATGATTCAGGAGGAGTGGGACTCGCTGGAATCGGCTCTGAGGGGGTCCCGGGCCTTGTTGCGCCTTTATCCGTTTTCAGATTGGGATAGAGAACTTTTTCGGTCTCCCAAAGTTGATGCGGCGGTATCGGCGGTGACTAAGAAGACTACGATCCCGGTTGAAGGCGCTGCAGCGTTGAAAGATGTGCAGGACCGGAAATTGGATACGCTGTTGAAGCAGGTTTTTGATGTGTGCGCCCTCTCGATGCAGGCCGCTGTGGCGGGGGCTTGGGTAGCGAGAGGCTGTTTGCGCTGGTCCCAAAGATTGCAAGGGGATGTGGGGACAGTGCAGGTGGAAGATGCGGCGCGCTTGGAATCTGGGACCGCCTATTTGTCAGACATTCATTATGATCTCATCCGTAGTGGGGCTAAGTGTATGGCCTCGGTGGTAGCAGCGTGACGCTATTTGTGGTTGCGAAATTGGGCGGCCGACAGTTCCTCCAAGGCTCATCTCAGCAAGCTTCCTTTTCGAGGGAAGTTGTTGTTTGGGGAAGATTTGGAGAAGTTGGTCAAGGATCTCGGTGAGTCTAAAGGGGGTCGTCTTCCGGAGGATAAACCGAAGCAGGTCCGGTCTATTGCGGGGTCTCGGGGGGCTTCTAGAGAGTTTCACCGTTTTAGGGTGTCACGCTTTAGTCAGCCCCAGCGCGGTAGGTTTCCTGCTAGAAGCCAGGGGTTTCGTGGTTTCAAAGGGGCCGGTAGAGGTTTCTCCACGTTCCCATCCTCCTCCGTTAAGAAGCCGCAATGAGATGAGGCGGGCTCAGGTGGACGTAGTTCCCGTGGGGGGGCGTTTGCGGGAAGTTTACCCTGCCTGGGTCCAAATTACGTCCGATCAGTGGGTTCTGGAGGTCATTCGAGAGGGTTATGCTCTAGAGCTCCATCGTCCCGTGTTAGATTCCTTTGTTCTGTCGCCTTGCAGAGCCCCTCTCAAGCAGAAAGCAATCTTAGACACATTGCGGCGGTTATTACAGCTCCAGGCGGTAGTTCCCGTGCCGGTGGACCAGTACGGTTGCGGTCGGTACTCCATCTATTTCGTGGTGCCGAAGAAGGAGGGATCCTTTCGCCCTATCCTCGATTTAAATTGGTGTCTCTGGGTCACTCACTTTCGCATGGGGACACTACGTTCCGTCATTGCAGCGGTCAGACAGGGAGAATTTCTGACTTCTCTGGACCTCACGGAAGCTTACCTACATATCCCGGTTCGGCAGGAGCACCAGCGGTATCTGCGGTTTGTGGTTCCCATGGGGCATTTTCAGTTTCAGGCGTTGCCCTTCGGCCTGGCGACGGCGCCCCGAACATTTACCAAGATCATGGTAGTCGTGGCGGCGGCTCTTCGCAAGGAGGGGGTGCTCGTGCATCCTTATGTGGACGATTGGTTGATTCGGGCAAAGTCCAGGGCAGAAAGTGCGGAGGCCACCGCCCGGGTGGTGCAGTTGCTACAAAGTCTGGGCTGGGTGGTCAACTTTGCGAAGAGCAGGTTGACTCCCTTGCAGTCTTTGGAGTACTTGGGGGCGCAGTTCGAGACAAGGCAAACGGCAGTGTTCCTGCCGGATCAGCGTGCACAAGCGTTGAGGAGGCTGGTGCGGCGTTTTCTCTTGCGGGCGGCGCCCACAGCGTGGCAATATCTCCAGTTGCTCGGAACGATGGCAGCAATGATCGAGGTGGTGCCCTGGGCCAGGGCGCATATGCGAAAGTTGCAGAGTGCACTTCTCCGGCGTTGGTCTCATCAGCGAGATGCATTGTCTCGTCGGCTGATCTGTCCTCCGGAGGTACGCCTCGATCTTTGGTGGTGGTTGCGGCCGGAGAATCTTGCGGCGGGCATGCCCTTGGAGCCTCCCTCCTGGAGGCTGTTGACCACGGATGCCAGTCTTCTAGGATGGGGGGCATGTTGCGAGGGCACGTTTGCCCAGGGTCAGTGGTCGTTGGTGGAGAGGGAATGGTCCATCAACAGATTGGAGATGCGAGCGGTGTTTTTGGCCCTACAAGCGTTTCGGGGGAATCGTGCTCAGCAGGCGGTTCGGGTTCTCTCGGACAATGCGGTTACAGTCGCCTACATAAATCGGCAGGGCGGCACCGGCAACGTGGGTCTCGAACAGGAGGCTGGACAGTTACTAGCTTGGGCCGAGACGAATCTGAAGTGTCTGTCGGCGCAGCATGTAGCAGGCGTGGAGAATGTCGAGGCGGATTTTCTGAGTCGCCGGAGGGTGGACCCAGGGGAGTGGGTCCTGCACCCCGAAGTCTTTGCGCTCCTGGTGCGGCGCTGGGGACTTCCTCTGATGGATCTCATGGCAAGCTTCGAGTCGGCCAAGGTGGAGCGTTTTTTCAGCAGGCGGCGAGAAAGGATTTCGGAGGGCCTCGATGCCCTGGCGCAGAAGTGGCCGGAAGGGGGGCTTCTCTATGTCTTCCCGCCTTGGGCTCTGGTAGGCTGGGTGGTGCAGCGCATAGAGCGTCATCGGGGCCTCGTAGTGCTAGTGGCGCCCGATTGGCCAAGACGGCCGTGGTACGCGGATTTAGTACGGCTGTTAGCGGATCAACCGTGGAGGCTTCCTCAGCGGAGCGATCTCTTGTGTCAGGGTCCGTTGCGCATGCCTCAGGTGGCTTGGTTCTCGCTTACGGCATGGCTCTTGAAAGGGCTCGGATGACGGCTAAGGGATATTCGGCGGCGGTCGTTTTGACCTTACTGAAGGTGCGTAGACGTTCCACGTCTCTGGCGTACATTCGGGTCTGGCGCATCTTTGAGGCTTGGTGTACGGAGCGTACAGTGCGTCCGTTAGGTGCTTCGGTGTCTCAAATCCTTTCTTTCTTGCAGGATGGCGTGGACAAGGGTTTGGCGGCTAGTTCGTTGCGCATGCAGTTGGCTGCCATTTCCTGTTACCGTGGAAAGGTACATGGGCAGTCTCTCGGTGCTCATGCTGACATCAGGAGGTTTTTGAGGGTGGTGTTGCTCATGCAGCCGCCGAGGCGCTGTGCTGTTCCCCCGTGGGACTTGAATTTGGTGTTGGAGGCCTTGCTTGCTCCTCCGTTTGAACCATTGTCCAAAGCTTCACTAAAGGATCTCACGTTGAAAACTGTTTTCCTGGTGGCTATTTGTTCGGCTAGGAGGATCTCTGAGTTGCAGGCCTTGTCTTGTCGGGAGCCATATCTCTCTTTTTCTGACCAGAAGGTGGTTCTGCGTACCGTTCCGGCGTTCTTGCCCAAAGTGGTGTCCGCGTTTCATGTCAACCAAGTAGTCTCTCTTCCTGTGTTCTCGGATCGGCAACAGGGCGGATCGGAGGGCAGATTGCATCTGTTGGACGCTCGCCGGGTTCTGAAGAGGTATCTCTCTCGGATGGCGTCCTTTCGGCGGTCGGACAGGCTTTTTGTGGCGTTCGGAGGACCGCGAAAAGGGGAGGCGGCGGAGAAGTCCTCTATTTCGTGTTGGTTAAAGGAAGCGATTGCGTCGGCATACATCTTGAAAGGCAAGTTGGTCCCGGAGGGTCTTAGGGCTCATTCGACTCGGGCGCAAGCGGCGTCTTGGGCGGAGTTCAGTTTGGTTCCGGTCGGCGACATTTGTAGGGCGGCGACTTGGTCGTCCTTGCATTCCTTTGCTACGCATTATCGCTTGGATGTGTTATCGGCGGAGGATGGGCGTTTTGGTTCAGCGGTGCTTCAGGCTGGGCTTGCTTGTACCTCCCGTTGATATTCACTGCTCTGTTACATCCTCTATGGTTCCGGGACTGGACTAGAGGGACGCTAAGGAAGGTTAAATTAGACTTACCTGCTAATTGTTGTTCCTTGCGGAACTCTAGTCCAGTCCCGGATCCCTCCCTGAGATTTTGTAGGGTCGCCAGCCTGCATGTTTCCGATCCCGCAGGTGCTCTTCGTTACCTACCTTCCTGGGGTCGCGGGATAAAGCCATTGCAGGACCCTCTTGCGTAGCGCTTGCGTAGCGCTTTTGACTGCCCATCCTCTCCTGAGGGGGTAGTACCTGGCGTTTCAGAATAAATAAACAAGGAAAAAAAAACCCCAAGAACAAAAAACATAAGAGATTTCTGTATATATGTATATCAGTTAGCAGTTGTTGCCCACTGTTGTTGAATGTATTCTGGTTTAATCTACTTATTTGTTGCTCTGCTGAGTGTGCTTTGTCAATAGGTACTGGTGAGAGGGGGCAGTCCTTGCCTACTTATACTGGTGCCAGCAAAGCACTGATGTATTTCAGTCTCCAAGGCTGCTGGAGGAGGTTGTAAACTCTATGGTTCCGGGACTGGATTAGAGTTCCGCAAGGAACAATTAGCAGGTAAGTCTAATTTAACCTTTGCTGATTCTTCAGTCGCCAGATGGAGACGGAGTCCAAGGACATCAATGCCCTGACCTAGCTTTGGCCGAGTTAGCACCTGCTGTACGTGTTTCCTCCGTGGCCCCTGGTGGGGCATGTGTTTCAGTGTATAAAACTCCACCTGAGCAGGATTGTTCTGGTAGTGCCAGATTGGCTGAGGAGAGTGTGATTTGGAGAACTGAGGTCCCTCCTTTTCGGTTGCTTCTGTCTCGAGGCCTTTTTGGCACGGACCGATCATCCTGAAGGACCTGATTCATGTCTCACGGCTTGGCTCATGTAAGGGCTACTCTCCAGCAGTGGTCTCTACTCTGCTTGGAGCCCAAAGGAGGTCTACCAGGTTAGCATACCTGTGGATCTGGTGCCTCTTTGAGCAATAGTGCAACGCTTGGTAGTTGGCTCCTGAGGCAACCAAGGTGCTCTCTCTGTTGGCCTTTTTAAAAGACAGCCTGGAGAAGGGCCCTTCCTTTAGCTCCCTGAAAGTTCAGGTGGCAGTTTTGTCCTTTTTCCAAGGTCCAGTGGCTGATAAGTCTCTAGCTTTGCACCCAGAAGTCTTGCGCTTTCTCCATGCGTTTGGCATCTGCGTCCTCCCCTATGGTCTGTGATCCCTTACTGGGATCTGTGTCTGATGCTCAGGGCACTGATGGTGGCATCTTTTGAACCATTGAAGTGCGCTACCTTCAAGAATTTGATGCTCAAGACGGTCTTCTTGGTTTCAATTTGTGCTGCAAGGCGGATTTCCTAGTTGTTAGACCAGTCCTTGTCTGTTTTTTCTAAGGAGGCTGTTTCCATTTGGCCTGTGCCTTTTTACTTGCTTCGGGTGATTTCTCCCCTTCATGAGAACCAGGTGATCAACCGGCCTTCTTTCTCTAAAGAACAGTGTCAGGGGAAGTATAAGGATCTTAGGATCAGGGTGAAAGGGGATAGACTCTGGAGTAATATGCGGAAATATTTCTTTACGGAAAGAGCGGTAGATGCATGGAATAGTCTCCTAGTGGAGGTGTAAAATATGAGAATGGTATCTAAATTCAAAAAAGCATGGGGCAAACACAGAGGCTAAAGGAAAAAAGGGGACATTTGTAGAGGGTGATGGAAGGGCAGACTAGATAGGCCATGTAGTCTTTTTCTGCCATCATGTTTCTATGTTTCTATCTTCGCCTTGTGGATGTCCAGAGGGTGCTTCTCTAGTACTCGGAGGTTATGAATTCCATTTGTAAGTCCAACCATCTTTTTGTATTGTTTGCTGGTCCACGCAGGGATGACGCGGTGGCCATAACCATAATCATAACCATTAAGGAGGCCATTGCCTCGGTGTATCTATTGCGGAACCGGTCAGTTCTGGAGGGTTTGCATGTCCATTCTACTCGAGCCCAAGCATCCTGGGCAAAGTGGAACTCTATCCCCTGCAGATATTTGTCAGGCAGCAATGTGTGCATCACTTTCTACTTTTGGATGTCAACATGCGGGTGGACTAGACCTTTGCGAGCTGCTATGTCTTCTTCCCACCCAGTGGAAATGTAGCTTTGGTACATCCCACTTGTCTGGACTGGTCTAGCAGGACGATATGGAAGGCAACATTTTACTCACCAGTTAATGTCCTTTTCTTGAGTCCAGCTAGACCAGTCCAGGGCCCGCTCCTGAAACTGTATTTGCTTTGTTCTCTGCTGCGGTTCACTTGTGTCTGCTATGATTTTTATACTTGGTTCTGCAAGTTCATCTTCTACGGACCGCTTTCTATTTATACTTTCCTGTATGTAGTTCTGTACTGCTACTTACTACTTGTTGCCCACGATTGAGATTGTGTGAAGCTTGTCATGTTTCTCTCATATTTTTTGGGAGGAATACTGAAGGCACCTCTGGTGGCTGAGGTGAATAGAGGCATCGGAGTGATGTCATTGAACCTTGGGCTTTTCATTGGTTCCCCCTTGCTGGTAGGGGAACACAACTCACTTGTCTGGTTTGATCTAGCAGGACTCAAGGAAAGGACATTAACTGTTAAGTAAAATATCAGCTTATATAAAAATTATATAAATATTATATAATCTAGCCAATGTAATGAGAAGCTTAAAAATCTGTTTTTTTAATACTTTCATGCTAATTTTTCACTTCTGATGTAATAAAACAATAAGATGCACAGTGCACCATGGTTAAAATTATGCAATAAGGGACATGTTTACTAAACTATGCTAAGTCAGTGTGGGTTAGACCCTAAAAATGTGCATGGAGGCCAACACTAACTTATAGGCATGCCTGTATGCTTCCACTTTGGAGTCACACTTCACCATAACTATCAAGCACATTCCTCTTGAAAAGGCGGTAAGCACACCTATGCTAAGTAAAATTTGCAGTTAGCATGTGCTAGTGTCATCTGCAGTAGCCGCAATGTGCTGTCAACACCCATGTTCCACCCCTGACTCCCCAGTCCCTGCCCCATCACACAATAAGTGATTAACATGGGAGTAGTACTACACTTCCTCACATAGAGTGCTTAGCATGCAATAAACCAGTGGTTCCCAAATGTGGGGAACACAGAAACATGGCCATTTCCCCTTCTCTCTGGTCTTTCACTGTGATGTATGTAGTATTTAACAGGTTTTTTATACCACTTTATTATTTCAGTCAAAGTAGTTTACACTAATTTAAATTTAGTAATATACATTAGACAAGGACATTGATAACTTGGATTTTTTCTGAGGCAGCGGAGGGTCAAGTGACTTGCCCAAGGCCACAAGAAGTGCTAGTGGGAATCAAACCTTGGTTCCTAAGCCAGTGCTCTAACCTTTAGACTACTCCTCCAATCCAGTAGTCACCAGTCAGCATGCAGCTTGTGAGCCAGTGAATCTATACCCTCTACTTGCATCCAGGGGCGGCCCAAGGGGGGTGCGGGGCCATGTGCGGAGACTCGGTGCGGAGCCTCATTTGCATAAGGTGCCTCATTTGCATAAATATTTGCATAATGTTACCATACACTAACTTTTAGTAAATATGCCTCTTAATGAGTATATGGATAAAGAAAGACTAAAAGGTTTCTACATTACTATAATCCAGTACCAACCGCCAGGCACATTAGGAACTACTACAAACACTGCCCATTTAGAAACCCATAGCAAACCCGCCGTATCCTAACAGCACTACCAGGACTCACAAAGCACCATACCCTAACTATCAAAAGGCAACACTGCAAATATTAAACCAATACATTTCAGAGAACAACAATACATGACCTACTGGGGAAAGAACAAGTGGCAATGTCAAGTAGGAATTATATAAACAGAATACCTCAGCTCAGTTACACATGCACAACATAGACCATCACCAAACAAGGAATCACAATTTAGAAACAGGAAGACAATAATTAAACTGGGAACCCCAAAAGCCAAACTTGGAATATACAACAACACTGTAGAAATAAAACTATAAATTAATTTCCTCTTGTACTAAACAAAGCGCAAAATTAATGATGCACATTTCCCAGAGCTGACATATTCCAGTTAATAAATTCAAAATAAAGAGATATTTTTCTACCTTTTGTGCATTTTTTTTCAGTTGCAATTGTTCCAGCCACTTTCTTCTGGTTTCTTCGTGTCTTCTGCTAACTCTCCATCTGCTGTCCATTTGTCCTTTCTTCTGTCTTCTTGGGGGTTTTTTTCCATTCTCCCTCTACATCTGCTTTAACATACTAATCTTTCTCCTTTTGCTCTTTCCTCATTCCTATTTCATCTACTCAAAATTTACCCCTCCATCCTCAATCCCCACTTACTCTCCCAATACCCGGCCAATTGTAGATTTTTTTATCCCTCCCACACAAAATATTTTTCCCCTCTCCATTTTACTCTCCCAGCCCCATCCCATTCTAATCCTCCCCCAACACCAGCTCCCTTCTAGTTCCAGCCTCACCCAGCATCCATTCCTTTCTAGTCCCTGCATCAGCCCATTTCCAGTCCTAGCCCCCCATCAGCCCATTTCCAGTCCTAGCAACCCCAACCCATACCAGTCCTAGCCCCCCCCCCCATCAGCCCACTTCCAGTCCTAACCCCCCATCACCCCTTTTTCAGTTTAAGCCCCCCCTATAACCCATTACCAGTCCTAACCCCCATCAGCCCACTTCCAGTCCTAACCCCCCATCAGCCCACTTCCAGTCCTAACCCCCATCAACCCATTTCCAGTCAGCCCCCCATAGCCCATTGCCAGTTCCTAACCCCCTCATCAGCCCACAGTCCATTACCAGTCCTAACCCCATCAGCCCACCTCAAGTCCTAACCCCGCCCCATCAGCCCATTTCCTGTCCTAGCCCCCCCCATAGTCCATTATCAGTCCTAACGCCCATAGCCCATTACCAGACAGCCCCCCATCAGCCAACAGCCCATTACCAGTCTTAACCCCCCCCATAGCCCATTGCCAGTCCTAACCCCCCCATCAGCCCACAGCCCATTACCAGTCCCTAACCCCATCAGCCCACCTCAAGTCCTAACCCCTCCCCATCAGCCCATTTCCTGTCCCAGCCCCCCAGAGCCCATTATCAGTCCAACCCCCCCCATAGCCCAATACCAGCCCTAACCCCATCAGACCACCTCCAGTGTTAACCCCCCATCAGCCCATTTCCAGTCCTAACCGCACCCAACAGCCCAACTCGTCCTCACCCCTCCCCATCAGCCCATTTCCTGTCCTAGCCCCCCATAGCCCATTACCAGTCCTAACCCCATCAGACCACCTCCAGTCTTAATCCCCCAGCCCATTTCCAGACCTAGCAACCCCCCAACCCCTTACCAGTCCTAGCCCCCCACAGCCCCCTCCCAATCCTAATCCCACAGCCCATTTCGTCCTAATCCCCCATCACCCCAATTTTTAGTTTAAGCCCCCCCCCAAAGCCCACATCCAGTCCTAAGCCCCCATCAACCCACTTCCAGTCCTAATCCCATCAGCCCATATAGACTTAGCTCCCCCATAGCCCATAGCCCCCCATAGCTCGCCCATAGCCCCCCCATAGCCCATCACCACTCCTAACCTCCCCAGCCCATCACCACTCCTAACCCCCCCAGCCCATCACATCACCACTCCTAACCCCCCCCCCAGCGAAATGTTTTTTACAAAAAAAGCTGTCGCTGCCTCTGCCGGGGCCGCCGCGGCAGAATCGAGTGTGCCGCGGGGCCCCCACTGCCCAGCAGAGCCTGCCCTCCCCGGTATCACCTCTCTCAGCTGCCTCCACTTCCCATCAGCCCCCGCGGGCTTAACAGAGCAGCGAGGGAGAAACTCCCCTCGCGCTCTGAAAGCCGGCGCGTGTGACTGGAGGCAGCTGAGTGAGAGAGGTGATACCGGGGAGGGCAGGCTCTGCTGGGCAGGGGGGGCCCCGCGGCACACTCGATTCTGCCGCGGTGGCCCCGGCCCCGGCAGTGGCAGCTTTTTTTTATTTTTTTTTTATTTTAATGTTGGATCAGAATGTTTTTTGCGCGGGGCCCCCTGAAACGCGGGGCCCTGTGCAAAAAACATTCTCGCTCAATGGACGGGCCGGCCCTGCTTGCATCCAGTGACTTTAGGACAGTATTTCAGTCCATAATCACACCTCACCTGGACTATGGCAACATCCTTTATCAAGGCCTACCAAAACACGCATTGTACACACTTGGAATAAACTACCTGAGTCTGTACGTCAGGCTCCATCTCTGCCCCTTTTGAAATCCATGTTAAAGGCTCACCTCTTTGAGGCTGCTTTTGAATCCTGATCCCCTGCTTTCCTTCCTTTCCTTATTTGTACCCTTGTTCTCAGCTATTGTATTGTCTGTCTTGATTAGATTGTAAGCCCTGATGAGCAGGGACCGTCTTTTATATGTGTTTGTACAGCACTGCGTATGCCTTGTATTGCTATATAAATGATGAATAATAGTAGTAGTGCCCTCTGTAAATGGTACAAAACACCTTGGCCAGAATAATCTCTGGTACCTCCCGGTTTGAACACATCATATCCATCCTTAAGAGCCTCCACTGGTTACTGATAGTTCTGAGAACAATACAAGAATATCATCACAATACACAAGATACCAGTCGGCCACCTGCCTGAAATCCCTAATAAACAAAGCGCCAGAACTGAGATTAATGAGATGTAACAGCCAGAACCTACTATCTATTCCATTGCTCAAGACAAAGTGTAAACAACAAACCTGCAACAGAGCTTTCACACTCTTTGCCCCTCAGTTTGGAACTCACTTCCTGAATCCATAAGATTAGCTCAAACAATTTAGGACCTATGGGAAAAACTGAAAACACACCTCTTCATAGAGGGCCTGATACAAATGTCTAATACCTGACTTCACAAGAGACTTACTACCACATATGTACTGACTGTTTCTCCCGTTAATTCCAAGTGCATGCTCCCTGCCTAAATTCTATGTAATACTCTAACTCAATTGAGTTCTGTTCTTTTTGTTCCCTGTAAACCATTTTGATTAAAGATAAAGTGGTATATTAAAAATGTTAAATAAATAAAATAAAAATTCATAGGCCCTTGCCCCTCCTAGGTAAGCTTCTTGTTTTGCTGGAAACCCATGCTGAGTACTGAGGTCTGTAAGCACACACTGAACACTGATGAGTGGAGGGAGGGGAAAGAGGCTGGAGATCTGCCAGTTTGATTTCATCATCAGCTGGGGTGACATGAATTTTCAGTTGTTAAAATGGAGTCATACGGGATAAAAGTTTGAAAAACACTATCATAATGCTTCTATCGCTCCATGATGCGACTGCACTTTGATTATTGCATGCAGTTCTGATTGCCACATCTAAAAAAAGATATAGTGAAATTGGAAAAGCTATAGAGAAGAGTGACCAAAATGATAAAGGGGATGGAAAGATACCCCAGTGAGGAAAGGCTTAAAAGGTTAGGGTTCTTCAGCTTGGAGAAGGGACGGCTAAGGGTAGATATGATAGAAGTCTATAAAATAATGAGTGGAGTGGAACAAGTAAACATGAATTGGTTGTTCCTAAGCGTCTCTCCAGTCTAGTTGCTTTCTTCTGGGGTATTTATTTATATTCTCTTATATACCATGCTATTCTGCATCAGTGCAGTTTACATTGAACAAACTGAAATTACATTGAACAGGGCATTATAACTTGGAGATAACTATTTTACAGGGAACATGGGCTATGGAGGGTTAAGTGGCTTGCCCAAGACCACACAGAGCACCTGTGGGACTAGAAACCCCAGTCCTTCTGGCCCAAGGTTGCTGTCTTCTAGTGGGATTTGAACCCCTGACCTTCCGGCCTGAAGTACCTTGCCCCAACCACTAGGCCACTCCTCTCCACTCCAGGGTTGTGCTCCTCTTCTAGCAGCATTGGAGACTGAGTATGTCATTCTTTGATCCCTCAGGATATATAATCACTGGCACCACCCACCAGCTCCAGTATACTCAGTCTCCAAGCAACTAGAAGGAGCATTAAGCCAGGGAAGGCTTACTGGAGAGACCTTAGAGTTAGGGGGTTTGGTTAGTGTGTGTTGCCCCTTTCTTTTTGGTTTGGCTTTATTTGCCTTTTTTTTTTTTTAGTTCTTTAGTTGGCTGAAGCTGTGATAGGCAGAGAGAGGCACCCCTCCTCCCTTCTCAGTCGGGGGGATTTGTTCAAGAGGAGGCTTGCCTTGGAGGCAAGACCCGAGGCACATTAAAAACAAAAAGAAGAAGAGACTGGCAATGTTTTTTTCCGCCGAGTCTCGTGGTGATTCAGGAGAGCGTGTAGCCAATGGTGGCAGTTCCCAGCACAGGATGGTGTGTGTGTGTGTGTGTGTGTGTGTGTGCGTGCGTGCGTGCGTGCGTGCGTGTGTGTGTGTGTGCGTGTGTGTGTGTGTGTGTGTGCGCGTGTGTAGCAGGAGTCTGTAGGGGCCGCGCCATGGAGGCGGCCTCAGCTGAGCAGGGGCTTCAGACTTACGGCTCTCCAGATCCAGTGGCTGTGGTTTCGCAGGTGTCGGTGGAACCCCTGGAAGGACTCCTGGGGGAAAGTTCTGCCCTCTCTTTGAATTTGGAGCAGCAAGTGGAGTCTCAGCCACAGCCGGGGACCTCCTCGGGAGAGGTAACCCTGGGGGAGGGTTTTTCCCTGGAGTTTGTTTTGCTGTTGCATAAAGCTTTTTGTTTGCGTCAGCAAGGATTTCGAGGACGCACTCCAAAGCGTGAGGCACAGCCCAAGCCGCTGGTGGAGATAGTGGTTCCATCCAAGCGAGCCAGAACCCTGAAGGAGGAGGAGGATCCTCGTTCCCCTGATTCGGAAACTCTGGAAAGGGATATTTCCGAACAAGAGCTGGGGGAGGAGGAAGAAGAGCTTGAGGAGGGGGAGATCCCTGAGGAGCAGGCAAGAATTGTAAGGGTCTTCCAACGAGAAGAGCTGCCGGCCTTAACTGGAGAGTCCCTGAAGGTGCTTAACATGGCGGGGGTGCCTGATCAGGAAGAGGAGTTGGAAGATCCGTTAATCCAGGCTGTAAGGAAATCCCAGAGGGTATTTCTTGTCCATAAGGTGGTGCGGCAAATGATCTAGGAAGAATGGGATCAGCCAGAGGCAGGTTTGAGGGGCGTGTGATCAATGTCGCGCTTGTACCCTCTGCCCGAAGCAGAGAAGGAATTGCTCAAATCACCGAGAGTGGACGCGGCAGTATCCTCAGTAACCAAGAAGACTACGATACCAGTAGAAGGCAGTACAGCCTTAAAAGATGCCCAAGACAAGAAGCTGGACGCTTTGTTGAAACAAGCCTTTGACCTTAGTGCTTTGGCGCTTCAAGCGTCAGTATGTGGGGCCTGGGTGGCCCGGGCTTGCCTGAGGTGGTCTCAACAGCTGAGGATGGCGGAGGAGTCTTTGACTGGACCGCAGGAAAAGGCCGCTAAAATGGAGTCCAGAGCGGCCTATCTGGCGGACAGTCAATACGATCTTATTAGGAGTCTGTCCAAAAATATGTCATCTGTGGTGGTGGCTCGGAGGTACCTTTGGCTTCGCAATTGGGCGGCGGACGGTTCGTCCAAAGCCTGGCTTGGTAGACTCCCTTTTAGGGGTAAGCTTCTTTTTGGAGAAGATTTGGACAAGTTGGTGAAGGAGTTAGGAGAGTCAAAAGGAGGCAGACTGCCTGAGGATAGGCCTAAGCAGGGTCGCTTTGCGGGCCCTGGACGTTTTCAGCAGAGGGACTCCCGCAAATTTTGTCCAGCTCAGCAGACCTCTTTTCAGAGGGGCCAGTTTGCTTTGAGGGGACAAGGCTTCCGGGGGTTTCGGGGAGCGGGAAGAGGTTTTGGAACCTCTCCTTCCACCTCCGCCCACAGAAAGACTCAAGCTGCGGGGCTCAGGTGGAAGTGCTGCCAGTAGGAGGTCGGTTGCGGCAGTTCCTTCCCGCCTGGGCCTGGGTTACATCCGACCTGTGGGTCTTGGAGGTAGTGAGGGATGGTTATGCCTTAGAGCAGTGATGGCTAACCTTTTTGAGCCCGAGTGCCCAAACTGCCGCACAAAACCAAAGAATTTCCTCAAAGTGCCAGCACGTCATTTGCATAAGTGGTCTTATTTGCATAAATATTTGCATAATGTTACCATACACTAACTTTTAGTAAACATGTCTCTTAATGAGTGTATGGATAAAGAAAGACTAAAAGATTTCTACATTACTATAATCCAGTGCCAACCGCCAGGCACATTAGGAAACTACTACAAACGCTGCCCATTTAGAACCCATAGCAAACCCGCCGTATCCTGACAGCATTACCAGGACTCACAAAGCACCATACCCTACCTATCAAAAGGCAACACTGCAAATATTAAACCAATACATTTCAGTGAATACTGGGGAAAGAGAACAAGTGGCAACGTCAAATAGGAATTTCCTCTTGTACCAAACAAAGCGCAGATGTTAATGATGCACATTTCCCAGAGCTGACATATTCCAGTTAATAAATTCAAAATAAAGAGATATCTTTCTACCTTTTGTGCATTTTTTTTCAGTTGCAATTGGTCCAGCCATTTTCTTCTGGTTTCTTCATGTTTTCTGCTAACTCTCCATCGTCTGCTGTCCATTTGTCCTTTCTTCTCTCTTCTAGTTTTTTTTCCATTCTCTCTCTCTCTACATCTGCTTTAACATACTAATCTTTCTCCTTTTGCTCTTTCCTCATTCCTATTTCATCCACACAAATTTTACCCCTCCATCCTCAATCCCCAATTACTCTCCCAATACCTGGCCAATTGTAGATTTTTCATCCCTCCTACACAAAATATTTTTCCCCTCTCCATTTTACTCTCCCAGCCCCATCCCATTCTAATCCTCCCCCAACATCAGCTCCCTTCTAGTTCCAGTCTCACCCAGCATCCATTCCCTTCTTCAAGCCCCCCACTTCCCCTCAGCCCATTTCCATTCCACGCCCCGTCCCCATCAGCTATTTGCAGTTCAAGCCCCCCACTTCCCCTCAGCCCATTTCCATTCCAAGCCCCATCCCCAACAGCTATTTGCAGTTCAAGCCCCCTTCCACTCAGCCCATTTCCAGTCCTAGCAACCCCCCAACCCATTACCAGTCCTAGCCCCCATAGCCCACTCCCAGTCCTAATCCCACCACCAGCCCATTTCCAGTCCTAACCTCCCCATCAGCCCACTCCAGTCCTAATCCCCCATCACTCAATTTTTAGTTTAAGCCCCCCCAGCACCTATCACCACTCCTAACCCCCCAGCGCCCATCACCACTCCTAACCCCCCCAGCCCAGCGCCCATCACCACTCCTAACCCCCCCAGCCAGCCCAGTGCCCCACCACCACTCCTACCACGCCCAGCCAGCCCCGCGGCCCTCCCCCCTCCTCACCCACCCAGCCCAGTGCCCATCACCACTCCTAAACCCCCCCCACCCCAGCCCATCACTACTCCTAACCCCCCCAGCCCAGCCCAGCCCATCACTACTCCTAACCCCCCCAGCCCAGCCCAGCCCATCACCACTCCTAACCCCCCCCAGCCCAGCCCAGCCCAGCCCATCACCACTCCTAACCCCCCCTCCAGCCCATCACCACTCCTAACCCCCCCAGCCCAGCCCAGCCCATCACCACTCCTAACCCCCCCAGCCCAGACCAGCCCAGCCCATCACCACTCCTAACCCCACCCCCCCCCCAGCCCAGCCCATCACCACTCCTAACCCCCACCCCCCCCAGCCCAGCCCAGCCCAGCCCAGAGAAAATTTTAAAAAAAAAGAAAACCTGTCTACTGCCGCTGTCGGGGCCGCCGCGGCAGAATCGAGCGTGCCGCGGGGCCCCCCTGTACCCACCCGGCAGAGCCTGCCCTCCCCGTAGCAGCTCTCTGGTTGGTGCTGCAGTCAGACGCGCCGGCGTGCAGAGCGCGAAGGGAAGAGTTCCCTCGCGGCGCTGTTAAGACCGCGGGGGCTGATGGGAAGTTCCCATCAGCCCCCGCGGGCTTAACGAGTCGCGAAAGGGAAACTCTTCCCTTCGCGCTCTGCAAGCCGGCGCGTCTGACTGTAGCTCCAAAGAGAGAGCTGCTACGGGGAGGGCAGGATCTGCCGGGTACAGGGGGGCCCCGCGGCACGCTCGATTCTGCCGCGGCGGCCCCGACAGCGGCAGCAGACAGGGTTGTTGGTTTTTTTTTCGATTGCGGACCTTCCCGCGTGCCAGCTGCAAGGCCTTCGCGTGCCATAGGTTCGCCATCGCTGCCTTAGAGTTTGCAAGACCAGTTCTCCCTTCTTTCGTCCAGTCGCCGTGCAAGTCTCAGGCCAAGCGAGAGGCAGTGCAGGAAACCTTGTCAAGGCTGTTGGCCTTGAAAGCGGTGGTCCCGGTCCCGAAAGACCAATGCGTTTTAGGTCAATACGCCATCTACTTCATATTCCCAAAGAAGGAGGGCTCCCTAAGACCAATTCTGGACCTAAAAGGGTCAATCGGTGCCTGCAAGTTCCCCATTTCTGGATGGAAACTCTGAAGTCAGTGATCGTGGCTGTCCGGCAGGGGGAATTCTTAACATCTCTAGACCTCACTGAGGCATATTTGCATATTCCCATCAGGGAGTCTCATCAGCAGTTTCTGTGCTTCGCGGTACCGATGGGACACTTTCAGTTCCAAGCGCTACTGTTTGGTCTGGCAACAGCTCCACGTACTTTCACCAAGGTAATGGTGGTGGTTGCGGCGGCATTACGCAAAGAAGGGATTCTAGTCCATCCTTACTGGATGATTGGTTGATCAGGGCCAAGTCCAAGGACGAGAGTTTGAAGGCGACTGCCAGAGTGGTCGCATTCCTTCGAAGCTTGGGGTGGGTAATCAATCGGTCAAAGAGCAGGTTGGTTCCTACTCAGGTACTCGAGTATCTAGGAGCAAGATTCGACACGGTGACAGGCAAAGTCTTCTTGCCAGATCAGAGAGCGGAAGGTCTGCGTCAGCTGATTAGAGAGTTTGTGGGTCGGAAGGCGCCATCGGCATGGCATTACCTGCAGGTGCTGGGAACTATGGCGGCGACATTAGATCTGGTTCCTTGGGCCAGAACCCATATGCGTCCCTTACAGAGGTCACTTCTACGACGTTGGTCTCATCAGCGTCAGTCTTTGTCAGTGACGCTTCCATGTTCCTTAGAAACCAAAGGAGGCTCTTCAGTGGTGGCTCAACCCGGGGGCTCTAGAGAGCGGAATGCCCCTCGAACCTCTGCAGTGGGTTCAGGTAATGACGGATGCGAGTCTGTCTTGCTGGGGAGCCCACTGCGAGGGGCGATTTGCCCAGGGTCTCTGGAGTGCTCAGGAATCCTTGGGGCCCATCAACAGGTTAGAGTTGAGGGCGTTGACCCTAGCTCTCAAAGCATTCCAGTTTTGGATTCGCAGAAGGGCAGTCAGAGTTCTTTCAGAGAACGTGACAGCGTGACATCAACAGGCAGGGAGGCACCAGCAGCCCGTTGTTGGAAGAAGAAGCAGAAATCCTCTTAGAATGGGCCGAGGCTCATCTGTTGGCCCTGTCAGCTCAACATGTGGCCGGAGTGGAAAATGTTACAACCGACTACCTCAGCCGGTACAAGGTAGATCACGGCGAGTGGGTACTCTGCCAGGAAGTGTTCCATCAGCTGGAAGGCAGGTGGGGGCAGCCGGTCATGGACCTGAATGCGCGCTGGGAGTCGGCCAAAGCCAGCTGATTCTTCAGCAGACAGAAGGAGAGAATGTCAGAGGGTCTGGACGCCCTAAAGCAAAGGTGGCCCGCAGAGGGGTTGCTGTATGTGTTTCCTCCGAGGGCGCTCATAGGCAGAGTTCTGCAAAGGATAGAGGCACATCAAGGCTTAGTGGTACTGATAGCTCCGGATTGGCCAAGGAGACCGTGGTATGCCGACCTAATGCGTCTGTTGGCAGACAGGCCGTGGCGTCTTCCAGTAAGGGAGGATCTTCTTACTCAGGGTCCGGTGAGAATGCCGCAGGTGGATCAGTTCTCGCTTACGGCCTGGCTATTGAAAGGGCAAGGCTGTGCAAGAGAGGATATTCTGAGGCAGTGATCTCAACCTTGCTGAAGGTGCGCAAGCGCTCAACCTGTCTAGCATATGTGAGAGTTTGGCGAATTTTTGAGAATTGGTGTGAGGAGCGACAGATGAGACCGTTAAAAGCTTCTGTCCCTGAGGTATTGGAGTTTTTGCAGGATGGTTTTCAGAAAGGTCTGGCTGCCAGTTCCTTGCAAGTTCAGCTCAGAGCTATTTCCTGTTACAGAGGTAAGGTTTTGAGAAAGCTGTTAGGAGAGCATCCGGATGTGGTCCATTTCCTAAAGGCAGTGAGACGTTTGAGGCCACAAAGAAGGTGACCATCCCACCTTGGGATCTTAACCTGGTCTTGGATTCCCTGGTGGGAGAACCGTATGAGCCAGTGCATCTTGCTTCATTAAAAGATTTGACTCTCAAGACGGTTTTTCTGGTGGCCATCTGTTCGGCCAGATGAGTGTCGGAGTTGCAAGCTTTGTCCTGTTCTCTGCCCTTCCTCGTTTTCTTCAAAGATAAGGTGGTTTTGAGGACAGTTCCTTCGTTTTTACCCAAGGTGGTTTCCCCGTTCCATGTGAATCAATCCGTTTTTCTTCCGTCCTTTGTCGGGATAGGGCAAGAAGAGAGTGACGCCCGTCTACGGAGGTTGAATGTGCAAGTCTCAAAGGTTGTTTGTGCTTTTTGGGGGACCGCGCAGAGGAGAAGCGGCGGCCAAAGCTTCAATTTCAAGGTGAATCAGGGAGGCCTTTGCTTCTGCATATCTCCTGAGAGGTCGGCAGCTTCCACTGGGGTTCCTGGCTCATTCCACTCAAGCTCAGGCTACCTCTTGGGCGGAGTATAGTTTGGTTCATCCTTTGGAGATTTGTAGGGCGGCTACGTGGTCCTCCTGGCATACTTTTGCCAAGCACTATCGATTGGATGTTCAGGTGGTAGCGGATGCTGGTATTGGCAGAGCGGTACTTCGGTGCGGTTTGGCAGGCCCCTCCCATGCTTGAACTGCTCTGTTACATCCCAGAAGAAAGGGACTATACTGGAGAGACGCTTAGGAAGAAGTAATTAGACCTTACCTGCTATTTAGTGTTCCTGAAGGATCTCCATTCTAGTCCTTGATCCCGCCCGGAGTGATAAAGAGAAGTTTTCCGGTCCGAAGAAGTTCGGAGGGATGGTTGGCTTGGCAGAAGTTTTCTTTCAGGTTTTGGTGCCAAAGTGGAAGAGGCAGTTAAGGGCACTGATATCACAATTGAAATTGACTTGGCGTTCGGTATGGGAAGGGCATGTGTCAGGTAAGCCTCCTCTTCGAAGGGGGAGGGGTCGTCCCTTCCTGGCAGGGGGAGGAGAGTTTTTTTTCTGGTTAAACAGTTGTAGTTAGTCATGTTGGCTTAGTTGTCTCTCCGTTAGGTCTGCTTTGTTAACAGGATACTGAAGCTGGTGGGTGGTGCCAGTGGTTATATATCCTGAGAGATCAAAGAATGACATACTCAGTCTCCAATGCTGCTAGAAGAGGAGCACAACCCAGAAGAAAGGGACTAGAGTGGAGATCCTTCAGGAACACTAATTAGCAGGTAAGGTCTAATTACTTCTTTACTCCTTTAAAAAGCATAAAGACTATGGAACATGCAATGAACCTACAAAGTAGCACATTTAAGACTAATTGGAGAAACTATTTCTTCACTCAATGCATAATTAAGCAGAGGATAAAGTAAATGCTGTTAGTGTAGCTGGGTTTAAAAAAAGTTATTAATGTGAATTAGGAAAATCCACTGCTTATCCCTGGAATAAGCAGCATAGAATCTGTCTTCCTTTCGAGATTCTGCAAGGTACTTGTGATCTGGATTGACCACAGGATTCTGGGCTTGATGGACCATTGGTCTGACCCAGTATGGCAAACCTTAGGTTCTTAAATCTTACGCATCTGCATCTAGTGTGTGTGCCGTTTGCTAGGTGCAAATGGAGGTAGATTGCCAGGCCTTTCTTCCACACAGTCTATAACACGTGGTGTTCCAAGATGGTCACCCATCAAAATACTAGCCAGGCCTGACCATGCTTAGCTTCTGGGATCAGCCAAGATCTAGAGTTGCCAGGTTATCCAGTTCCAGGAGTGAGATTTTGAGCCAGTCCTGAATTTCTGACATTCTCATTCTGATGCATTATGGGACCTGCAGAACTGATTCAAATGGGTCAAATCAGGAACTACAAATACCATATTGCACTGCAATGCAAATTTAAAACTAGAACTGGCAAAAAATCTCACTCCTGGAACTAGATAACTGGCAACTCTGCAAACACCTAAACAAACATCAATTTCTGTCAGCTATGATTAATTCACATTTATAAGTATTAGAAATTGGATTACATCACATAATAAAAGAACAGAATTAATAAATTAACATAGTTAATATAAAAGATTGATAATGGTTAAGATCTGATTTCATTCCAAATAATTTTGCAGGTAAGTTCTCTAATGTTTAGTGTAGTACATATTTGCTCCCAGACTGGACTCCAGAAAAGACATAAATTTGGACAGTAGAATAGCATATATGAAATGATACTTAGGTGGTTTATGTTTTATTTAAAAACTTGATATACTGCCCTTCTACAGCGTGTCAGAGTGGTTTAAAATAAAAACAGCAAGAGTAAGAAAAGGAACGCCAATTAAATGAGTCAAGGAATTAGATACATATTGGAGAAAATAATAGGATGGGAAAGTTGTAGAAATCTCAAAGTGATCCAGGTAAGAAGTCTGTGAGATATCAGGGTTGGTGTGTTTTAGGCAATCTTGGGAGCAAGATTTAAATGCCTGTTGAAAAAAATGAGTTTTGAGTGCTGCTTTAAATTTTAAAAAAAGATGATTCAAGCCGTAAAGTCAAATGGAGTGAGTTCCATAACAATGGTCCCAAAAAATAGAAGGCGGAATTCCGAGTACTATCAAGATGGGCCTGTGATGGAGATGGTAGATGGAGGCCGTTCACATGCAGAGAACAAAGGGACCGAATTGGCATATATGGTATAATATAAGCTGGATACTTTACAACCGGGAGGCTTAAATGATAAACTGGAATGAACATTGTTTGTTTATTTTTTTTGTTGATTTTATTGATTTTTTTGTTACCTTGCATAGAGTGGCTTCGGCTGTCTGATAAGTTTAAAATATGGTGATACTGTGCAATTCCAATTTGTGGGGTCTGTAGTGGGTGGTGTGTATAGCTTTTAGGTGACGTCAAGGTTTTGTAATGATTTTGATTGGCTGTTGATTCATGATAATTGGTGCGTCACACGCCGTCGTTTGTAGATGGCGGGGGAGTCATATTTTGAGTAGCTATCGCAGTGGCGGTTTACTTTTATCGTGTAGCCCCTGAGGAAGCCGGATGATGGCGAAACAAAAGCTTTTGTAGGGCTTAGTAGCGATTGGTAATGGAATACGGTAGTGATTATAGTAGATAAGAATATTCCCCGCGTTGGAGGTCAATTTGACCTATTGTGCTGTGAATCAACTTTGAAGATTGAGGACTCCGCCGGGTGCAAGACATCTTTTTGAAGATACGTTTTTGGAAATTCTGTGCCTGTGTTGCAGAAATTGATGTCTGAATTTTTTTTTTTAATTCTTTATAGGTGTTACTTGGTTGCCCCGACGGTGCCCAGCTTTGCTCAATTGAGCTGTGTCTCACTGAGCTGATCAAATTTCAGACGCTTTAAGGTTGAATCGATTGAATGTGAGTGGTTGATGGCTGTATGGTTGTAGATGAATGCTTTTAACAAAATATTGATCTACCTTTTCCCAAAGGTGAAGTTGTGGTTTAAGGATTGTTTTGGTAAGAATATTTAATAAAGTTGGTGAGTGTGCGGGAGGCTTTGACCAGTGATGTGAGCGTCTGCTAATCCCTATAGTGATTTTTCACTACATGCAGGGTTAAGCCATCTGAGGTCATTTAGCCTGGAAGTGATTGTTTGGAGTTGTTATTTATACTGGAGTTATTATGTGCATTGAGAGTTTTTGGATGTAGAGCATTTTTTGTATTGTTAGGTATTTCTGTTGCTCTTTACAGCAGTTTTTTTTTGTGAGTTTACTACTAGTACCATGACTATAATTACTACTTATAATTTATATAGCACTACTAGGCTTATGCAGTGTTGTACCCATACTAAACTGCATTAGCTATTAACGCGGCAGATAGCACATGCTAATCTTCTGCCAGCCCCAATACACTCATATAATCCCTCTTCTAAAATCATTTCACTGGCTCCCTTTCCATTTCCATATCTGATTCAAACTTCTCCTTCTAACATATACAGTAAATGCATTCACTCTACTGCCCCTTGTTACCTTTCCTCTCTTCTCTCTCGCTACACCCCTTCTCGTGAACTCCGCTCCTCCTCTGGTTTTCTTCTCTCTATGCCCTGTTCTTTTTCTGCAAACGCCAGACTTCGATCTTTTTGCCTTGCTGCTCCTTATGCATGGAACAAGCTTCCTCTCTCTTTACGTCGTCTCTTCTCTCCCCCTCTTCAAATTCATGCTAAAGGCTGACCTCTTTGAGGTCGCATTTGGATCCTAATCCCTTGTTCTCATCGTCTCCTTCCCTATTTGAACCCCTTAGTTTCTCTTGTATTCTTCTGTCTGTCTTGATTAGATTGTAAGCTCTGCGAGCAGGGACTATCTTCTTTATATGTTTGTACAGCGCTGCGTATGCTTTGTAATGCTATATAAATGATTAATAATAGCAGTAGTAGTAGTTAACAGATAACGCATGCAAAATGCAGAAAATGCAGTGATTTTCTGTGCTATCTGCAGAATGCACATTATCTGCATGAGTGGGCAGGATAAGGTCAGACAGTCAGGATGCTGCAACATGCAGTTACTGTGAGCCTCAATAGCATGTGGTAGCCATTCAATGTGCAGACAGTGCAGGTGCTACTAATGCCACCTCAGTGGGTGGCATTAGCTGCATCCAGGCTGCTGTTCAACTGTGCTCTCTGCAAATTTGATGCGTTATCTGCTGGGCTGTGTGAATCACCCATAAAATTGCTAAGCTATTGCTTTAGAACAGCGGTTCTCAACCTGTGGGTTGCGACCCCCACGGGGGTCACCACAGGATTTAGCAGGGGTTGCCTCACTCCGCCGTTAATAAAAATAAAAAATCACACAAGTTGCTACCGCTGCCGAGTCCACTTCTCGACAGCAGCAAACTCATCGCCTCCAATCTTCTGCAGCTGCGGCTCCCTGTCTCTTAGGAAACCGCGGCTGTGCCTGTGAAAATGTTGCAGTGTCTTCCCGTCTCTCGACAGGCTCCGTGCAGCATTGTACCACCTCCAAAGGAAACAACTTCCTTTATATATTTGGAATCCCCGCATGTATTGATTCATCACATATGCAGGAAGTATATCACATAAACACTCGTGAGTGATGTACATCATTCAAATAGTTAATGGTACATATCCTATAATTTATACTATAAGGTTTATTCGCTCAATACTTTTCCTATGTACTATGCAATAGATTGAGTAGCCAGTAGTATTCACTCCTCAGTCCAATGAATTGATCGTATCTTGTTATCCATTCGCCCCGTGTTTCATCAGACACTGTTTTAATTTGAATAGGTACATTCAATATTTATTTTTGCACATAGTTACATTTACGTTTTTTAAGTAAGGTATATTTTGATTTTACAGTACAAAGAAATAAGGAAATGGCTTAGGGTCCCCTTGACTGGTTTCTTTTCCGCCTTAAGGTAATTTGCCTCTGATTTACTCCTGCTTCCTTGTGCTTTATGCACCTTTTTGATCAATTTTTATATCCTGCTTCTCATCCCTGTGTTTCTCCTTTTGGATTTTAGTGTACTTCAATACAAGATATAGTATTATTAGCATATGTTTTTAACCATAATTATTATTATTTATTATCATTTTTTATGGTTGTTTTGTTTTCATATTTGATAATGTTAACAATTTATATGTATATTGATCACACACACATCCTGCCATGTAGTATTTATTGTTTTAACATGCTACATGTCAGTCATTCTGTACATTTTCACAATGTTTTTTATCGTTTTATTTATTGGATTGATGCACATATTTTGTTATTAGTTTATTTAATTCACAATTTGCATATCTTATTCATTCTTTTTTAATATATTTTTTTATAATTTTAATAATGCATTTATTTTCATTTTTATGTATTCTTTAACATGTTATCATGATGTTTTTATTGTTTATAGTGGACCTCACCCCTGAAGAAGTATCTTACGAAACACGGCCTGTGTTGAGTTTGGGTCACCTTTACCAAATAAGGACCAATAAAGGTTGTGAGTTTTACTTGCTGCTCATGTCTTTGGACTGGTTTTCTGCTATTTTGCGTGGCAGTGTGCTGTGTGCTTCCTGGTGGACATACATCTACAGCATGTTTTCCCCTTGGAAAGACATTCTCAGCTTCGGGGGCGATGCGTTAGATAAACTGATATCCCAAGATTCATTGGTGAATCACAATGAAGATAACATTGATCATATATATACACAATGGGATGATGTAGTACGGTTAACTCAGATATTGGTAAAAGAGGAACTACATGCAGCCTATCTCTTCGAATGCTGTAAATCCAAAATTATACCTAGAGGTTTAAGAATGAATAAGGCTCCTGGATTATATCAGAGTGAACAAGGGTTTGTAGACTGTTGGAACGCAATATTGAATAAGTGTTCATTAGATCTAATGATCTTACTTATTACCACAGCGAATAAAAAGTCTGAACTGTTTAAAGTAGAATTAGATGAAAAATTAAATGAACTTAAGAAGTGTGATAGTGATTTTGATAAAGTTCATGCGGACTTCAACAAGAATATGGTACAATTTAGGAAGGAAAAAAATGGAGAGATTTAAAAGGGTTGAAGAAGACTATAGAGTAGGATACGTATATCACTGGTGTAGAAAAATGGAAAATGATAGACTTTGGGTTAAGAGGAGATCCTTATATATCTCCTAATAAAGAATCCTCAATAGAGCAGAAGAAGAAGAGAAGCAGGAGTGAATCAGTTGAGAACAATGATGCCTCGGCATCACTGTTTTCTTCTCATAAAGACAAATCTGATCATCCAAAAGATAAAGGCAAAAAGAAGAATTTTTTCAATATGGACCATCTATGGAAGGGAGGTGGGAGAAGCACATCACGGTCCAGGCTACCACCAAATCACAATCCATATCAAGAACAAGGGGTAGATCAAGACCGGATGCACAACAATTACAATCCAAAATCGGGGTCGAGATCGTGGACAAGGGAGAGGGAAGTGGGGAGCAGACCGGTCATACGAGAGGAGATATTGAACTCTAATAATGTAATCAATATTTCTAATTACATCCTCACATCCGATGAAGTTTCTGTTTTAAATAAAGGTTTATCATTTGTCCCCATCAGAAAATATGACCCCTTTGAAACCCAAGTGGATTTATACAAATTTTTTAGAAAAATCCGTATTCATCATTTTTTCACTAATCAGGCAGTCTCCACGGATGACACATCCATAATTGGTAGAAAGTCTAAATGGGTGCCTCCTCTGCAAACGGGTCCTCTTATTGAGGCCTTTGAAAAGGTGGTATTACAGCAGGTTGAAGGGATAGTTGAAAACACACATTTGCCTTTTCAAAATTTGACACAAAAGGAAAGATTGGCTATCAAATCATTGCAAAAGAACAATGAAATTATTATTAAACCTGCTGATAAAGGTGGTGCAATTGTTATAATGGATAAATATAAATATATAGGAGAGGTCAACAGACAGCTTAACAATAAACATTTTTATCTTCGTTTAGATGGTGACCCCACAGAAAATTTAAAACGCAGTATTGATAATTTAGTCATTACTGTGTATGAGATTGGATACATCACAAAGAAAGAGAAGGAGTTTTTAATTGTTGACAAACCAATTATGCCCACAATTTATATGATTCCAAAAATACATAAATCTTTGAGCAATCCACCAGGCCGACCCATAGGATCATTATTAGAACCCATTTCTCAGTTGTTGGACGTTATTTTAAGACCATATGTTATAAATATGTGGTCTTACGTTAGAGATTCGTCACACGCAATAGAAATTCTCTCTAAATTTGAAGATTTGGGCCCTGACACTATTCTTGTCACATTAGATGTAGAATCTTTGTACACAAATGTACCACAACTCAAAGCATTACATATTATCAAATCATATCTTCTTACTAGGCAGGAACATAAGCGTATCCCTACTTCATTTCTTTTAACATTAGCTGAGATAGCGTTATGTAAAAACTTTTTTTGTTTCAGAGATTTATATTATCAGCAGATTAAGGGTTATAGCCGTGCACCTGCCCCTTGACCTTGAGGGTTTAAGGAGGGGTGTGCCTTGAGGTTGAATTGTAGTTGCGGTGGTTGAGTGACAAGGCAGGTATAAAGAATATTTATTTTGTAAGGATTTTATTTCTCCCGCTCCGTGGTGGAATTGGAACAGGCGTAAAGGCAAAGTATTTTTACAGCCAAAACAAGAATAAAGAAAAGATAGGCTTTTCCACACTGTGTTTCAAAACAGTCTTTTTCACAGCACTTCACATTCCAGTCATGTGAGCTGTCTTAGAAAACATTTAAACCAAAGGCATACAATAAAGTTCATGCACTGCTTCCAACTTCTGCTTTAGCTTATTCTCATATCTTTCTCATAAGCTCTTCAGGTAAGGAACTTTGACAATGTGCACTTTTTCACTTTATAAAGAATAACCACACAAGCTCTGCTTGGACTATTTCTTATCTACAAGGCATGTCGAGCAGTCCATTGGCTGATTCAAATCCTGTATCTGTAGGGGATGAGCCAATGGTACTGGTGCTTCTGGACTCTGTGCTGGTTCAACTATATTACGTTTCTCTAGGAATGCTTTAAAGTCTCTCAGGAGTGCTTCAGCCTGGTTACTCTGCTCATTCACTGCAGTGGAGTTACCCCTCCCCCACTTGTCTCTGTTATCAAGTGCTGGGTAAATCAGTTCCTTTGCAGGTGAAACGTTTGTGGGCAGCAAATCAGACTTAGAGCTTCCTGAAACTTTCTGGCAAATGTCTCTGGCAAATATCTCTGCTATGTCCTTATAGCTAGCTTGCTTGTTAATCTTGTCAGCAGTTTGAGGAGACACACAGGGTTTAACTGAACAAGCTTCTGGTTGTAGCCAACTGCTCTCATAAAACCTGGGCTTTTCCTGAGGTTTAAAATATGCACTCACACAGTCTGGCTTCTCATAAAAGCTGTTATCAGTATTAAAAGTATCCTGTACCTTGTGCTGAGGAATATCTGGAGGTTTTCCAGCCGTCTGCCATTCATTCCATTGATCAGCTCTCTGCTCCAAAAGCCTAGGCTTTACCCTTGGGTCTCTCAGTGCTACGCCCTTCTCCTTCTCCCAGAAGGTTCTACTGTGCACTGAGTCTCCCTGGTACCTGCTTCTTGGCTTTACACGCCTTCTCCTGGAATTGCAGCTGGGGAACGTTTCTCCTTCACATTCAAAGGCTCTGGCATCCAAGGCTACTTCATCTCTAAAGCACACACCTGCTTCATCTGGTTCCAGTATTTCCTTCCACCTCCTCGGTTGGTTCCTTCTCTGAGTCTCCAACTCACACCTTTTCTCCAACTCTCTCTCCAGCTCTCTTCCTTCTTCCTTCTTCCGGTTTAACAAGCTGCTACTGCTCTGGGGAGCCCGCCTCCAGCTAGGGCGTGCCGAATCAGCAACTCTGCTTCTCCCCTCCCCTGAGGTGAGTTGTGTTGGCTGATCTATGTCCATCTTGTGCTGAGAAGGGAATATCTTGCTTTTAGCTGCAGTACCCGGACCTTCCACCGGGTCACTATCTGTTTCTATAGCTCCCAGCACTGCTGCAGCGTCACAGGGTGTTGCAATGGGGTCCTCCATGGCCCCAGACATTGCCAATTTATATATGTATCAGTTTGAGGAGAATTTTTTGAAAGATAACCCTTTTATTAGTAGGGCCAAATTATGGATTAGATATATTGACGATATTCTTGTGATATGGGATGGTCCCATGAATGAGTTATCTAAATTTAATACATGGATCAATGATTTAGATTAAAATTTACGTTTTCAAATTACATATGACCCTGTACAGATACCATATTTAGACTTAATGATAAGGAAAGAGGGTAAGAAATTTATTACTTTGTTATACAGAAAACCCACCGACAGGAATCAATTATTACACTATACTAGTTTTCATAACCCTGCATTAAGAAATAACCTACCAGTTGGACAATTTTTGAGAGCCAGAAGAATTTGCACCACTGATGCTGATTTTGAACAACAAGCCATAGATTTGAAAGAAAGGTTCAAAGTACGTCAATATCCCAAACAACATATCGAAAAAGCATAAATAAGAGCCCAAGACGCTTCTCGAGAGACATTATTAAAACCACAAAATAAAGTTCAAACTAAATTGGTATGTCCCCTTCTATATTCATTGCAGTCCCATCATATTACTGTAATTCTCAAGAAGGAATGGCATTTAATACAAGCCATTCCAGGTTTTCAGGACATGGCCCACAAACGAAATGTGAACCTCTGTAATCTTTTAGTTCCTTCAGCATTCACAGAAAGGAAAATGTTGCCTAAGTATAAGGGACAATACCAATGTGGCCATTGTTCTGTCTGTACAAATGTATTACCCGTTCGCAATGTTTTTATTCATCCGGTTACACAAAAAAAAATTTATATTGAAGATTTTTCAAACTGTCATTTCAACACATGTCATTTATGTTGTTTTATGCCCATGTATTAGGTTGTATGTGGGCAAGACGATACGGCATATACGTGTACGCATTGTGGAACACAAAAGTTGCATAAGAAGGAAATTAGTGGTTAAACCTTTGGTCCAACATTGGTTGGACATGGCACACAAAATTTCAGATTTAAAATTTTGTGTTATCAAAAAAGTAAAACACAATTGGAGGGGAGGAGATATTGACAAAACCATTTTTTTTTTTTTTTTTTTTTATTGAAAGGCTTCCAAGGAATACACAAAAAATCAAGAACCACAAAGATCATCAAAAAGAATGCAACAACAACAGCATAACAGCAGTTCACAATAGTAGTCTACAAAATGCCTTCAATTTTATAATTTTAGGATAAGGAAACGGGGAGTTGCAACCCCCCCAACCTCCCTCCTCTCCCCCCCCCAAAAAAAACCTCCCTAGCCCAACAACCCCCCCCCCCCACCTCCCAATCCCCCCCGACTATGGCTTGCTAACCCTTAGGCAAAAGAGAAAAGGGCACACACAAAGAGCAAATTCCCTGGGAAGGAGATATAGGCCCCCCCACTGCTCCAAAGCAATCACGCACCATAACGAGAAACAAAGGGTGCCCACACCATCTCAAAGCGCACCAAACGCATCCTGATGACTGCTACCCCCCGCTCCATAGTATACAAATCCCACATTCGTTCCAGCCAAACCTGGAGGGAGGGGGCCAAAGCGCGCTTCCAGGCCACTGCAATGGATAAGCGGGCCGCATTCAGGCCATGGCGGAGTAAAGCGAGCTGCAAAGCCCGCACACCCAGCACCGAGACCCCAAAAAGGAAAATCCCCGGGTCCCATGGGATACTCACTCCCAAAAGTAACTGCAGCCGGAATTGTACACCCTTCCAAAAGGCGCGAATGCGGGGACAACCCCACCAAATATGTCCCAGAGTACCCCGGTGCCCACAATTACGCCAACATAGGGCCACAGCCCCAGGATAAATACGAGCGATCCTTGCCGGAGTCATATACCAACGGTACAATATTTTATAATTAGTTTCACGGGCATTGATCGCTACCGAACTCTTCCACAAACGCGCTTCCACCCCTTCCCACTGTTGCGCAGTATAGGAAAGATTCAAGTCAGAGTTCCAAAGCTCCCTATGCTTTGAAGAGCACGATTGGGACCCCTGCAAGTGGGCATATAGGGTCGCCACGAGTCCCTTAGTGGTAGTGCATCCCTCACAGTAACGTTCCAAATCCGTCAGGTCCCGAGCAACCTGGGGCCGAACAAGCCTAGAGCGAACCCAATGTGTCACTTGCGTGTATTGATAAAGATGCGCGGCCGGAATGTCAAATTCATCTTGTAATTCACGAAAAGATTGTAACCGTCCGTCAGCAAAGAGCTGTCCGACCCGGCTAAGGCCATGGTGTCCCCACTGCCGAAAGGCTATGTCACTCAACCCCGGCGGGAAAGAAGCGTTATCTACAATAGGGGCCAAAGGGGACAAATCTACATCCCGGGTCCAAAAATGCTGGTCCCAACATCGGAGGGTATGAAAAACATAAGGATTACTGAGGCACTTAGCGCGTCGCAGTTTTGGACCGAGTCACAGCCAGTCCCCTAGCCCCGCACCCCCCGCCAAACTCATTTCCATTTGTACCCAGCGTTTGGTGCTATCCGCAATCATCCACTCCACCCCCGCCCGACATTGCGCCGCCGCATAGTACCAATGCAAATTGGGCATGCCCATACCTCCAGAACGCGTGCGAGCATAGACAACAGGCCGCACCAAGCGCGGACGACGATAATGCCATATAAACTTCATAAGCAACTGTTGCCAAGTCGCCAGGATAGCCCGCGCGATAGGAAGCAGTAAGACCTGAAAAAAATAAAGAAAGCGGGGGACAACCACCATCTTAACTACTGCAATACGCCCAAACCAAGAAAGGAGCAGGCCATTCCAAATCTCTAAGTCTCGCCGAACCTGACGAAGCAGGGGATCATAATTAGCCCTAAAAAGGTCTGCCCGCTCCACGGTCAAATTCACCCCTAAGTAGCGTAAAGCTCCTGACACCCATCGAAAAGGATAGGCCGCCCGGAGCTCCGTACAAACCGCCCCGGAGACCCCGACATTCAAGATCTCCGACTTAGCGTAATTGATTTTAAAACCTGATATCTGAGAAAAGTTTTCGAACAGCTGCATCGCGGCTGGAAGAGAGGCGGATGGATCCACCAGGGACAAGATGATATCATCTGCAAAAAGCGCAATCCGATAGTCCGCAAGGCCAATGCGGACCCCCTGCAAGCCTAAGTGTTCCCGAAAGCCCTGAGCCAAGGGTTCCATCGCGAGCGCAAAGAGCAAAGGCGAAAGAGGGCAACCCTGACGCGTGCCCCTTTCCAGAGAGAAACTTCTCGAATGTCCCCCGTTAACTCGGACACATGCCTGAGGATGCTGATAAAGACTACGAACCCAACGAATATAATTAGGGCCAAAGCCCACTGTCTCCAAAACACACCAGAGATATCACCAATCAACCCGATCAAATGCTTTTTCGGCATCGATCCCCACCAACAAGGCTGGTTGCGGCTCCCGTTGAGCCACATGAATAATCTGTAACATACGCCTGATATTATCGGCAGCTTGGCGACCTGGCACAAATCCAACCTGATCTGGATGAACCAAGCCCGGAAGGACCCGATTCAAGCGCGCAGCCAGCACAGAAGCGAAAATTTTAACGTCGACATTTAACAGGGAAATGGGGCGATACAACGCCGCATCCTGTAGTGGTTTACCAGGCTTGGGTATCATCACTATCAGTGCCTCACGTTGGGACGCGGGGAGAGAAACCCCCCCCCAAGACCTCGTTGAACAAAATGGTCAAGGTGGGCGCTAACTGTGCCCGAAACTTCTTATAATATTCCGCTGGGAAACCGTCACTACCCGGCGCACTGCCAGTTTTCAATCGCCGAATGGCATTTTCCACTTCTTCAACCATGAATTCAGAATCTAACTGATCTTGGTCAGGGTCAGAAAGACCCGGCAAGGTAATCCGCTGTAAATAGTCCTGAACACAATCCCGATCAAAAGGCTCTGCCTTATAAAGCAGCTCCAAATAGTCAGCAAAAAGGTCTCGTATCTCCCGAGAAATAACCCTTTTCCTCCCCCCAGAATCACGCAGTTCTCGGACCACTCTCGTGGACTGCTGTTGCCAAAGACGCAAAGCCAGGAAGCGGCCAGTTTTGTTCCCATGTTCATAAAAAGTTTGCCGTAGTTTCCGGCGCTTATTATCTAATTCTCTCTGTGAACACGCATCTAACTTGGCTCGAACAGCCCTCCAATGACGCAAAACCTGCCGCGAACCATTTCGAGCGTGCTCCAAACCTAGACCAGTAGAGACTCCTGTACCAATTGGTCTTGGTCACGCGTCCACATTTTCCGCGTGCGGGCCGCCTCTGCCATGAGCTGACCACGAGCCGTGGCCTTATAAGCATCCCACACCGTGGGAAGGGGAACATCCCCAGAGTTATTAAGCTCAAAAAATTCATTAAGAAAGCGAATATGATCCTGCACCGCACCCTGCCGCCGCAGGATCCGCACATCTAGGCGCCACAGACGTTGGTGCTCGTTGTACAATCCGGCCGGGAGGGCAAGCCAGCACGGGGCATGATCGGACCAGGTCAGCGCTCCATGTCCAGCCTGTACTCTCCCATCCATCAGGCGCTGATCCAAGAAAAAATAGTCAATGCGGGTATGAACCTGATGGACCGGAGAGTAGTAAGTGTAACCCCTCACCCCCTCATGAGTGTCCCTCGAAACATCTCGCAAACCTAAATCTAGAAAAAGGCGTTGAAGGGCTCTAGCCGACCCCACCACTCCCCCCCCAGCACGGCCCGTGGAATCCAAGTGGGGCACCAGGGGCGTATTACAATCCCCACCCAAAACAATGGGGCCCTTTGCAAAATCCACCAATAAGGCTTTCAGTCGTGTAAAAAAGGATCCCTGACCTGCATTGGGCGCGTAAATATTAGCTAAGGTTAGCAAGTGCCCTTCCAAGCGAACATTCAAAAAAAGCCACCTCCCCAGGGTATCTCGTTGCAGGTCCTCAATCTGCAAGGAGAGGCCCCGATGAAATAGGAAGGCCACTCCCCTCTTCTTCCGGCCCTGCATATCAGAGGCCACCCGCACCTCAGTGTACGGGGATCGCTTTAGCCAGCCCTGCTTACAAGTCTGAAGATGGGTCTCCTGTAAGAAAACAATGTCCCCCTGCAAAGCGCGCAATTCTGAAAACAGCAGCGACCGCTTCTGTGGGGAGTTAAGACCCTTAACATTCAAAGAAATAAAGCGCACCATTGATACTCACAATCTAGACCCTCTGTCCGCTATCCGGAGGGTCCCAATAACAGCTTCCCCCCCCCCCCCCGCAACCCAGGGGATTAATTAGCCAGGCCCACCTATTCCACACTCTAAAAGCAAGAGCCATAGCCCCCCCCCAAACCCAAACACACCCACCAACCCCAGGTTGAAAAACACACCCCCAAGCCAAACCCCCCCCCCTTCCCGTCAATACCACCAGCCTGTCAAGGTTAATACAGGACACGGTAAATTGACCACAAGCCCCGCTCCCCCCCAAACCCCACAAAGCAGCAATACAACTTAAGCATATAATCACAGTCTCCCACTACTCCCCCACCCACCCCGGGCCGCCCAGCCCACCATGCCCCCGCATCAAAACAATATCATCATCAAAACATTTGCATGTCAGCCGCCGCCCCCTATGTATAGTATAATGGAAGCCCAGGCTGACCTGTGCCAAAGGCTAATAACTCAATAAAAAATATTGCGCAAAAAGAGGTGAAAAAAGAAAATAACAACCGGTCACCAAGGGCCGGTCATGTCATCCCGTATCAAAAAGACAGGAGATCCGCAAAATAAGGCTCCCTAAAAGATAAGAGAAACTCCCCCATTCCACAATAAATTCAAGCGGGCTTGCCCACTCGAATCCACCTGGAATGCTGAGGCTTAGGGGGCGGCGGTTGAGGCTGAGCATTATCATCAACTAGACCCGCCTGGCGAAGGGCGCGCCAGGCTGCAGTATAGTCCTTTGCTGAAATTTTTTTGTTGCCCAAAAGAAAGTTTATCCAAAATGGAAAAGACCAAGAGTAGTGAATCCCCTTGTTGTTCAGGACTGTTGTAACTGGTTTCATCTCTCTCCGACGCGCCAGGGTGAACGTCGAAATATCTTGGTAGATGGACACTGTTGCATCTTGGAAGCGAACTGTCTTTTTCTCCCGGCCTCGTTGTATGAGAAGCTCAGCATCAGAATATCGCAAAAACCTCGCAATAATATCACAAGGTTGATTGTTGGGAGGTTTTCCCAAGGCGCGATGGACTCGCTCAATTTCCATCCCAGAAGCATGCATTGCCAAGTCCTCTGCCGGGAGCAACTCCGCCATCAACAGTTTAAGCACAGTTGGTAAATCTTCACCGCCCCCGACCACCTCTGGAATTCCGCGGAAACGCACATTATTGCGACGGGAGCGGTTTTCAATGTCATCAATTTTATAAGTCAGCTCCATTGCTTGCGCATGTTGCCGATCAAGCGCACATTGTAGATCCATCAGAGTCCCATCCTGATCAACCACTTTGGTCTCCACATCCTCTACTCGGGCTCCCAGCTCTTTAACATCAGTCCGTAGTTCTGCGACATCTTTCATCAGCTCCTCACGGAGCGAGCGAAACTCGCTAACTAACTCCGCAAATCCCCTGCGAAGTTCTTGTTTAAGTTGAGCAGAGGAGAGTTGTTTATGAGGGTCCAGTTCATCTTCACTTACTGTCTCATCATCCTCAGTGCCTGCTGGAGAAAGCTGTTCACGCGGGCTGCTTGGAGGCCCGGACTTGTTCTGCAGTCGTTGTGAGGAGCGCATCCCCTCCCGAGTTTCAGAATTTTTCACTTTAGCAGCCATCCCACGGGGCCACCAGAACCACACAGTGTTAGGAGAGGAAAACAGCCAATGTCAGCAAGGGCAGAGACCTCAGGGAGAGAGCCGCTCACAGGGCCACACTAGCCCACAATGCAGTCACCACCACACAGTGTAAGGAGATAGATTCAATCAGTGCCAGCCAGGCCCAAGGCCCCAGAGAAACAGCTGAGCAATGTGAGGAGAGCTGCTCCTGGCCCTCCCGCAGAAGCGAGCTGTCGGAGAAAATGCTCAAATTTGCACTGTGGAAAGGCAGAGAGAAATCACAAGGCGCCCACAGCTGCAGGGTGGTACATATGTAGATTTCTGAAGCCAGGGAGAACGCAGAGACATTCCAATAAAGTACAAGGGATCCACGGTGAAAAGCAGGTGTCTCGGTTAGAGACTGCTAGTAGGTTGCCACTGTCGCGGAGCCAGTTGAAATCCAAAGGGTATGAAAGACTAGGATTAGCCCGCTTGCCTGCCCCCTCAGGAGGATTAATGCTGGCAGAATAAGGTGGTGAACGCTAGCGATTACCGCGAGGAGTCCAGGCCTTCGTCGCAGCCTCGGAGGCAAGATTGCAGCTCCGCGGTCAAACGCCCCTACCGTGGAGATGATGCTCCGCCCAGCAAAGGGTTGCTACACGCTCTTCGGTCCAGCACAAAGGATCTTACAGCGCAGCCCAAAGAGGGCCTGCCCAGAAGCCGTCCGAGCCCCTCAGATCGCAAAGAGCAGCCGCGGGAGTATTCAGGCCCGAGGCAGGCGTCGCCACGAGGCACACAGCAGGCCACACTCTTGAGGATGGACACCTCGGCCTCCAAAGAGCTTACCGGGCGGCTTATCCAGGCTGCGATGGACACCGCAGGTTTGAGCTGACCCGGGGCAGGCAAAGGTGGGGAAAATTGCTTCGGTTAGCGCATGTTAGCTTAAAATTTGTGGTATTTGGAGCGGGAGCTCAGTTAGAGTGCGGCCATCACGCAGCGGGCTCACGAGCGCCCCCCTTTTCTTTTTTTTAAACGCTACCACAAGTCGACAAAACCATTTTATGGTTAGAACAATGATACATTTTTGCCCTCAATACATTGACTCCACATGGGTTAAATTTGGAAAGAGATTTTTCTGTTTTCTTATGAACTCTTTTTTAGTATCTAATTGTTATATTCATGGTTTTATATTCTCCAGGACCAAGCAGGAAGTCAGTCCTCACATATGGGTGTCATCGGCGCCGATGAAACCCCAGCGGAGCATTTCCCCAGCTTTCCATGAAAGCCTTTGGGAATGCAGGCACGCATGCGCTGTTCCCTTCCCGCCTAAAGGTGCCATCTTACCTCAGTCTCTTTTTTTCCGTGAAGCCCACCAGACGTGTGTCCTGTCCTCCCGGTTAAAAGTCGATTTTTTCCAGCGATTATCGCTATTTTTTCTTCTGGTTCGACGCCGGTTCCCCTCCCGCCGGGTTCAGTACACCGGTATCGAGCCCAATCCTTCTTTTTCGGTTTTTGTCCTTCGTGGCTGGCGTTCGCGCCCTTTTTTCACTTTTTCCCTGGAAAGCCGGTCTTTTGACCTCGCAGGGACTCTTTTTTTCCCCGAAGGCTTCCAGTGGTTTTAAAAAGTGTGATCGGTGTAAGAAATTAATGTCTCTCACCGACACACACGACTGCTGCCTTCGGTGCCTCGGCCCGGATCACGACCCTAAGTCGTGCGGGCCCTGTGGGAAGATGTCTTCCAAGGCACTCCGAAGTCGACAGCAACAAAAAGAAAGGCTTTTCTCGGACTCAGCCTCCGGCCGGGCCCAGACCTCATCTGAGGCCTCGACATCTCGGGATTCCGATCCCGAGCGCTGTCGAAGCTCCTCGGACAGGGGGTCCCCCGACCGGGAACGCAAGAGGAAGAAGCGGCTCACGAGGGCGTCATCGGAGGAGTTCCCTGGCTCCTCGAGGGTCAGGTCTAAGACCCCTGACCGTCGCTCCGGGCCCGTGGAACATGAGAAGCCTGCAAAAGTTCCTCGTGTGGAGCCGGAGTCTGCTGGACACGTAAGCCCCGTAGTCCTTGAGGACTCTCCTCCCAGGGAGCCGACGTCAGGCCTGGCGCCGCCGGGGCCTGAGTCGGTGGCTGCTGTGTCTACCGAGCTGAGTCTCAGGATGACAGCCTTGGAGAGCAGACTGTCTGCCTTCATGGAGCAGCAGCGGGCACTGATGGCCAGCCTGTCTGGCGCATCTGCCCCGACCACCGGGACATCGACTTCTAAGTCGACCCCGGAGACCGAGCCGATACTCGAGTCCATCGTGGCTTGGAGTCGACCTCGGTCGTGGTCTCTCTTGACCTCCCGTTCGGGACCGAGGGCGTTGATGCCGGTGCCTCCGGCGTCGGGGCGGGTGCTCCAGGGCCCTGCGGGGTCGGACCCTGACTCCTCCTCGGACGAGTCAGCTTGGGAGACGGAGGACGAGGAGTCTCCTGATACCTTCAAGACTCAGTGCGTCCCGTCGGACTCACCGCAGTCTGAGCCCAGGAGTAGATCCCCCCCGGAGGATACTCGGTTCTTGGAGTTCGTCCGGGATATGGCCACCGCCTTGGCTATTCCAGCGGATCCCGAGGAAGAACCTTGAGCTGAAGAGCTTGAGGCTCTACAGTATGACTCTCCTCCGAAGGAGGCCTTTACTGTCCCGATTCCTCCGATGCTGGAACGGCTCCTCTTCCGTATGTGGGAGGCACCGGCCTCGGCGCTGGTTCTCAGCAAGCGAGTTGACTCAATCTATCGACTCAGAAAGAGCCCTGGCTTTCAAAAGGCACAGCTACCACACCATTCTATGGTTGTGGAATCGGCCATGCATCGTCTGAAGAGCCAGAAGATGCACTCCGTGGTGCCCCCTGGCAGGGAGGACCGAAACCTCGATGGCGTCGGTAGAAAGTGCTTCCAGGGCTCGATGCTTGCTTGCCGTGTCCAGTCGTACCAGCTGTACATGGGCATGTACTTGCGGGATCTGGCCAAGGAGTCCCTGGACTCTCCGGGGAACCCTTGCAGAGATTCAAGTCCTT
Source organism: Ichthyophis bannanicus (assembly GCA_033557465.1). Lineage (NCBI taxonomy): Eukaryota > Metazoa > Chordata > Amphibia > Gymnophiona > Ichthyophiidae > Ichthyophis > Ichthyophis bannanicus. The sequence goes on along the minus strand of CM066044.1, from coordinate 8,968,501 downwards.
GTCCTCGGGGATTCGGGACTGCTCGAGGTTCATGTCCCGCGTCGCCTACAATGGCTTCGAGGCTTCGGCCCAAGTTGCGGCAGCCGGCATCGCGGCTCAACGCCAGGCATGGCTGCAGTCATTGGACCTCAAGCCATGGGTTCAGGATAAGTTGGTCGATGTCCCTTGCCGAGGTGAGAACTTTTTTGGCAAGCCCATGACCGAGAAGGCCGCTCAGCTCGAAATTGAGCACCTCACACGGACAAGGCTGTCTAGGAAGACCTCTGCCCCTTCTCATAAAAAGAAGGGCTCGGGTAAGAAGCCCTTTTACCCGAGGAAGGGCACTGCCTACAAACAGTACCCGCAATATCAGGCTGCCCAAGCTGCCCCCCAGGGTCAGCAAGCCAAGGGGCAGGGTAATGGGCCCCGTAGGCAGAGGACCCCCAAGCCTCCGGCCCCTGCTACCACTCAGCAGGGTGGGGGGTTTTGACTCCTTGAGCATAGCCTCTCCTCCACTGCTCTCCCAACCCTGCACAGGAGGTCGCCTCGCCCTCTTTGCCCACCAGTGGCCCCTTATCACCGGGGACAGTTGGGTGTTGAACATAGTTCGCAGGGGCTATGCACTGCATTTTCACCAACTGCCTCCGCCTTACTTTCCAGGGGAGCCTCCAAGGCCTCCCCTGCACACAGACCTTGTCCTTCAAGAGCTTCAAGGTCTGCTGGTGGACAGGGCGGTGGAGCCTGTGCCTCCTCACTTGCAAGGTCACGGATTCTACTCCAGGTATTTCCTGGTACCCAAAAGAACCGGTGGCCTTCGACCCATTCTAGACCTCAGGAACCTCAACAAGTTCCTAGAGAAAGCAAAGTTCAAGATGCTTACTCTTGGAACACTTCTGCCCTACCTCCAGCAGGGAGATTGGCTATTGTGGTGGCGAAGCCGTGGGAGAGCAGAGGTAAAGAGGGAAAAACCAGGTATTTTCCTCTGAAAAAGGAATTAGCTCCAGGAGTTTAGGGGTTAAAACTCCAGCTTCAGAAAAAAACTCCCTGCAGAAAGTTTGTGATAGAGAGCCACACCCTAGCTCCATGGTAACCAGCCCTGCTCACGAGGAACAGCTGGGGGTGGAGCTGGGAAACGGAAGGGAAAATCACAGATATAAGTTTGAGGAAGCAAGGGGAGAGGAGAGCAGAACCGGTAGAGGAACAAGAAGGAGAACAAGGACAGGAGGAACACGGAGAACCAAGGGAACTTCAGCAGAGACGTCTGCAGAGACATCTTGGAGAAAGGCAGAGTTTGCCAGAGAAACAGAGGCTGCCAGGAAAGCAGGAACTGTGAGAGAGGCCATGCCTTCCAGAGGTATAGAAGTCACCCTTGAGACCTGTAAGAGATACAGGAGAAATCCGTTGAGAGGGAGAGCTTACCAGGGGGAGAAGCCAAGCTATGAAAATGGCAGAGAGCTGTCTCCAGGAGAGCAGATGGAAACAGAGCAGTAAAGTCTGAGGAGAGCTTAATTCCACATAGTAAGGTGAGCACCTTGAAATCCTCTCAGAGCGTTCTGAGAAATAAGAAACTCCCTAATTCCTCTAGTAGCCCTCAGCAGAGAGAAGAATCTGTATTAAAGAAAGTGTTAAAAGTTTTAGAGACACTAAAGCCTGCCATTTCTGAGACAGAGTTAAACCATTTACAAACAGACTCTGAGGTAGAAAGCATGGACCTGGAAGAATCTGTGCTAGAGGAATTGCCCTCAGATAATGAAATGGATTGCTCTCTAGTTTGTGCTCAAAACTGAAAAGCTATAAGGTTTTAGAAGATAGGAAACCTGGAAGCTTAGTCATCAGTGGGGCAGTGCTGAGAAAAATATGCAAATGAGTTGCTGATCTCCGAGGCATGGCCCGGAGTTGAAAAAGGACTGAAAGTAAAGCCAGAGTCTGTAATACAGCCACTAAGAAAAAGCAGTCTGTGTGAGAGAAAATAGTTTGCAGTAAAGAGGCCAATGTTATGCATAGCTTGAAGAATGTAAAGCTTTTGTTTTAAACCAAGCTGAAAGCTGTTGTTTGGCACAGGAAGATTACTGGCTGTTTTCACATGGAGAAATACTGTTGTTTGGCACTTTAACCTCAGAAGCACTTTATTCTTTTGGTTTTGTTTCACTGGAGAAAATATCCACCGTTATGTTTTGATATTTTTGAACTGCTAGAAAGAAAGTTCATTTGGCTGAAGAATAAATAAATAATCCTGTGTGCCTATGAAAATCCTCTCGGCTGAATTTATTTCAACCTCACAACTACACGACTACATTTCCCAGCAGGCATCCTGTTGGGAACATAGGTAACAAACAAGGGACATTTAAAGAAGTTCCGTCCCCCGCTCCTAGGCTACCGCCTGGCCAGTAGGGGGCACGACACTATGCTCCTTAGATCTAAAGGATGCGTACGCTCACATCCTCATTCATCCAGACCACAGAAAGTACCTCAGGTTCATGGTGGGAGGAAACCATTATCAGTACAGAGTGCTGCCTTTCGGCCTCACCTCAGCTCCCAGGGTCTTTACCAAATGCCTGGCAGTGGTAGCGGCCTACCTGAGAAATCAGGGGAAGACAAAGATTCCCTATCTGGACGACTGGCTCATCTGGGGTCAGACGTGCCAGGAGGCCAGACAAGCCACCCTCAGGACTATTGCTCTTCAAGGCCTGGGATTTGTCATAAACTTCGCAAAGTCCACTTTGCTCCCCTCCCAAAACTTGGAGTTCATAGGGGCAAGGCTGGACTCTGTCCTGGCAAAGGCATTCTTGCCAGCAGACAGGGCCCAAAGACTGATGGACTTAGCAAATCAGTTTCTCAGGGGTCAGTGGTCTCCGCCAGACTCTGCCTGAGGCTGCTTGACCACATGGCTTCGACAGTACATGTGACACCCAATGCCAGGCTCCATATGAGGCCTGCTCAGTGGTGCCTTCGGACTCAGTGGTCATAAGCCACAGGCAGCCTCAGAGACAGGATAAGGGTGTCCAGACAATTTCTGAACTCCCTCAACTGGTGGCTGCACCCACCCAGCCTTCTAAAGGGGGTACCTTTTCAGATTCCTGGATATACAGTGATACTGACCACAGACGCCTCCCTGCAGGGCTGGGGAGCTCATTGTCTAGGCAAGTGCACCCAGGGTCTGTGGTCTCCTTGGAAAGCTGCACAGCAGATCAATCTCCTCGAGCTCAGAGCTATTCGATTAGCACTCAAAGCTTTCTCTCCTACCCTGGCTCATCAATCTGTCCTGGTTCAGACAGACAACCAGGTAGCCATGTTTTATGTGAACAAACAGGGTGAGACTGGGTCCAGAATCCTTTGTCGGGAGGCTCAGGACCTTTGTTCATTTGCCCTAAAGCACAACATGCTTCTCAAGGCTGTGTACCTCCCAGGCCAGGACAACTACCTGGCCGACAGGTTAAGCAGAATTCTGCAGCCCCACGAGTGGCAGCTGCATCCTTCAGTAGTTCAGAGGATCTTCCTGAAATGGGGTCTCCCTTTGGTGGATCTCTTTGCCAGCCCAATGAACAATCAACTGCCAAAGTTCTGCTCCAGGCGACCGCATCCTCTGAGAATAGCAGCAGATGCTTTTCTGATTCCATGGTCTCAGAGCCTCCTGTATGCGTTTCCTCCCATGCCCTTGGTGGCCCGAACTCTTTTCAAAATTCTTCAGGACAAGGCCTCAGTCCTGCTGGTAGCTCCCAGGTGGCCGAGACAGCCTTGGTTTCCTCTTCTGCTTCAACTGGCGGTTGATCCCCCACTGCCTCTGGGGTTGCAACCTGACCTTCTCTCTCAGGAGCAGGGTGCCCTTCTGCACCCCAATCTCAAAGCTCTCAATTTGATGGCCTGGAGGCTGCAAGGGTAGTCTTGGCTCCCTGGGGCCTGCCTCATGAAGTTGAGGAGGTTGTCCTAGCCTCTAGGAAACAGTCCACTAGGAAAACCTATTGTGACACCGAAGATCTGCCCTATGCCTTTAAAACACAGAAATCTGCTGGGTTTAGCACAGATTCTGACAGGCAGGGAGATCAAAAGCTTCCCAGTTACCATGGGCAACCAAAGCAGGCTGAGACACGAGGTCTGAAGGCACGCCTAGCTAGCAAACACTCCCCAAGTAATCAGGAGAACAGTTTTCACATGGGCAGGAAAACGCCCCTAAACCTGTATAAAAAACGTGTAAAGCAAACAGAGTTAGCTCAGAGAGATTTGGAGGATCAGAGAGATCTGGAGGAGCTAGATCTGGAAGAGCAGGGAGGTCAGAGAGACCGAGGCAAGCAGGACGTTCACGAGGAACAGGAAGCTTGGCAAGTAAGAGGAGACTTGCAGGTCTCAGACGGAGGTTCAGAATACTCCCATGCTGACTCTGTTTTATTTGAGCCTTGGAGCAGAAAGCCAAGGAGGGATTTGAAAAGGGAAAGAAAGCTATTTGCCAGCAGAGGGATTAATTACAGGAAACCCGCACCCTTGACGCAGGGCGATTTTCCCAGACACAGAGCTCAGTGGAAGGAACGGAAGGCAGCTGGTAAGGAACCATATATAATAGAAAGGCAGAGCTGCTGGAAATACTTGCAACCTTGGGAAAAGGAAAGTAATTCAATTGAAGATATTTGTATGAGTGAAGAAGATGAATGTGTGTCTCTAAAGCCCTGCAGAAGACTGCAAAGAGAAAAGTCTGTCAGGAACAGAACAGGGCAGTTTTATAAGCTATCTGGTAACTACCTGCCATATTGTGGAGAGGGCTGTGAAGGGAGTTCAGGGACTGATTTATGGAAGTTCCAAACTCTCTGCCCTAGAGAAAGTAAGGTGGTTGAAGAGCCCATGATCACGGAGCCAAGTAGTTTAACTCCTTATATTGAAGACATGGATTGCTCTTTGGTAATGACTGACATAAGTTCTCTGCGCTAGCTGAAGACAAGAGTGCCTTGTAGAGAGCTGAATGTGCACAGAGGAAACTGTCGGCATTTTTACCTGGTTTCTGTTTGTTATAATCCCTGTTTTTGTTCAAGCAAGAAGCTGTGTTTCTTTTCACCTTCAGTTTTGCCAGAAGTATGGCTACCTCTTAGGTTCTTGTGTTTTGTACTGTTTTGAAAATCCAAACCCCGGGAGGGGAATAAAAATCCTTCTTAAACCTGACCACTCAGTCTCAACTACTCCTTTTCATATAGAAGGGTCAGGCCCAGCAGTGTGACTGGCTGCCTACGCCTCAGTCCAGCCACTGCTGGTGACACTTGTCACACCGCCCCCTTGGTGGTAATGGCGGAACCCAACAGAAAGGGGGTGGACATGGAAGAAGAAAGTTTGTTTGTGGGGGAGCTTAGTTCAAATGCAGGGCCCAGGTTCTTATAGGCCTGGTAGCCTTCTGGTTAACTAAGAGCTCCCAAGAAAATAACAGTCCGAGGGTAGGGAAATTATAAGGCTTTTATTTCCCACGTTGCAAATAGGTTCCTAAGCTCAGAATACAACAGCACACACAAAAGAAATGTCCTTGCTCCAGGTTAAAGGAAAAACATGAACTGAAAAATCTGTTAGCTTCACAGTACTGTCAAAAACGGAATACAGCATCAAACTTTACATACAGGCCACAGCTATTCCTCTGCTAGGGCTCAATCCTCTTGGTCAGGCAATAGCTACATTCCATCGGAACATCCGAGGGATCCTCCGGGAATTCCACCTGCATGGGCTCGCAGTCTGGAATGTCTGAGGACTCTCTTTCAGGCCTTCTGTGTAACGCTTGTATGATGCGCCAATGGTCAGCATTAAAAGGTAAGTCCTTGCATTGTATACTTTTATAACAGGAACAGTCTCTCCTGCACACTGTTTCTTCTCTAGCAAGTTTCCTGTTTAATGCAGGTTTGTATCTTGTCTCATGAATGCCTCTAGAAGGACAGCATTCTCTAGTGCCCTGCTCCTTCTGTATCACATCATTCCTAAAATCATAGTTATTAAAATGGCAATTACCTTTTCTTCTAAGGTTCTCAGATTGAGGTGAGGGCTGAGGCCTGCTCCTGCTGGGTCTTGGTTTCTCAGTTGTCCAGGTAGGCCTTTGGTTCTCAGGTCTGCCTGCTGCTGGAGTTAGGCCTTGTTTGTGCCACAGCTCCTTTCTCCCAGGGCTTTGAAAGTTACCCTTCACAATTCTCCTTTCACCTCCTTGTTTGCTATTCCTTGTTGCACCTTTCAACAGTGGCTGGCCCTTGTTACTCTCAGGCCTTGGACTTTCTGGTATAGTCCTCCTCCTTTCAAGGTCAGCTTCCTTATGGTATCTTTCCCTCCTGGAAAGTGTATCTTTTCCTCTTTTAAAACATTTACAGCAAGTTTCTTCACCTGGCTCTGCTGAGTCTGCTAGGCCGTTTCCCTCGGTCAGGACTCCTATTCCTGAATCCTCCGAATATCCATGCAAAGCTGGAACTGGAACTCCTTGCACCACTCCTTGGCAGTCTCCTTGCCAATCTGCTTGTGAATCTCTTTGCGACTCTCTTTGGCACTCTCTTTGCCACTCTGCGTACCGGTCTGACTTCCTCCAGTCATCTGAGCTTTTAAAAGGAATTCTTCCCTTTCTACATTGGGTGTTGGCTGGTATTGCATCATTGGCTCTAGGGCGTGGTTCCTCAGTCCTCCAGAGGTCTCTCTGGCTCCCCCTATATGGCTCCTCGTGATGCTGCAGCCGGTGTTTACCTCTTTTTTCTGGGTTTAAAACCTTTTCTTCTGCCTGCAACTGGTCTGCAGTGCCACACACTATGCTCTCAAATGGAAAAGGTTTTCTGTGTAGTGTCAGCTACGTACAGAGGATCCTTTCTCCTGTACTGTGCCAGTGGTGCTTCAGTACTTACTGCACTTATCAAATCAGGGACTTAAATCCAATTCTGTTCGGGTCCACCTCTCAGCTCTAGCAGCTCACCACTCACTGGTGGAGGGACATTCTCTGTCGGGTCACCCCTTGGTGTCCCGCTTTCTCAGGGGCTTGCTTTTGCTCAAGCCTCCTCTCCGTCCTCCTGCCCCTGAGTGGGAGCTGAATGTGGTCTTGCAGCAGCTGACTCGCCCACCTTTTGAGCCGATGGCTACTTGTCCTCTGCGCTTCCCCTCCTGGAAGACACTCTTCCTGATAGCCCTTACCTTGGCTAGGCGAGTGAGTGAGCTTCAGGCCCTGGTCTGTGATAGGCCTTACACCAGGTTTTATAGGAACAGGGTAGTCCTTAGGACTCATCCAAAGTTCCTCCCAAAGGTTGTCTCCTCTTTCCACCTCAATCAGGAGGTGGTTCTTCCAACATTCTTCCCTAGGCCTCATGCAAGCCAGGCTGAAGCAGTTCTGCATACCCTGGACTGTAGGAGGGCCTTATCCTTCTACCTTGACCGTACGCAGGGGCATAGAAGGGCTACTCAGCTCTTCGTATCCTTTAACCCTAATAAGTTGGGGTTGGCTGTGTCCAAGCGTACCTTGTCCATCTGGGTGGCTGACTGTATCACCTGGGCTTACAAGGCGGCTGACCTTCCTTTGCAGGGTAGGGTCATGGCCCATCGTGTCAGGGCAATGGCTGCCTCAGTGGCTCATCTCCGCTCTGTGCCCTTGGTAGACATCTGCAGGGCTGCAACTTGGTCTTCAAGCCAGACATTTGCGGCCCATTACTGTCTGGAGAGGGAGTCCCGTAGGGACAGTGCTTTTGGCCAAGCAGTACTCCGGAATCTCTTTGAGGTTTAGGCAACTCCTGCCCTCTGTTGGGCTACCAGTGGAGGTTGTGTCCTTGAAAAGCCTTTCTTTGCTGCTGAGACTAGAGGGAGTACTCTTGTTCAGCCTGGGTTCCTCGGTAGCCCAGAGCTAGGGAGTCACCCATATGTGAGGACTGACTTCCTGCTTGGTCCTGGAGAAAGAGTAGTTACTCACCTGTAACAGGTGTTCTCCAGGAGCAGCAGGAATCAGTCCTCACAACCCTCCCTCCTCCCCTTGGAGTTGCAGTTGTACATAGTTTATTTTTTCATTTTTATGTGCTGTTCTTAGCTATGTCATTTGACTGAGGTAAGATGGCACCTTTAGGCGGGAAGGGAACCGCGCATGCGTGCCTGCATTCCCAAAGGCTTTCATGGAAAGCTGGGGAAATGCTCCGCTGGGGCTTCATCGGCGCCGATGACACCCATATGTGAGGACTGATTCCTGCTGCTCCTGGAGAACACCTGTTACAGGTGAGTAACTACTCTTTCTTTTTCATCCTCTTCTTTTAGTTTCAAATACATATGTTTTTACTATGGTTATTTATTTATGCGCATGGTTAGCACAGGTTCTATGTTGGTTCATTGTTTTTTACAAGTTTATCTTTTAACTTTACATAAAGTTTTTTTACGTATATGGGTTACATTAGTTCATTTTAACAATATCTTTGTGTTGGTCTGTTTGGACCCTGGTTAATCCAATTCAATTTATAATTTTTGCATTTGTAATTTGCAGCTTGTTTTTTAATTGTTTTAATATTAGTATTTTTCCTTATGGGTCTTTTATGTTTGTTCCAGGATAGGTTTTATGGTATCTTTTAATATTTAATTCCTTATGATCTCTTGATTATTAAGATATATTTTATGTTCAGGTCTGTTCATTGTTTATCGGGCCCTACATAGCTGCACACAGAATTTTATTTGTTGTTTTTCGTTTTCATACGAACCACACATAATTTATAATGTTTTTTTATATGAGTACAATAGGGGGTTTATAGCATTACATATGGTCAGCACTTAGTATAATTTTCAATGCCGGACAAATATCTGCAATATATTTTGACCCCAGTTTCCTGTGGCATCCATTAAGGCGACCATAAGCATTAATTACATAGTCGGAGGTTCTGGCACTGTTCATTTCCAGTGATTTGATACGTTTGTGTTGTTTCTCCCGCGGCCCCCGGTCGGCCGCTTTGAGTCCCTGTCAGTATGGGAGGTAGCATTAATCTCTCTCCCGCGGCCAGGCACGCATTTATAAGCACGCATGCATCTGCATTTTTTACAATTCACAAAGTCGTTTGATGCGGCACGGCTCCCTCTGTCAGGTTCACTTTTTGATTTTTCCTTCTTATTGTATTAAAGCTTTTTTTTGTTACTCCCCTTTTTTTTTTTTTTAAATCTCTTAATGTATTTTTCTTGATATTTGATTTTAGAATTTGCTTTATATGTTGATACGTTTTTTTCGTTTTGATACACATTTGGGTACCCCACATGCATCTATTTACTACATATGTAGTAAGTATAGTATATATATATTTCATTCACAAAGACATTCTTATTGGTTTTAACAATCTTAATTCTTTGCCGATGATTGCCGTTCACTTTGTTGTTCCATCCAGATATATATTTGGAATCCCCGCATGTGTTGATTCATCACATATGCAGGAAGTATATCACATAAACACTCATGAGTGATGTTCATCATACAAATAGTTCATGGTACTTATACTATAAGGTTTATTCGCTCAATACGTTTCCTATGTACTATGCAATAGATTGAGTAGCCGGTAGTATTCACTCCTCAGTCCAATGAATTGATCGTATCTTGTTATCCATTTGCCCCATGTTTCATCAGACACTGTTTTAATTTGAATAGGTACATTTAATATTTATTTTTGCACATAGTTACATTTAAGTTTTTTAAGTAAGGTATATTTTGATTTTACAGTACAAAGAAATAAGGAAATGGCTTAGGGTCCCCTTGACTGGTTTCTTTTCCGCCTTAAGGTAATTTGCCTCTGATTTACTCCTGCTTCCTTGTGCTTTATGCACCTTTTCGATCAATTGTTATATCCTGCTTCTCATCCCTGTGTTTCTCCTTTTGGGTTTTAGTGTACTTCAATACAAAATATAGTATTATTAGCATATGTTTATAACCATAATTATTATTATTTATTATCATTTTTTATGGTTGTTTTGTTTTCATATTTGATAATGTTAACAATTTATATGTATATTGATCACACACACATCCTGCCATGTAGTATTTATTGTTTTAACATGCTACATGTCAGTCATTCTGTACATTTTCACAATGTTTTTTATCATTTTATTTATTGGATTGATGCACATTGTGATAAGGAAGCTTATCATAGCTCAGGAAGGAGCTATAGAAAAGGTGAAGTGACTCTGAACAAGCAACCTGTCAGTTCTGGTAGAAATAAGAAAACAGAATTTTGCCATAAAAGACTACCAGTCCCAGAATGCACCAGGTTTCCAACAGCCATTAGAGGAGCTGAAGTGGGGAAACGTGTGTTCAATCAGGAGGGCTATGAGGTAATCCCTAAGCACTCATCTCAAAGGGCAGGGCCTGATTCAGCACAGCTGCGCTGTGTTAGGGAGGAGCACTCATCTAAGCAGAATAAGAGTAGAGTTTATTCTACAGATGACCATCTTCATGATCACCTTGGATATACAGAGAAGGATCATCAGTTTCCTCTGAAGGATCATCAGAAGCAGAAGCCAAACCGGACGAACAGAGAGAGAAAGAGACCCTCTGGAAGAAAGAGGAGAAAAGCCTTTGAGAGGTCTAGAAGAGTCCAAAGCAGTACGTATACTGGGAGGCATTTCAAGGGCCAGCATATACCATTGGACTGGGGAAAGCCAGAGGAATGGTGCTGCAGAGCTAGGAATCTCCAGACGCTACCTGTGAGGGAGACGGCTGCACGTGGAAGGGACCCTAAGACCCGTGCCAGAAGGTATGTGAAGAGAGATCCAGTGTCCAGGGATCTGGATTGGAAGGCTGGACATAAGAACTGGACTACATACTGGCCAGGCTATATAGAGAGGAACTCTAGCAGCAATGGAAGCTCAGGTATGAACACTGATCTATGCCCTAGCTATAACCTTGAAAGACAGCAGGGAAACAAGTATTCTCCTGAAAGTGCTCCATTGAGAGATTCATCTGTGCCAATCCATGATATTGAACCTATGCTTGTTGAAGATGGGGAAATGATTGCAGATGAAGAATGTGTTTATATGGACTGTTCTCTATCTAAACTCCGTTGGTAACTTTCTGTTATAAAGTACAGCAACCATCACAAAGAAATATAAACTTGTTCTTTAATCTACTCAGAAAAGCTCCTGAAGCAGGATTTGACCCACACAGTAGAAAGCAAGCCAGCTAAGGGGTTTCAGCTGGTAACTGCTAGCAATTAAGCCTTACCTAATTGCTTGTGAGCTAGGAGAGAATCACTTATGAATCTGTGTGGGAAGTAATCAGAAGTTAACCTGAAAAGAACAGCTTTTTTTCTTGCTTTGTGGCTTTTCATTTGTTGTTTTCCTGATTTTGACTTTGTTTTTCCAAGTTAACACTGAAAGCAAGTAACCTGATTTATGTGCTACCAAGCATATCTGTGTTGGGAGAAATAACCCCATAAATAAATATCTTATTGGCTTTACCCAAGAGCACAACTAAATTATTGTCAGCAGCTGTGTCTGGTGTGAATGAACTACATTGCCCACAATCCCTTGCAAATCATATAGAGATATGCACTTGCCAAGACTGTGAAGATTCTCACCCAGGCAGCCGTCTGACAAATGGCGTAGTTTTTCGGATTGCTTTTGCACAAAGGGGATTTACTTGCTGAGGATTACAACTAAAGTTCAAGTTTAAAGCTGGAAAAAAGGATTTTCCCTCAACTGCACTTTGGAGGAGAAGTGAATGTCCCAGGAGGAAAAGACCCTGTGCAGAGCTGGATTCATCACTGACACAAGGTAATAAGTACCTGGGCATGTCTAGTGGTGGATGGGAGTAAGGCACAGGGGTAATTGAAAAAAAAAAAAAGTAGAAAAAAACACACCTGTTTGGAAGGTGGTGCACTTTGGTTTTTTTTTTCTTTGTTTCTTGCAGGGATCAAGATGGATCCAAGGGAACTAGCTGAATGGATGGCAGCCCAATTTAGCAGGCAACAGGAGCTAGCACAGCAGGCTCAGGACACTGCTATGAAAGCCTTAATGGACCAGCAGAAACCAGTGCTTGATCTGGTGCAAGCTCTAGTTAAGCTGCAGAACCAAAGTGGAACAGATGCAAGACCAGCAGTAAATACTGGTACACCACATGTGGACAGTGTGGGACTCAATCAAGGGATTGGGGCATTTAGTTTTGGGAAGCTAACTCCAGATGATAATGTTGATGATTTTCTAGAGTCTTTTGAAAGAGTGGCACAAGCATTAGCATGGCCAGAGACCCAGTGGGCAGTAAGGCTGGCAGCCTCATTAACTGGAGAGGCGCTTGCAGCTTATAGAGCAATGCCAGCAGCCCAGGCTTTGAATTATAAGGATGTAAAGGCTGCTATTAGAGATCGCCTAGGGTTGTCTATTTCAGAGTATAGGCGAATGTTTAGAGCTACTACATTGAGAGTGGGTGAAACACCCAGGGCTCTGAGTCAGAGAATCAGAGGATTAGCTGTAAAATGGTTGGAGCCTGAGCAAAAGACAGTAGAAATGTTATTAGACATTATTATGCTGGAACAATTTATGTCTGGGGTGCCTAAAGATTTGCACACTTTCCTTATACAGCAAAATTGCCAAAATCTTGGAGAGGCAACCATGCTAGCAGAGAGATTCTTGGAAGCCACGCAGGCTTGCCATAGAATGGGTAGCCCTCTGAAGATTGGTGCTGAGGCAAGATGTGCTGTATCAGAAAAGAAAATAATTAAAAATGTTTCTGAAAATGAATGTACTGTATCAAACCAGATGACACAGTGGAATAGAAAGAAATGTTTCAAGTGTGGAAAATGGGGACATTTAGAAAAGAGATGCCAGACACACACTAGCTTAATGGGGGTGGATTTAAAACAGCCCAAAGAAGGATTTCTTTTGATGGTTGATGTGCAGGGAATTACCACAAATGCTTTGTTAGACTCTGGGGCAGACCAGAGTATGATGTCAAAAAGGCTTTGGAAGAGGATAGAGGCCCAAGAAGGATTTGTGCCTAGAACCCCTGAAAGCCAAGTTCACATCAGATGCATTCATGGTGCTGCAACATCACATCCCACCTATAGGCTAAAGGTTAAGTGCCTGGGGGAACAAGAGGAGGTCCTGGTAGCAGTGGTGCCTAGGCTACCCTTTGATTTGGTTCTAGGAAAGGACTGGCCAAGATTTAAGCAGGGTCTAGTGGAAGGGCTAGGAAAGAAGGAGGGAGAAGGTTTAATAATGGAAATAGCTCCCGGGTCTTTCTTTGGAAGTCCTCAGTCCCTAGCTAAAAAGATGGTTCAGCTTCCAGAAGGCCAAACTATGGGTAATAAGAGAGGCCTTGTATCCACCCGCTCGCAGGCTAAGGTAGAGAGCCAGCAGAAGGAGGAGGGGGAGCAGGCAGAGTTATTAGGAGACTTACCCTCTCATGATGATTTAATAACCCCATCATCTGGTAAAGTAAGAAAGTTGAAAGCACAAAAGCGGCGTGAGAGACTTTGCAGAGCACAGGGTAGGGCTGAGATGTTAGCTGGTCAAAGTTTACCCTGGGTGCCAGCTGAGTTAGTGGCAAAGTTTCCTAACTTTCCACAAGAGCAGCGAGCTGATCAAGCTCTCACCCGAGCTTTTAAGTATGCTCAGGAGGTCAGGGAGGAGTTGCCCAGATTCAGACTAGATAATGATATATTATATAGAGAGAGTCAGGACTCCAGAAATGGGACCATACGTAAACAATTGGTGGTACCCACAACTTCCAAAGGGCTAGTACTTAGACTAGCACATGATCATCCAGTGGGAGGTCATAAAGGGATGCAAGGAACGCTGGATCAAATACTTATGCGTTTTTACTGGCCAGGTATTTTCAAAGAAACTGCCCAGTTTTGTGCTGCATGTCCAGCGTGTCAGCGAGTTACAGCGGCTCACCCACCGGTGGTGCCATTGATCCCCCATGCCAATTATCACAGACCCAATTGGTCGCATTGCCATGGATATTGTAGGCCCATTAGTCAAAACGCCCCGAGGTTTCCAATACATCCTAGTTATGGTAGATCAGGCAACAAGGTTTCCCTGGGCCATACCATTGAGGAATGTTTCTTCGAAAACAATAGCTTTAGAGCTAGTAAAATTGTTTTGTGAAGTGGGATTCCCAAGAGAGGTGTTGACTGACCGAGGGTCCAATTTTTGTATCCAAATATTTGGCCCAGGTCTGGGATGCCTTTGGCATTCATCACGTGAAAACCTCAGCCTACCATCCACAATCAAACGGTTTGGTGGAGAGATTCAACCAAACTCTCAACAAATGTTGAGAAGGGGGTTAGCAGGAGAGGTAAAAGAATGGGATATGTTATTGCCCTTTGCCTTATATGCCTGCAGGGAAAGAATTCAGGTGTCCCTAGGTGTAACTCCATATGAATTGATGTATGGTAGGGCTCCACGGGGTTTATTAGATATTTTGAGGGAACAGTGGATTGATCCTGAACCAGGAAGTCAGGAGGTGCCACAGTTTCTACGTGACTTGAGAGCACGTTTGAAAAGGACCTCGCAGGTTGCTGAGAGGAACCTGCAGGACAGTCAAGTGCGCCAGAAAGGGTGGTATGATAGGAAGGCCAAAAGCCGCCAATTAAGCATTGGTGAAAAGGTTTTGGTTCAAGTAGCAGGTACAGCCCCAAAATTTGAAGTACAGTGGAAAGGGCCATGGAAGGTTGTTAAACAAGTGAGCCCAGTATCTTATATGGTAGAAAATGCAAGAGGGCGTAGGCAGACCTACCATATTAATGTACTTAAGTCTTGGAAGGAGAGGCCTGTAAATAATAATGACCCTGAAGCCAGTCAGGAAGTAAGTGAGCTTCAAAAAGAGAACACTCTCGTAGGTATTACGGACTGTAGAGAAGAAGTTTCACCAGTTACACCAGTCCGTAATAACTTAAGCAGGGGGGTATGTGATAAGGAAGCTTATCATAGCTCAGGAAGGAGCTATAGAAAAGGTGAAGTGACTCTGAACAAGCAACCTGTCAGTTCTGGTAGAAATAAGAAAACAGAATTTTCCCATAAAAGACTACCAGTCCCAGAATGCACCAGGTTTCCAACAGCCATTAGAGGAGCTGAAGTGGGGAAACGTGTGTTCAATCAGGAGGGCTATGAGGTAATCCCTAAGCACTCATCTCAAAGGGCAGGGCCTGATTCAGCACAGCTGCGCTGTGTTAGGGAGGAGCACTCATCTAAGCAGAATAAGAGTAGAGTTTGTTCTACAGATGACCATCTTCATGATCACCTTGGATATACAGAGAAGGATCATCAGTTTCCTCTGAAGGATCATCAGAAGCAGAAGCCAAACCGGACGGACAGAGAGAGAAAGAGACCCTCTGGAAGAAAGAGGAAAAGCCTTTGAGAGGTCTAGAAGAGTCCAAAGCAGTACGTATACTGGGAGGCATTTCAAGGGCCAGCATATACCATTGGACTGGGGAAAGCCAGAGGAATGGTGCTGCAGAGCTAGGAATCTCCAGACGCTACCTGTGAGGGAGACGGCTGCACGTGGAAGGGACCCTAAGACCCGTGCCAGAAGGTATGTGAAGAGAGATCCAGTGTCCAGGGATCTGGATTGGAAGGCTGGACATAAGAACTGGACTACATACTGGCCAGGCTATATAGAGAGGAACTCTAGCAGCAATGGAAGCTCAGGTATGAACACTGATCTATGCCCTAGCTATAACCTTGAAAGACAGCAGGGAAACAAGTATTCTCCTGAAAGTGCTCCATTGAGAGATTCATCTGTGCCAATCCATGATATTGAACCTATGCTTGTTGAAGATGGGGAAATGATTGCAGATGAAGAATGTGTTTATATGGACTGTTCTCTATCTAAACTCCGTTGGTAACTTTCTGTTATAAAGTACAGCAACCATCACAAAGAAATATAAACTTGTTCTTTAATCTACTCAGAAAAGCTCCTGAAGCAGGATTTGACCCACACAGTAGAAAGCAAGCCAGCTAAGGGGTTTCAGCTGGTAACTGCTAGCAATTAAGCCGTACCTAATTGCTTGTGAGCTAGGAGAGAATCACTTCTGAATCTGTGTGGGAAGTAATCAGAAGTTAACCTGAAAAGAATAGTTTTTTTTCTTGCTTTGTGGCTTTTCATTTGTTGTTTTCCTGATTTTGACTTTGTTTTTCCAAGTTAACACTGAAAGCAAGTAACCTGATTTATGTGCTACCAAGCATATCTGTGTTGGGAGAAATAACCCCATAAATAATATCTTATGGGCTTTACCCAAGAGCACAACTAAATTATTGTCAGCAGCTGTGTCTGGTGTGAATGAACTACATTGCCCACAATCCCTTGCAAATCATATAGAGATATGCACTTGCCAAGACTGTGAAGATTCTCACCCAGGCAGCCGTCTGACAACATATATTTTTATTAGTTTATTTAATTCACAATTTGCATATCTTATTCATTCTTTTTTATATATTTTTTATAATTTTAATAATGCATTTATTTTCATTTTTATGTATTCTTTAACATGTTATCATGATGTTTTTATAGTTTATAGTGGACCTCACCCCTGAAGAAGTATCTTACGAAACACGGCCTGTGTTGGGTTTGGGACACCTTTACCAAATAAGGACCAATAGAGGTTGTGAGTTTTACTTGCTGCTCATGTCTTTGGACTGGGTTTCTGCTATTTTGCGTGGCAGTGTGCTGTCTGCTTCCGGGATGGCTGACATCGACAGAGGGGGGGCTGACATGGATGGATGGAGGGAGGGAGGGGGGCTGACATGGACAGAGGGGGGCTGACATGGATAAAGGGGAGAGACAAGGTGACATACTGGACAGACGGAATAAATGCTGGACAGAGGGGAGAGACAGTGCGGGTTAGGATTATAATGGGGGGGGCTAGCACTGGTAATGGGCAGATTGGGGGGGCAAGGACTGGTAATGGGTTGATTAGGGAAGGCTAGGACTGGGAATGGACTGATCAATGGGGGGGGGGGTTGGGAAAGGTAATGGACTGATGGGGGGCAAGCATTGGAAATGAGCTGATGGGGGAGATTAGGACTGGAAATGGGCTGATTAGAGGAGGCTAGGACTGATAATGGACTGATGGAGGGGTAGGACTGGTAATAAACTGATGGGGGGGGGGTAGGACTAGTAATGGGCTGATTAGGGGAGCCTAGCACTGGTAATGGGGTTGAGGGGGGACTAGCACTGGAAGTGAGCTGATTGGGGGGGCTTCAACTGGAAATGGGCTGATGGTGGGGAGGGCAGGATAGAGCTGCTGGCCTTGGAAGAAATCTGGGGGCTAGGACTACAAATGGGCTGATGCAAAGGGATGGGAGAATGGGACTGGAAGGGAGTGGATGCTGAGAGGGGCTGCCATGGTATTTGGACTAGAAGGGGACTGGAAATAGGCTGATGGAAAGAAGTGAAGAAAACGAAAGAAGAGATAAGAAATGGCAGATGGACCATAGACCACAGAAAGAGAGCTAAGAGAAGACAGGAAAGCAGAAGCCTCAGATCGGGACCAGCATGATCAGAGAATAAATTGGTCAGACAACAAAGGTAGAAAAAATAATTTTATTTCATATTAGTGATTTGACTACAAAATCATCATAATTTTGAAATCAAATATTGTTACTTGTTGTTTTGATTAATTATTGTGGTTTAAATAAATACATTTTATAAATAGAAACATATTGCAAAGGCCTATAATATATTAATAATTCAACAAATGATTACAGCGACAATGTGTTAACGGTAAAGGAAGAGAGACGCATTTGATTTTATCATTGGGGGTCATCACAAGTAGACCAATGGTAAAAGGGGTCGTGTTACAAAAAAGGCTGAGAACCACTGCTTTAGAAGAACAGGTTAGGCCACTGTGTAGCAAACCAGCTTTAATTAAGTCCCTCCCACCCACTCCAACTCCCACTCACCCCAGGCATATTTTAGCTTTATAGGCCCTTCAACCTATTAAAGAGAAAAGGGTGGTCAAATTCACTTTCAGGTTCAGATGGTTATCCTCATCAGGAATAGATTAATTAATTCATTTCAGGTCCTTAATCTTGAGATGAACAAGGTACATTAAACGTGTTAGGTATAGTTGTAATAGTAAAAGTATCCCCAGCAAACTTAAGTACGTAAACAACTTAAATAGCTAAATAAAACCTTAAAACTAAGATGCAGACAGCAGTCCAGCAGAGAGATGGCTATCCAGTCTTTTGTATTGAGTTTCACATGTATGATTTTCTACCAGTTAGTGAGGGGTCTTATGTGTGCATTAGGTACGTACAAGGATCTCTTTGCTCTCAGGGAACGAGTCCAATCTCTGGAGGCTAGAGTAGCAGACTTGGAGGACATACAGAAGACAGAGAAGTATATAGAAGAGATCTACATGAACATAGTACTGAAATCCCACCTCCAGTCTGGCAGCCTCCCTGTTGCCATGGAGGAGAGAGGTCACGTGACAGGAGAGCATCATCCTGGTGTGGCAGGAAGTGATCCTGTAGCTAGGACCTGTCCTCCAGCTTATGTAAAACCCTGTCACGCCGAGGAGGCTTCTCCAGAAGCATGTGCCCATGAGGGAAGGGTTAGGACAGGTGTTATAGTTGGTGATTCAATCATTAGACATGTAGATAGCTGGGTGACTTGTGGATGTGAGGATTGCTTGGTAACATGTCTACCTGGTACAAAGGTAGTGAACCTCACGTGCCACCTAGACAAGGTTTTAGATAGCGCTGGAGAGGAGTCGCTCTCTTAGAACACGTTGGTACCAATATAGTAACATAGTAAATGACGGCAGATAAAGACCAGTACAGTCCATCTAGTCTG
The DNA here is from genome assembly GCA_033557465.1 of Ichthyophis bannanicus. Taxonomy (NCBI): domain Eukaryota; kingdom Metazoa; phylum Chordata; class Amphibia; order Gymnophiona; family Ichthyophiidae; genus Ichthyophis; species Ichthyophis bannanicus. The sequence goes on along the minus strand of CM066044.1, from coordinate 8,949,792 downwards.
CCCAGTAAGATGGCAAGAGTAGGTGCACCTGCCGCTCCGTGCAGGCCAGTCCTCCCCATGTCTTTGTTTTAGGGGTGAATCCATTGCTCTGTGTAGGACACCCCTGTATGTTGAGAAATTAGTTAGTTAAGTTTATTTTAATTGTATCCTGTTGCTGTAAAGGGATCCACTGTGTCTATCCCATGCCCTTTTGAATTCTATCACTGTATTTACCCCCAACACTTCCATTGGGAGGGCATTCCAAGCGTCCACCACCCTTGTCATAGGAAAGTGTGGGAGGAAAGTTCTGGAGGCCAAATTTAGACTTTTAGGTAGAAAGTTATAATCCAAACTTCCAGGGTAGCATTCTCTGAAATGCTTCCCATTCCACACACAGAACCCAAAAGGCAGGCAGAGCTCAAGAGTCTGAATGCATGGATGAAACAATGGTGCAAGGAAGAGGGTTTTGGATTTGTTAGGAATTGGGCAACATTCTGGGGAATGGAGGGGCTTTTCTGAAGGGATGGAACTTGGCTGCTGGAATTAATTTTTAAAAAGAAATAGAGCAGCTTTTAAACTAGATAATAGGGGAAAGCTGACAGTCGCCCAAGAGCGCATGGTTCAGAAGAATGTATCCTTGAAGGATACTAGCAAAAGAGGGAAGTTAGGGAATCGCAACAGAGGTTCCAGTAAAGATAAAAGTAACCCAGATGCCCTTAAGTACAGAGCAGACAGAACTGAAAGATTCCAAATTACCCCTGTCTACTGATAACCATATTAATATGAATAAACTACAACCTCTAAAATGCCTGTATGCAAATAATAGAAGTCTAAAAAATAAGATGGGAGGGTTAGAATATATAGCACTAAATGAGAGGTTAGATATAATTGGTATCTCAGAGACCTGGTGGAAGGAGGACAACTAATGGGACACTGTGATACCAGGGTACAAACTATATCGTAATGATAGAGTAGATCAAATTGGTGGAGGGGTTGTGCTTTATGTTAGCGAGGGCATTGAGTCACACAGGATTAAACTTTTGCAGGAAACAAAATACACTGTAGAATCTCGATGGATAGAAATTCCATGTCAAAAGGGGAAGGCAATGGCAATGGGGTGTACTATCGACCGCCAGGCCAGAATGAACAAATGGATGATGAAATGCTGAAAGAAATCAGGGGCGCTAACAGGCAATAAAGCCATCTGTTCTGCTTGATTGCTCTGCTCTCTGTCCTGTCTTGCATTGTAATTTCTTTTTCATTTTCTGGTCTTTGGCCATCTTTTTATTTTATTGATTGTACACTGACTTGTTGTTATGAAGGGCAGTATATCAAATGTAATCAACATAAACATAAAAATTACAACACAGTAATAATAATGAGTGATTTCAATTACCCCAGTATTGATTGGATCAGAGTCATGGCAGGACATGCTGGGGCGATAAAGTTCCTAGATTAAATAAATGACTGCTTCTTGGAACAGCTGGTTCATGAATCAACAAGAGGGGAAGTTATTTTGGAGCAAGTCCTTAGTGGAACACAGGATATGGTGCAAGAGATAAAGGTGTTGGAGACACTTGGCAATAGTGATCATAGCATGATCACATTTGATTTAATAAATGGAGGAAGGACAGCAAGGAAATCCACAGTGTTACCTTTTAACTTTCAAAAGGGAGACTATGATAAAATGAGGAAAATAGTTAAGAAAAAACTAAAAGGAGCAGCTGCAAAGATTAAAGATTTACATCAAGCATGGGCATTATTTAAAAATAATATATTGGAAGCCCAGACCAGATGTATTCCACACTTTAAGAAAAGTGGGCTGCTGTAGCCAAAAAAACAGTCTTTCAGGAAATGGAAAAAGGAGCCAAATGGCAAAAACTGGAAACAACATAAGCATTGGCAAGTTAGATGCAAGGCATTGATAAGGCAGACAAAAAGAGAATTTGCTTGCTGTGGAAGCAAAAACACATAATAAAGGAGGAGTGCTGTTTTGTTCCTGAAACTGCTATTTGCTACCTGATTGGATCCCGGAGGTTGGAGACCGCTCCCTGCTGTGGGCGGAGTCTCACAAAGGGCTATTTCAGCTTGCCCTGCTCGCGGGACGCCGAGGAGTGCTGTTTAGTTCCTGAAACTGCTATTTGCTACCTGATTGGATCCCGGAGGTTGGAGACCGCTCCCTGCTGTGGGCGGAATCTCACAAAGGGCTATTTCAGCTTTCCCTGCTTGCGGGACGCCGAGGAGTGCTGTTTAGTTCCTGAAACTGCTATTTGCTACCTGATTGGATCCCGGAGGTTGGAGACCGCTCCCTGCTGTGGGCGGAGTTTCACAAAGGGCTATTTCAGCTTGCCCTGCTCGCGGGACGCGAAGCGGGCGCATCCCGAGGGCGCGTGCCCGAAGGGGCGTGACCAAAGGGGCAGGTCCTGCCCCTTCGGCGTTAATTTCGGCGCAGGAGGGTCCCCGTGATGGGGAAAAGAAGAAAACACTATTCTCAGTCGGTCCAATCTAAGGCAGTGAAGGTGGTTGGCCCGATGGACGCCCATGTTATCATGGGGGAAATACCTATTTCGTCTTCTTCAGCTGGCTTATTGGATGACGGAGCTGAGAAAATTCTTTCTGTAAGTACTCTTTCCTCTTGCGATGATTCCCGAGGAATGGGATTGTCTCCTCCCATTCAAGAGGCTAAACAATTGCCTGCTTTAGAGTCGTCTTTAAAACAAAAGAACTCTGCTGTTGAGGAGACTGATATGCTTTTGGGTTCCTTTTTGCGTTTAGAGAGTGAACTTTCTCCCCCTTTACCTTCAGTGATAGCTTTTGCATTGCCTGGGGAACCTCAAACTCCACCTGCAGATTTGTCTCTAAGGGATATTTGGATGGTTACATCTCGAATTGAATCAGTATTGGGGACCTCTCTGCAGCGTGTTTCAGAGTTCTCCAAGGCTACAGTTCAGAAACTTGCTGACCATGATAAACGGATGATGTCTATTGAGCAAAAAACTGGTTCTCTTGGGGCGGATGTTTCAGCTAATAAAGATGTGTTAGCTTCTTTTGTTCAAGATTTTAGTTCTTTACACCGTCAAGATGAGGCTTTAGAAAATATGATACGTTCCAAGAATCTTCGTTTACTGAATTTTCCTTGTACACCCCAATGATTTTATTTCAGAAATACCTTAAGGAGATATTGTTGATTGCTGATTTTCCAGCTTCTTCAATCTCTAAGATTTATTATGTACCTTTGAAGAGTTTAAATCAACAATTTGGGGGTGAAGGAGAAGTTCTTTCTCCAACTGGGAAAGTTACTACAGGTAAAGTTCTTTCTTCTACCTTAGATATTTCTGCTTTTTTGGAAACAACCTCTGACGAAATTTCATCTAGAGCTACCTTATTGGTCTCTTTTACCTCTGAATTGGATAAAGATAAAATATTGCGGGCTTATTTCCCAAAAAAGTCTGAAAATTTTTGTGGCAAACCTATTCAAATTTTCCCCGACGTGTCCAGGGCCACGCAGCTGCGGTGCAAAGCTTTTTTAGAATTGCGTCCGCGGCTGTTGGCCATTGGCGCGGTTTTCCACTTGAGGTTTCCATATAAATGCCTTATTATTTTTCAGGGTAAACGATATTTGTTTTTTGATCCGGTACAGTTGACTGAATTTCTCAAAGATAAAGTTTAAGTATAGCCTTTTTTTTCGGAGTTTATTTAGGTTGATCCGGGTCCCATTCAGGTTTTCTGTTTTGTCTTATTGCAGAACTCCTCCTTGAAGTGGTTGTTTATTTTGGTATATTTTTGTAAATGTAAATTATTACAAATTATGTGTTTTGATACATGATTGTTTTCTTTGTATATTGAGAAATGTTAATAAAAAAAACACATAATAAAAACTTTTTAAAGTACATTAGCAGCAAAAAAACTGTGAGAGAGTCAGTTGGACTACTGGATGATAGAGGGGTAAAAGGGGCACTAAGAGGGGACAAGGCCATAGCAGAGAGACTGAATGAATTCTTTACTTCGGTCTTTACTGAGGAAGATGTAGGGAAGTTACCCATGCCTGAAATGATATTTAAAGTGATGCATCAGAAGAATTGAAAAAAACTATTGATAAACCGGGAAGATGTATTACAACTATTTGATAAACTGAAGAATAGTAAATCTCCTGGACCGGATGGTATACATCTGAGGGTATTGAAAGAACTGAAATATGAGATTACAGACCTCTTATTAGTAATCTATGAACTAACATTAAAATCATATGAAGTGTACCTGAAGACTGGCGAATGGCCAATGTAACGCCAATTTTTAAAAAGGGTTCAAGGGATGATCTGGGAAACTACAGACCAGTGAGCCTGATGTCAGTACCAGGTAAAATGGTAGAAACCATTATGAAGCATAAAATTACTGAATATGTAGATAGCTATGTTTAATGGGAGAAAGCCAACATGGATTAAATAGCCAAGGAAAATTTTATCTTACTAATCTGTTATTTTTTGAAGGTGTGAATAAACGGGTAGAAAAAGGTGAGCCAGCTGATATAATATATCTGGATTTTCAGAAAGCCTTTGACAAGGTCCCTCATGATAGACTTGGCGAAATTAAAGTCATGGGATAGGAGGCAGTGTACTATTGTGGATCAGGAACTGGTTAAAAGATAGAAAGCAGAGGGTGGGGCTAAATGGCCAATTTTACCATTGGAGAAAGGTGAATAGTGGAGTACCTCAGATCTGTGCTGGGTCTGCTGCTTTTTAACATATTCATAAACTTACTGGAAATAGGAATAACGAATGAGGTAATCAAATTTGCAGATACAAAATTATTAAAAGTTATTAAAAACCAAGAGGATTGTGAAAAATTGCAGGAGGACCATGATAAATTGGCAGACTGGACATTCAAATGGCAGATGAAATTTAATGTGGACAATTGAAAATTATGCACCTAGGAAAGAACAACCCAAACTATGGTTACACGATGCAAAGTTCTACATTAGGAACCACCACCCATGAAAAATATTTAGGCATCATTATGGAGAACTTGTTGAAACTCTTTGCCCAGTGTGCAGTGGTAGCCAAGAAAGCAAATTGAATGTTAGGAATCATAAGGAAAGAAATGGAAAATAAAACAAAGGATATTATAATGCCTCTCTGTATCGTTCCATGATGCGACGCACCTTGAATATTTTGTGCATTTCTGATTGCCGTATCTTAAAAAGGATATAGTAGAATTAGAAAAGGTACAGAGAAGAGTCACCAAAATGGTAAAAATGGTAAAGGGGATGGAAGGATACCTCTATGAAGAAAGGCTTAAAAGATTAGGGATCTTCAACTTGGAAAAGAGATGGCTGAGAGGAGATACGATAGAGGTCTATAAATTAATGAATGGAGTGAAACGGGTAAACATAGATCGGTTGTTTACACCATTAAAAAGTAGAAAGATTAGCGGCGATGCAATGAAGCTACAATATAACCCATTTAAGACTAATAAGAGAGAATATTTTTTCACTCAATGTGTAATCAAACTCTGGAATTCATTACCGGAGAATGTAGTAAAAGCTGTTAGTCTAGCCGAGTTTAAAAAAGATTTGGACAAGTTCCTGAAGGAAAAGTCCATAAACCATTATTAAAGAAGACCCGGGAAATCCACTGCTTGCCCCAGGACAAGTATTGTGGAACCTGTGTGTCTTTTTGGGAACCTCCTAGGTACTTGTGACCTGGATTGACCACTGTTGGAAACAGGATATTGGGCTTGATGGACTTTGGTCTGACCCAACAGATAGCTGCAAAAGCCTAATGCACTTTAGTAAACAGACCCCTTAATGCCTTTTTGGATATTTCTACTACTACTGATCATTGTAGAGTGCTACAAGGCATATGCAGTGCTGTAAGACACATGTCAAAGACAGTCTCTGCTCATTAGAGCTTACAATCTAGTGAAGACGGACAACACACAGCTGAGGGCAAGGATATATCTAGGGGAATAGTAAGGAAACACATAGGAGACTAAGTGGATGAGGATCCAAAAGCGGCCTTGAAGGGGTGAGTTTTCAGCCTGAATTTGAAAAGGGCCAGAGATGAAGCCTGCCATACAGACTCAGGTAATTTGTTCCAGGCATAAGGTGAAGGAAGGATCAAAGTCTTGAGTTGGCAGTAGAAGAGAAGGGCACAGATAGAAGGGATCTGCCAGTAGAGCAGAGTTCCTGAGAAGGACTGTAGGGAGAGATAGAGGAAATGTAGTGAGGAGCAGCAGAATGAGTGCATTTATGGATCGGTAGGAGAAGTTTGAACTGGATATGGAAACGGATAGGGAGCCAATGAAGTGACTGGAGAAGAGAGGTTATATGAACATATCGAGGCTGGCAAAAGATCAGCTGTGCAGCTGAGTTTTGAACAGATTGAAGGGGAGAGAGATGATTCAGAGAGAGAGCAGCAAAGAGGAGGATGCAGTAGTCTAAACGGGAGGTGACTATAAGAGTGGATAAATGTCTTAGTAGTGTGTTCAGAAAGGAAGGGGCGAATTTTGCTGATGTTATAGAGAAAGAAACAACAGGTTTTAGCTTTCAGTTGGATGTGTGTAAAGGGAGATGTCAAAGACAACCCTAAGGTTACGAACCGAGGAAACAGGGAGGAGTAGAGCATTATCCACAGAGATTGAGAAAGGAGGAAAGGGGCAGTTGGGTTTAGGGGGCAAAATAAGAAGCTCGGTTTTGGCCATGTCCAATTTCAAATGGCAGTGAGACATTCAGGCAATGTCAGATAGACTGGCAGAGATCAGAGATTTCAGGTGTAGAGAAGTAGATCTGAGAGTCATCAATGACTCATGGTACTGAAAACCATGGGAGAAGAAGAATGCACCAAGGGACTGGGTATAGAGAGAGAAAAGACGTGGAAGGGAGTAGATCAGTGAAATCCAATCCTACTTTAATACTTTAATTGTATTTTTGAGACAGCAGAATGTGAAAAATGTACAAGGCCTAAAGACTTTCACAAAGCACTATAATCATACCTAAACACTGCTGAACATCAGTATACATCTGCCACTGCATTAATATCCTGCAGTTGCAAAATCTACAAAACTGAAAGAGTAAGTACAAATTTTCCCTTCCCATCTAGTCTGAGCATGTTAAGAATTACCTTGCTTATAGCATGCAAACTCTGTTGCCATAGACATAATTGAAATGTTAAAAACATGAGATTAAGACTTAACCACAAGATTAACTTAAACAAAAATGTGAATTTTAAAGCTCTGCTTAATAATTGAATGTATGAATTCGTGAGCACACATTCAGTTTGGGTGCTTAAAATTGTATAGTGCATGCAAATTGCTTGTATGCGTTTATACTATGAATCAATGCACACACAATCGATTTGTATGCTTAAAGTTCTAGTGCAGACGAAGAGGGTAATTTTATAAGATGCGCCTAAGCTAATGTATGTTTTTGCATGCATCAGTCACGCCAGTTTTATAAAGTGAGGTATGCATGTAATAGGGGCATAAGTGGTGGGAAAGGTGCATTAAATCTAAGGGAGATCACTTACACCAGCCATATGGTATCTTATGCCTGTAGTTTATAAAATATATGCTTAAATGTGTGCTCCGCACACACCACCTATGTGAACGCTCACAGTGAATATGTGCACCATCGGCCTAATGTGTGTATTTATAGAATAGCAGCTGACTAAAATACACATGTAAAGGCCCATTGAAAAGACATGATTTACGTGTGTAGAAGGTACGTAACGTTCTGCGGTTCTATATAAAATTATTCCCACACAATGCTCATGCAAAGAAGGAACAGATGAAACGAACACAAAAGAATGCTAAAAAATCAACAAAACTTTGTTTAAAGCAAGCATGAATCAAACTTTTGTTTAGGCCATACATACCCCTGCTGAATTACCTAGATATAAAAACATTTTAAGTACAGAAGTTAATGGCTTGTTACTTTTACTACCGTATTCAAATTGTTTTGTGTTAATTTATGCTTCACTAGTTGCCATTTAAGCAACAAATAATGAGAAATGTAAAATCATTTAATATTACCATCTGCTAAAAAGTGTTTCCCTAGCAACACAAGATCTTTACATTCTGCCGTGTTATATTTCAGATTTAGCTTCCTGTTATAATAAACTTATTCTCCTAGGCAACTTTAATGTTCATGCCGATTCTCCATCTAAATATACTGATATGAATTTTCTCTTATTGATGGATAATTTAGGTTTTAGCCAACCTATTTCAGTCCTAATGTATTTGGCTGGTCATTCTTTAGACTTAGGTTTTTTTTTATTAAAGAGCACTAGGAGTGGCTCAGTGGTTGGGACAGGTTGCCTCAGTCCAGAGGGCTGGGGGTTCAATTCCCACATGGGGACAAGCAACCTCAGGCCGGAGGGACTGGGGTCTCTAGTCCCATGGCCACTCCTTGTGGCCTTGGGCAAGCCACTTAACCCTCCATTGCCTCAGGTACACTTAAATTGTGAGCCCTTCGGGGACAAGGGAATTAAAAGTACCTGTTAGTAAATTCATATATATGTAAACCGCTCTGATGCATAAGTAAAGGACAGTATATCAAGTGTCATAACCTTAACCAGCTGTCAGTGAGTATTCTAGGGCATGCTGAAGGCACACTTGATCACACATTGACAGTTAGCATGGGCTATGATAGCAAGGATAGACCAATTTCCATGCTGTAAATAGCATGTTAGGGTGGTAAGGGGGAGGATTAGAGACAGGAAATGCTGTTATTTACCCTCAGCAGCGCCGCCAGGGTCAACTTTACCAGAGCCGTGGGAAAGAAAGGAAAGGCAGTTCTTTCTCGCAGCTCTGGAGAGCTGGGGTCGCAGACCGTCAGGCAACTTGCAGGGTCTCCCATGGGTGCGAGGGGAGGCGGCAGCGACAGAAGCTTACCACTTTTTTTTTTTTTTTAAAGTTTAAAGGCTATTTTGGAGGTATCTGTTGCCACCCCCAAAACTTTGCCGCCTGAAACAACCGTCTCACTCCGCCTAATTATAGAGCCGCAATTACATGGTTTCACCTAATGCCACCTCAATAGATGGAGTTAAATGCCCCCCGCGCTATTTGCATGCCATATTAGGGCACAGGGCTCTGCATTAACTGCTGGGAACATGCTTTCCACACTTCCAACCATTGCCGCGGTGGTGTTACACTTAAGACACCATGATTATTTTAGCTATCGGCACATTAGGTGAAATACCTTAGTGCCCTTTAGTAAAAGACGCCCCGTAGTGTTTTCATTCCCTGACTCATATATTTCTTACATTTTTTTTTTACTTCTGTTCTACCCTGGATGGATCTTTAACTGTTATCTTTTAAACTTTATTTTCCTTTAGTTTCTTCTTTTGCCTGACTGAAGACCGAACACAATTTAGAATAACTATCCAGAGGGTCGCCAAGAGTTGACAGCGACTTGACGGCACTTAACAATAACAACTCAGAAAATAGCTAATGTTGAACCAGAGTATTTTCTCGATAATTGTCATCACTTTACCAGATGACTTATCTACTTGAAGCCTTTGTGAGCAAATAATACTTTGGAATATTTCTTTAACAACTACCCTTGAGAAAGTAGCTCCATTAACTGCTTGTCAAATTCAAGTTAAAAAAAAATACTTGCTATCATTCCAGCCTGCGCTTATTAAAAAGATAAGCTTGTAAAGCTGAACATATTTAGTAGAAAAATAAAACAGATAATAATATCATGCGGGCCGATGCAGAAAACATGTGCTGAATGCACACGTTACAGAATTTTTACATGTTCACATAATGCACCCACAACACACAAGTCTTAACGCGCAATGCAGAAAGAACAGGCCATGCAAATGAAGGGCGCACAAAACCAAGTGTATGCAAATATGATATGCGTAAAACCCCAGCGCTAAGGAAAACATTATCGTTAAATGTTGGCTTTAAAAACCAGGTAACACGTGCATGAAAGGAAATGCAAGAAGTAGATAGAGCATGTGCATAATTTCGCAATCGAGTCCCCTGTTGATGTCGTCACACAACAGCATGCATATTTTCTGCATCCACTGTGGTGCATAAATTGAAACACTGCAGTACTGTGCTTTTTTTCCCGGTTGCAGATTATGCTGGGCTACCATGCATCCACTACAGTGCATACCTATAAGTTTCCTTCTGTAGACTTAGGGATGTCTGGTGAGTATATATCTAGAAGAACCTGGTGTATTTGGGTGGTGGGATTGCAAGCGTGCTCAATGTTACTGCTATCCCCTTTCTCGTTTCTTTCTGGTTTATAGAGATGCATTGTGATTCAGAATCAGGTAGTGAGGCTGAGCAGACTGCCAGCCAGAGGGCAAAGTGGTTTCGCTCTTCAAGGTTTTCAGAGGAGGAAAAGGATGTGCTCTACCGTCATGTGGTTGCCAATTGCTACAATTTATTTCTTGCAAAGAATACAGCTGTGCAAAGGAATAAATTGTGGGATCAATTTGCAGCAGAGGTGAACACCCTAGAAGTGAAGGTGCACACGATACCACAATTGAAGCACCAGTGGTGCGATGAGCGATGTGCTGTAAAAAAAAAATAAAAGATTGCAATTGAGAGATCATGGCAGAAGACTGGAGGTGAGCCTCCATGTTCCACTCATCTGACCCCACTGGAGCAGTTGATTGCCTCCATTTTTCATCCGGAAGCTGTCAATGGTTTGTCCAGTGGTTTAGACTCAGGGATGTCTGGTGACTACATATCTAGAAGAACCAGGTGTATTTGGGTGGAGGGATTGTGACCAGAGCCGGCCCGTCCATTATGTGAGAATGTTGTTCGCACAGGACCCCGTGCTTCAGGGGGCCCCGTGCCAAGGACATCCTGCATTGAATGGCAGGCAGGGTGGCTTTAGAGGGAGCCAGAGAGGCCCCAGCTCACCTCTAACAGCTGCCGAAGTGAAGTGCATCTTTTTCCTTCACTTCGGCTGCTGTACTGAAGTTTAGAACGCTGCTGTGCTGAGGTCAAAGGGTATTTCCTGTTTCCCAGTGCTCAGCGCGGCAGCGTTCTAAACTTCAGTACAGCTGCCAAAGTGAAGGAAAAAGACATGCTTCACCTTGGCAGCTGTTAGAGGTGAGCCGGGGCCTCTCTGGCTCCCTCTAAAGCATTTTAGATAGCCACAGGGCTCTTCGGGTGGGGAGGGGAGGAGGTGCTTGGACTGGAAATGGGCGTGGGAGGGGAGGGGAGAGCCAGGACTGGAAATGGGCTGAGTGGAGGGGGGCTTGAACTAGAAATAGCTAATGGGGAGGGGGGGGGCTTGGACTGGAAATGGGCTGTGGGGGGTGAGCTAGGACTGGAAATGAGCTGAGTAGAGGGGGGCTTGAACTGGAAATAGCTGATGGTGAGGGGGGCTTGGACTGGAAATGGGATGACTGGGGGGGAGCTAGGACTGGAAATTAGTTGATGGTGGGGCTAGGATAGGAATGGACATGGGCTGTTGCGGGGGGGCTGGGATTGGAAATGAGCTGATGGAGGGGCTAGGATAGGACTGGAAATGGGCTGTGGGGGGGGGCTAGGATTGGAAATGGGCTGTGGGGAGGGGCTTGGATTGAAATGGACTCATGGAGGGGTTAGGACTGGAAAAAGGCTCATAGGGGGGCTTGGCTTGGAAATGGGCTGATGGGGGGGGGGAGGAGCTAGGTCTGGAAATGGGCTGATTGTGTTATGACCCTGTCATAGATCAGCTCTTCTCAGCTGTCCTATTTTATTTCAGTGACTACAGATGGAGATCTCTTCTGTGTGTCTTGGCAGAATGCACCCCATATGCAAGAGATAGCAGTGACTGCAGACCCCTTGGAAGACCTAACAGCCCAAGATTTGACATGGCAGGAGCAGGCATATGATGTGATCCTTGGAGAGTTATGCACTGTGAGGCAAGAGATAGCTAGTGTGAGACAAGAGCTAGCTGGGCTAGCTAGTATACGACAAGGGCTAATGGGTGTAAATCAGCACCTAGGCGGCATAAGCCGGGAACTGCAGGCTGTGGGGAAAGCACTTCTGGCCCTGATTTCTGCACAAGCTCAACAATAAGTATCTGTGCCTGGTAAGTGGATGCAAGGTTTTGGAGGCCTCACTGGAGTATTTTATGTGCATTGCTTTCTTTAACAAGTCTCTTCTCTTTCTTCCTCACAGGCTGTACTTTACTTCTGGCAAGAAACAACAAGATTGGGGGGGGGGGGGTTCAGTTTCAGCTTCAGCATACTTATGTATAGTTTTGTTAATGTATGTACAGGGGGTATATTGTATTGCATTCAGGGTCGTACCAAGCCATAATCGAGCCCTGTGCTATTTCCACATCTGGTGCGCCCCCCGCCCCCCTCACCTCCCATGTTGCCCTGCCGCTGCCGCCACATTTTTGTTTTCTCAGAGGTGGCAGCAGCAGTAGTGAAGCAGACCTGCGTTTGTAGGCAGGTCGGGTCCCTCCTTCACTTCTCTGATGTATGTCACGTCAGAGGAGGAAGGGACCAGGCCAGCCATGCAAACGCTGAGTTGCAAAGACCTGCGACCTACATTAGAGAAGGGAAGGAGGGACCCAACCTGCCTACAAACGTGGGTCTGCCTCACTGCTGCTGCCACTGCCGCCTCCAAGAAAAAAAAGTGGCGGCAGGGTAACGCAGGAGGGCGAGCCGGGGCCAGCAGCCCGACATACGCCCATAATTATTTTGCACCCTGTGCGGCTGCACTGCTCGCAGAGGGGCTAGGTACGGTGCTAATTGTATTGTATTATACTATGCATATTGTAATTATATCCTGGTGGCCTTTGCTGTATTAAATATTTCTTATTGGATCCGGTGTTCTATCGTGATCCCACATACTACAATTATCACCTACCCCCTTTCCCAAAAATAGGCAGCACAAATTGGTCATTCCAAAAAATGACATTTATCTGGGTCGAGGCAGGCCTGTATAAAATTATTTAAACAAAACCAAGACTATTTACAGAACTATTTACATGGGTGGAGGGGGGAGGGGAGGAGGAATGAAAAAAAAAATAGGGCCAATCCAGGAGGAAGAGGATCAGCAAAGGGATGGGGGGGGGGGCGATAGATGATGGGCAATATGCTCAACGTCTTCCATCACTTCTGTGATAAGGACATTGAGCATATTCTCCACGGTGGCTACGGTTGCTAGCCGCCCCCTGATGTCCCATAGCATGCTGTGGACATCCCCTTCCTTTTGGATTGGGGCGTACCCGATAACGCCTAGGTGTGGAGATAGGATGAGAGGTAATGGGGGGGGGGGGGAATCAGGGGAAGGTGGTTCTACAGGAGGAGGAGTGGTTGTTGTAGGGCATGGCTGGGGGGGAGGTTCAGAATAAGGGGGAGATTGTTCGGGGTGAGGAAGAGGTTGTTCTGGCCGGCTGTAGTGGTGGTGTGGGTGTGGGTTTGGCTGGGGGGGCATGTTGCTCGGGAGGATGGTGGTGGTGGCGGTGGTAGTGTGGGCGGCAGGAGGGTCCAGGGTCATCTTTGCCCTCCTCCGGGCTGGACTCTGCCAAAAGAAAAGAGAAGCACCTGTCATGTTGTCATCCATACAAAGCAGTGTACACACCAAAAAATAGACAGAATACAACAGCCCCCAACTTCTGTTTACTTATGATGCCTACCTGAGGATATCTCCCACTTGCGTCGTATTCACAGCAGTTACCGTGGGTGCCTCCTCAGCTCTCTGGCCTTTTTCTTGAAGTCCTCAATCTGAAATGCAAGAACCTTTTATTTTTTATAAAAATTAAAAAATACAAGTATCATTTGTTATAAAGGTGCCTTCAGATGGCAAAGACCAAAAAGATTGCTAGGTAGTGGGCCATTGCTCTAACCACTAGGTTACTCCTCCACCTCCATATGTCCCCCCCAAAGTAAACCCCTACCCCTGAAAAAATAAAAATTGGCTAAGTGCCACACTGACCTCCCGGCAAAAAATGGACTCTTCATTGAAGGTGTTCCAGAGCCTCTGCCACGCCCTCTGCATGAGGTGGTAGTTACATCTGCAATCAGGCCTTGGGAGTAGATGCTTTTCATTGGTAATGATGAGAGCTGCCAGCAGCTTGCTGTCTTCCCAGGAGAAGTTGGGCTTCCACCCAGGATATGGCCCCTCTGCTCCTATTTCTGCAGCCATTTTTCTGTGGGTTCCGCATTTACGCAGGGACACACGCACGCAGTCACCTCTGTAGGCGTGCTTCTATCTGCATCTGCCTACAAGTACGCTTCTATCCGTGACTGCTTTGGTATCTCCATTTTTTACCTTGCCAGGATGCTGGGATGGTAGTAATAAAGGTACCTGCATTCCTTTTCAGCCAACAATACAACAAAGTTGTGTTATGTTCCATCTTCCAAAGTAAAATCAGTCCAGCAAGGGCATGGGTGCAGCAAAAAAGCATCTCAAGAAGAGAAGGGAAGGGAATGAAGGTCAAATTTTTATTGGGTGAGGTTTTTTTTTTTTTTTTCCCATTTGAAACTTTTATTGAGATTTTATAAGAAAATACATTTGCACACCAGTGGAACCATTAATAAACAATATAGTCATCCAACAAACAACAAGATTTCAATCCTATCAACAATCCCAATTTTTCCATACAACAGTGCTTATGGGCCAACCCGGTCTACCCCTTCCACCTACCCTCCCAACCCGCTGGCCCTGTACAAATATGTGGAACTAACTAACCAACTAATCCTTCTCCCCCTCCCCCTCCCCCCTCCCTTCCCCGCCCTTCCCTTCATTGTCTCCAGCACCTCCCCTCCCACTCACCGCCTCTCGCCATGCATCCAAGCCCCACGTCCACAAGTACAGTCATCTAGCTCCCTACACCCCCTCCCTCCCCTCCCCCTTCCAGCCCTCCATCCAGCTCCAGACCTGCTGCCAATATACCGCACTTTTCCCTCCCTTCCCCCGCCGCAGCTCCGTTAATTTATACATCAAACTCACTTCAGCTACTCTTCGCACAAAACCTGCCACCTGAGGTATATTCTGCCTCCCCCAGTGCTGGGCAATCTCACAGCGAGCTGCGGCTATACAATGATGCAGAACCCCCTCCTCCCGCCTTGAGAGTCCTTCGTCCAATTGGTGCAGCAAACAAGCCGCTGGACTCCCGTGGAGTTTCTGCCCGGTCATACCGTGGACCGCCTCCCAAACCTGCCCCCAATACTCTTGTAACCTGTCACACTTCCACCACATATGCATCCAGTCCCCTCTTTCAGCACATCCCCGCCAACATAGGTCATCTCGCCCCTTCCCTGCCTGAAAGCGACGCACTGCCGTCCAGTACCATCTATATAACACTTTGTAAGCATTTTCCTTGATTTGAGTCGCTACTGACACCAAAGCAATCGTCTGGATAAGCTTCTCCCAGCGCTCCCCATCCCAACACCCCCCCAGGTCCTCCTCCCATTGCAACATATATCGGGGCTTGCACTCTCCAGCCCCCTGTAGGCCTTTGTAAATTCTGGACAAAACCCCCTTTTTTCCCACCTGGCCATTACATATAGCCTCAAACCAGCCCCTGTTATCCCAGAGATCCTTCCATACCTTTGATTGCCTCAGAAAACTCCTCAACTGTATATAAGCAAAATAATCGCTCCGTTTCAGCTTATAGAGGTCCCGAAGGCCTTCAAACGGGTAAACCCCCTGGGGATGGATAACCTGTTGGACATGCGTTAACCCGGTTCTGGCCCATCTACGTAACACTTGCTCTCCTGGGCCTTGTCCCCGCTCGAAGCATGCCTCAATAGTCATTCCCAGAATATATCCCTTATCCGGAACAAGTTGAGGTTTGTTGCGTCTCCAAATTCTCAAGCTGTTCATGACCATGGGGCTCATGGTATGCTGGTCCAATCCCCTAGACCCCCGCCATATCGCTCTTTCAAGGTCCTGACCCCCAACCACCTCATACTCCATTTGAACCCAGGTTTTCGATGTTTCCCTCTGCCACTCGTACAGCGCTCTCAATTGCGCTGCCTCATAATATTTGTGTATATTAGGTACCCCCAAACCCCCTTCCCCTCTGGTCCGTTGCAAAACCTGCATTGCTATCCTAGGATGCTTCTGCACCCAGATAAACCTATTGATCATCCGCTGAATCCGTTTTAAACTGTGTAGGGGGACCCAAATCGGGAGCATCTGAAATAAGAACAACAATCGGGGCACCAGCATCATTTTCACCGTCGCGATACGCCCAAACCAAGACAAGTAGCCCCTTCCCCACCCATCCAGCCAACCCTCTATCTTCCCCAACACCCTCCTATAATTCAGGTTGTACAACTCGTCAATTCTATTGCTTATCCAAATGCCGAGGTACCGGATATTACCCCGGGCCCACTTAAAGGGATACTTCTTAGCCAACGTTTTAGCTAGTCCCCTGGGGACCGTCAAATTCAAGATTTCCGACTTGGACTGATTAATCGTAAACCCCGACACTTTACCATACTCTTCCAGCTCCCACTTCACTATGGGCATACTCACTCGCGGGCGGGCTAGGCTTAAGATTATATCATCCGCAAACAATGTAATTTTATAGGCGCTTCTCCCCACTGTAATTCCCGAGATATCCGCCCTATCCCTTATCCGCTGCGCCAAGGGCTCCATTGCTAACGCAAACAGCAATGGGGACAGGGGGCAGCCCTGCTGTGTTCCCCGCCCTTGGTCAAAAAACTCCGAGTAAGCCCCATTTACCCGCACGCATGCTTTGGGATGCGCGTACAGCCCCTTAACCCATGCTAAAAACTCGCTCCCCAGCCCCACCTTCTCTAGCACCTGAAAGAGGAAAGGCCAGGCCACCTGGTCGAAAGCCTTTTCCGCGTCCAACGAGAGCAAGAGCGCCTCCTCCCCTCCCCGCTCACTAGCCCAAATAATATTGAGAATCTTCCTAATATTATCGGCAACCTGCCGACCGGGAATAAACCCCGCCTGATCTTGGTGGATCAGTTTCCCAATGACTCTATTCAACCGTGTAGAAAGGATCTTGGCCAAGAGCTTGGCATCCAGGTTAAGCAAAGAGATCGGCCTGTAGGGGGCGCACTCCCGCGGATCCTTCCCTTCTTTATGAAGCACCGTAATACCCGCCAAGCCCATGGTGTCTGCTAACTCCCCCCCCCCTCCCGTGGTTGGTTGAATAATTTCACCAGAGGCCCGATCAACAGGCCACCGAAAGTCCTGTAGAACTGGGCAGATAACCCGTCTAGCCCAGGAGCTTTCGTCAATTTTAACTGTTGGATCGCCCGCTCCACTTCGTCTGGTCGAATAGGTTTATTCATATCCTCTTGGTCCCTCCTACCCAATTTGGGCAGTTCCATAGAAGCCAGATAATTTACCCCCCTCTCAGCTGGATGGAGGTCTTTCGCTGTATACAACTCCCGGTAGTAATCCTTGAATGCCTCCCGAATCTCCCCATCTTTAGTGACCAGCGCCCCACCCCTCTGTCGAACCCCTACTATGTGGGAGCGAAGCTTCTGTTGCTTCAACCTCTGTGCCAAGTACCGCCCGGCCTTATTCCCCCCCTCAAATACCTCCTGCTGCAGGAGTTGCATCTGATATTTAATCTTATCCGCCTGCAACTCGTTGAGTTGCGCTCTGGCCGCCAGGACCTGTCCCCTATAGATACCTCCCCTCCCGCGTCCATCTAACTCTTCCAGTTCCAATAACCGTTCCCTTAGGTGCCGTTCTTTCTCCTCCCTTTCCCTCTTTTTCCGCGCCCCCCATTTAATTAATATACCTCTAACCACCGCCTTGTATCCATCCCAAATACCCCCCCAGGTGGCCTCCCCGTTATCATTAAATCGAAAGTACTCCCGCGTACCTTTCTCCACTTCGGCTCGGACCTGCTCCTCCTCCAGGAGGGACTCGTTGAGTCTCCAGAACCTATTCCCCTTCCCTTCATTGGGTGAGTTTTTAAATGTTGAGAATATTGTTTACTTCAATTGCCCCTGGTATGATACCTTGCTGGGATGGTCCTAAAGGTGCCTGTATTCCTTTTCAGCCATTTTTTTCCTGCATATCCTTTTCCTGAGTCACATTTTAGTTCTGATTATTTTTATTCATGGTATACAATCCAATACAACCATTCAAGTTTTTTCAAGAAAAGACACATCAGGAAGAGATGCCGGATCATTAAAAAAGACCAATGTCTTCTTATCCCTTGACATCAAGGCAATATTGGGCAAATGCATTGGACAGGCCTTCCTACTGTAGTTGTGGAGTGAGTGACGACAGCCAAGGTTGGATTTCCAAAGTAAGTAATGCTTTATTCATGCATAAGGTATTTGCACAAAGTATAGCAAAGGACACCGTACAGGACTTACTCCCCCGCCACAGAAGTATAATGGTAACCTTCTGTACCAAATAAAAGTTCAAGTGTTCATATAGCTTCTCTGATACTTCTCAGGGACACATAAAATATTTACAAGCTTTCATCATTCTTCCAGCTTCATTACTACAACAGGGTTTCAATCCTCTAGTACTGCTTTCTCAGTATCTGCTGGTAATAAAGAATCTTTCTCCTGTTGTACTTCTTTCTAGTGTTAAACAGCTTCCCATAGAAATGGCAATCTCCACAACGCTGGCTTATTAATGACTGCCTTCTTGTGTAGGAGCAGTTTCTCTCTATTGCCTTCTATTCACAGCTGTACCACATGAAGCTTTGATTCATTCCATTCACTAGAACGCTGCTATCTCTCATGCAAGTTCTAGAACATTGGCTTAAGGCTTCACAGCACTCAATCATCAATTAGGATACTTATGGTTCTTCACTCTAATATGCAAATTCCACATTCCATTTCTGACTCACTGGAACTAGATAAATGGAGCACCCAATTCCATTGCTTCCCTCTTGGTTCTCAAAGGGTTCCCTTAGCTCTCTGCACGAATGCTGCCAATTATCCT
Organism: Ichthyophis bannanicus; assembly: GCA_033557465.1. Taxonomy (NCBI): domain Eukaryota; kingdom Metazoa; phylum Chordata; class Amphibia; order Gymnophiona; family Ichthyophiidae; genus Ichthyophis; species Ichthyophis bannanicus. The sequence goes on along the minus strand of CM066044.1, from coordinate 8,930,946 downwards.
CTTGCTGGCAAGCAGGTGTGTGCTTCTCTGAACTAGAGCTTAGGTCACGCTGTCTATTACCATGGAAATGTTTGTAGCTTTCTAACAGGGACTTTTTCTATAGTCCCTCCTCCTTCTATTAACTTTAGGTATATATTCAGGGTCTGGTTTACCCCTGCCTCTTTTAGCAACAGTCTATTGTCAGTTCCTATAGACTGACTTCTCTCAAAGCTATTTACTTTTATAAGGCTTAGAAGAGTTTGCTCTGACCTGGTTTTTGCAGCGTCTGCCTCTGGGGAAACTCCCCTGACTCCAAGTCAGTATTCCAGGCTTCTGAATCCAGCTCTGGGTCACCTCCAGGGTTTTCTCTCTCATGGAGCTGAGGTCTGCCTGTGTCCTCTTCCTGGACCACTTGCAGGAACTCTCCCTTCCCTGGTTCTCTCCTTAGTTCCTCTGGGCTCAGCCTTTCTGCTTGCACTGCTCTGTAACCAGTTCCTCTCCTCCTCGATTCCTCTCTCGAGTCTGGATCTCTCTCTGCCTCTGAATCCGAATCTGAATCTGACTCTCCTGCTAACTGCTGCTTCCTGGTTATGAGTGCAGAGTGGCCCAATCCGGTCTGACTCCGCCCACCTCCCTGATTGGCTATGTCTCTGGGTTAGCCTAGAGCTAGGGTGTGGTTCTTTCCCTGCTCTTCTCTGCAGAGAATGTTTGTGAGCAGGAAACTTAACCCCTTCCTGTCCTGCCTCTCCAAGCCTCTGAGGTGACAGAAAGTGATTTAAACCCATTTTCTCCTGTTTCTGAGCCTCTGCCTTGTCACAACAGGCAGACTTGGAGACCAAGGACGCCTTCCAGATGCATAGTATCTCCGCCCACATCCCCAGTTCCATATTAGATTGTTTCCTTACAATTACCAGTCATAACCCCAAGTCAGTCACAGCCTGACACCCCCCCCCCAGTAATACCAATCAAAAGTATTCTCGCCCCAAAACCATTTATTAAGAAAAGTAAATCATATCATATCAATCCACATTGCTGCATCAGGGCAGGCACGGGCAAGTGCATAGATGTAAGGTTCCGGTGGCAAATCAGGAGCTATTTCGCATGGCATTCCCTGTTCCAGGGTTATGGTGTGCAGCATGCAGCAGACTGCAGCAATGTCCCCCAACCTTTTCAGGTGCGTATTGCAATGCATCCCCAGAATGGTCCAGACAATGGAAACAACTCTTGAGGACCCCAAAGGCGCGTCCTATCATACCATGTGTAGAAATGTATGCTTCATTGTAGCGCATCTCTGCAGGTGTGCTTGGTGAAATCAGCGGAGTCATCAACCAGGTCTTACACCTGTATCCAGAATCACCTATGACATTAAAAAGAAAGACAACAGCTTGAAAATACATATACGAGGTATATATATACAGTATATATAGTCTTATGGAGACATATGGAGATATAAATTGCCTTATGGTGATGCCCTCCGATACCCAGCATCCACTATGAATACAACTCCAACAAAGTAGCCTAGATAGATATAGTGTAGTTCTTGTACAGCTGTCCCTCCACTCCCCAAAGTTTCAGTATGCCTATGCGGCACTTACCGATGAGTAGTTTCAAAGTAATGGCTGAGTGCTGAGTCGGAGAGGATAAAGGCATTGTGACAGCTGCCTTGGAACTTGGAAACCACATTCAGGATCTTCATGTGCGCATCACACACCACTTGGACATTAATTGTGTAGAAGTTTTTCCTGTTTCAGAATGCCGGTTCTCTGTCATTTGGAGGTATTAGAGCTACATGGGTGCAGTCTATTGCTCCGATCATATTTGTTAGTCCAGCAATATTCAAAAAGTCAGTCTTCAACATCTGCCTTTCTGCCTCCTGCTCTGAGTACTGTATATGCTCCCCGATGCAATTTTTCAGAGCCTGCAATACCTGCTTGAGAGAGCTTTCAAATAAGTGTAACCAGGGCTGGCCCTAGGCAATCTTAAGCTTTATACCCCCCTCCCAAGATTTTGATTATTAAACTCAATAATTATGGATCATCTGAACAGCAAAACTGCTCAGAATAATATTGCTGTTTCCTCATCATCCCTCCTGTCCAGTCCAGATGCATGGGTTTATGCCATCCTACCAGTAGATGGAGACTGAGAATCACTGATTTGATGATGTCAATCCTATAAGGGTCCTGTACAGCCCTATTCATACTGGTATTTCTCAGTCTCCAGCAGATGGAGATGGTACAGGCTCCTATGCAGTCTGGACTCCACTGAAAAAAGAAAATAAAAATAAGGAAAATAAAGAGAAGGCCAAGATAGAGCTTTTTGCTTTGTGTTGGCATAGCTTTGAAAAGGGCCCAGGCGTACAGAACCTCGTGGGCTGGGTCCCCTCTCCAATGGCAAGCTCTTAGCGGTGATGGAGTGACCTTGCAGGAGTCCTTTGTTTCTCCATTCCTCATCTCCAACATTTGGGAGAGGGCTCAGGAATTCGTTCCTTTAAGAAGCTTGATAAAAGAAAGCTAAAGGAAGCAGCTATACAGAGAATGGGGGTAACAGCAGCCCAGCAGAGCATCAAACTTCACTGTGCAGCCATAACTGTAGGTCAGGCCTGTCAGAGGCAGCCATGAGTGCTACGAATGGCAGGTAGAAGATCAAGAGGCATGAGGAGCATGGCTTTTCAACACACGGTCTACAGCTGCCACAAAGTCAATTGTCTGACACCAGGTTCTGCCATGGTTGGGAGCAGGAGGGCTGTGCCACTAAAAAGCAGCTGCTTCTTGATTCTGCAGCTTGGGCCAAGAGTTGAACAGCCCCAGGACTGAAAACAGGAAAAGGCCAGCCTCTCCAATGCTGCAGCAAAGCCTTGTTTTGGCAGGAACTGTTGCCATGATGGTGGGGGCCGTGGCTAGTAATCGAGAGCCTGGGGAGGCCCAGAATTTGACTTCAGCATATACAGTAGCTTGGGGTTTGCAGTCTGCCGACCCCAGGATGGTCCCTGGGGATCAAGGAATTTCCCCAGAATTTGTTTTGTTCTTGCATCAGGCCTTCTGCATGAAGCAGAACCTTGTGCAGGGCACCTAGTCTTCTGCATCCACTATGTCTGTGCTGCTGAATGTACCTGAGCCCGCATCTAAGAGAGTTTGGCAGAACAGGATAAAGATATGACCCTGGCATTGAATATCCGGGTTTAGTATTCAGTGTAATCGCGCTAGCCGCCATGCTGAATTTTTAATTAATCCTGATGTTAAAAAATGTGCTAAAACTTAGCTGGATCTTTATATCAAGTTTCAGGCAGATTTAAAGATTCAGCAGGGAGCAGTCTCCCCCCACAATCACAATCCCCCACCCCACAAATGTGATCCCACCTCCAAACCTGTCAAGTCTTCCCTGGTAGCCCAATGGCCCCTACCCCCACCCCCTGAACCAAGAAAATACCCTGGTGGCCCAGTGTTCCCACGCTCCATCCCTAAGTACCTAAACAGTCAGGGGGCAGGAGCAATGTCATGTTCCAGCTCTGTGCCGCCATCTTGAAAAATGATGGTGCCTGAGATTCACTGAGTGGGCAGTTCTGCCATATAAGGCAAAAATTCCTTATATGGCACACTGACTCCCCCCCCCCCCAGGTGCATGCTAGGAGCACAATCTGGGGTTAGCTATCGCAGGATGCTTCCAAAGAGGAAACAGGGTAGGGATCTCCGGGTCACCAGGGAAGATCTGGTAGGTTGGGTGGGGTGGCAATCGGGGGGGGGGGGGGTTGGTAATCTGAGGTGAAGTCAAGGTCAAGTGTCCTGGAAAGGACAGCATGAGTTATGGTGCCTTAGATAAGGTCTTAGATAGTGCTGGGGAGGAGTCTGCTGTCTTGGTACATGTCGGTACCAATGACATAGGAAAATGTGGTAGGGAGGTTCTGGAAGCTAAATTTAGGCTTTTAGGTAGGAAGTTGAAATCCAGAACTTCCAGAGTAGCATTCTCCGAAATGCTTCCCGTTCCACGCGCAGGACCCAAAAGGCAGGCAGAGCTCCGGAGTCTCAATGTGTGGATGAGACAATGGTGCAGAGATGAGGGGTTTGGATTTGTTAGGAACTGGGGAACATTCTGGGGAAAGGAGGGGCTCCTCCGAAGGGATGGGCTTCACCTTAACCGGGATGGAACCAGGCTGCTGGCATTAACCTTTAAAAAGGAGATAGAGCAGCTTTTAAACTAGATAATAGGGGAAAGCCAACACTCGCCCAAGAGTGCATGGTTCGGAAGAATGTATCCTTGAAGGATACTACAAAAAGCAGAGAGGTTCCAAAAAAGAGTAAAGTAGCCCAAATGCCCTCGAGTATGGAGCAGGCAGAGCTTAAAGATCCCAAATTACCCATGTCTACCAATAGCCAAATTAATATGAATAAAATACAGTCTCTAAAATGCTTGTATGCAAATGCTAGAAGTCTAAAAAACAAGATGGGAGAGTTAGAATATATAGCACTAAACGAGAGGTTAGATATGATTGGAATATCAGAGACATGGTGGAAGGAGGACAACCAGTGGGACACTGTGATACCTGGGTACAAACTATATCGTAATGATAGAGCTGATCAAGTTGGTGGAGGGGTTGCGCTCGATGTTAGAGAGGGCATTGAGTCAGAAAGGATTAATGTTTTGCAAGAAACAAAATTTGCTGTAGAATCTCTATGGATTGAAATTCCATGTAAAAAGGGGAAGGCGATGGCAGTTGGGTGTACTATCGTCCGCCTGGCCAGAATGAACAAATGGATGATGAAATGCTCAAAGAAATCAAGGAAGCTAGCAAAAGTTACAGTGCAGTAATAATAATGGGTGATTTCAATTACCCCGGCATCGACTGGGTCAGTGTCACAGCAGGACATGCTAGGGAGATAAAGTTCCTAGATGAAATAAATGACTGCTTCTTGGAGCAGCTGGTTCATGAACCGACCAGAGGGGAAGCCATATTAGACCTAGTCCTTAGTGGAACACCAGATCTAGTGCAAGAGATAAGGTGTTGGGGCCACTTGGCAATAGTGATCATAGCATGATTGCCTTTGATTTAATTAGTGGAGGAGGGATAGTAAGGAAATCCACAGTACTACCCTTTAACTTTCGAAAGGGAGACTATGATAAAATGAGGAAAACAGTTAAGAAAAAACTAAAAGGAGCAGTTGCAAAGGTTAAAGACGTACATCAAGCTTGGATGTTGTTGAAAAATACTATCTTGGAAGCCCAGACCAGCTGTATTCCACGCTTTAAAAAAAAGTGGAAGGAAGTCCAAAAAACTGCCAGCATGGTTTAAAGGTGAGGTCAGAGAGGCTGTTGTTGCCAAAAAAGCATCTTTCAGGAAATGGAAAAAAAAGAGCCAAATGACGAAACCTGGAAACAGCACAAGCACTGGCAAGTCAAATGCAAGGCATTGATAAGGCAGGCAAAGAGAGAATTTGAGAAGAAGCTTGCTGCGGAAGCAAAAACACGAAATAAAGACCTTTTCAAGTACATTCGTAGCAAAAAACCTGTGAGAGAGTCAGTTGGTCCATTAGATGATAAAGGGGTTAAAGGAGCACTAAGAGGCGACAAGGCGATAGCGGAGAGACTGAATGAATTCTTTGCTTCAGTCTTTACTGAGGAAGATGTAGGGATGTTACCCATGACTGAAGTGGTATTTAAAGGTGCGGAAGAATTGAAGGAAATATTGATACATCGGGAAGATGTCTTACAACTATTAGATAAACTGAAGAGTAGCAAATCACCTGGGCGGATGGTATACATCCAAGGGTGTTGAAAGAACTGAAATATGAGAGTGCAGACCTGCTATTAGTAATCTGTGAACTATCATTAAAATCATCTCTAATACCTGAAGATTGGAGGATCGCCAATGTAACACCAATTTTTAAAAAGGGTTCCAGGGGTGATCCGGGAAACTACAGACCGGTGAGCCTGACGTCAGTACCGGGAAAAATGGTAGAAACATTCATAAAGAATAAAATTACTCAGCATGTAGATAGTCACGACCTAATGGGAGACAGCCAACATGGCTTTAGACAAGGAAGATCTTGTCTTACTAATCTGTTATGTTTTTTTGAAGGAGTGAATAAACAGGTGGACAAAGGTGAGTCAGTTGATATTGTGTATCTGGACTTTCAGAAAGCCTTTGACAAGGTCCCTCATCAGAGACTTTTGGCAAAACTAAAGAGTCATGGGATAGGAGGCAGTGTACTATTGTGGATCAGGAACTGGTTAAAAGATAGAAAGCAGAGGGTAGGGCTAAATGGCCAATTTTCCCAATGGAGAAAGGTGAATAGTGGTGTACCCCAGGGATCTGTGCTGGGTCCGCTGCTTTTTGACATATTCATAAATGACCTGGAAAGTGGAATAACGAGTGAGGTTATCAAATTTGCAGATGACACAAAACTATTTAAAGTTGTTAAAACCCAAGAGGATTGTGAAAAATTGCAAGAGGATCTTGTTAAATTGGAAGACTGGGCATCAAAATGGCAGATGAAATTTAATGTGGACAAGTGCAAGGTTATGCACCTAGGGAAGAACAACCCAAACTATGGTTACACGATGCAAGGTTCCACATTAGGAACCACCACCCAGGAAAAAGATTTAGGCGTCATTGTGGATACCATGTTAAAACCCTCGGCCCAGTGTGCAGCAGCAGCCAAGAGAGCAAATAGAATGCTAGGTATGATAAGGAAAAGAATGGAAAATAAAACAAAAGATATTATAATGCCTCTATATCGTTCCATGGTGAGACCGCACCTTGAATATTGTGTGCAATTCTGGTCGCCGTATCTTAAAAAGGATATAGCGATTTTAGAAAAGGTTCAGAGAAGAGCCACCAAAATGGTAAAGGGGATGGAAGGATACTCCTATGAGGAAAGGCTAAAAAGGTTAGGGCTCTTTAACCTGGAAAAGAGACGGCTGAGGGGAGATATGATAGAAGTCTATAAATTAATGAACGGAGTGGAACGGGTAAACGTAGATCGATTGTTTACGTTATCAGAATATAGAAAGACTAGGGGACATGCAATGAAGCTACAGGGTAAACTATTTAAGACTAATAAAATAAATATTTTTTTCACTCAACGTGTAATCAAACTCTGGAATTTGTTACCGGAGGATGTAGTAAAGGCTGTTAGTGCAGCTGGGTTTAAAAAAGGTTTGGACAAGTTCCTGGAGGAAAGGTCCATAAACCATTATTAAGAAGTGACCGAAGATATCAATGCTTGACCCAGTACAAGCATTGTGGAACTTGTGTCTCTTGGGGAAACTGCTAGGTACATATGACCTAGATTGGCCACTGTTGGAAACAGAATACTGGGCTTGATGGACCTTGGTCTGACCCAGTATGGCATATCTTATGTTCTTATGTTCTTATGTAGTTCCACCCCCTTGGTGAGGTCATTCTCCTCCACTTGCCTGGAACTTTAAATTGAACTATCTTGCCTTGTGGATGCATTGTGTGGTGGCGAGACAGGTATAGAGCCCAAAGAAAGTGGGGAAAAACAGCCTTTTACCTCTGGGCAGAAGAAAGGTTCAGGGAGTTTAAGGGTTAAAACTCTAACCAAAGGAAAAAACTCTGTGCACAGAGATGTAGAGGGTGAGCCACGCCCTAGCTCCATGGTGACCAGGGGAGGTGATGAGGGAAGCCTGGGGGTGGAGTCTGAGGCTATAGGGCAGCCCCAATCATATAAGCAGAGAGAGTCTTCCAGAGAGGGACCAGAGTGGCAGCAGAGGGACGGACCGGAGCTGATGTTCCAGCTGGTGCTGGCTGTGCTGATAAGCTTGACTCAACACTTGCAGCAAGTAACCCGTACATAGAAGGGGTTAGTCTGGATACCGCTGCAAGGGAGGGGTACTGCAGTACTTGATAAAGTTGGAGGAAAGTGGGCTGCTTTTATAAGAGCCGCACTTGGTGTTTGCTTTCTCTTTCTGTCATTTCAGCAACCAGACATGGAGCGAGGAGAGCTACTGAACTGGATGGCGGAGCGGTTCCAGCAATAGCAGGAGATGGCTGCCCAGATGCAGGAACGAACAGCCGCCATGCTGAAGGCCCAACAACAACCGCTCCTGGAGATGATGGGTGCCTGGATCGGAGAGCAAAAGCAGACAGCAGAAGCTTTAAGGACTGTATCAGGTTCTTTGGGAGCCTTACAAGGACTGGGAGCTCTGGGTAAAGGGATCTTTTCCTTTGGCCAATTTATCAAAGAGGATGATATTGATGATTACCTAGAGGTATTCGAGCGAGTTGCACTCCTAAGTGGATGGCCGGAAGATCAGTGGGCTGTTCGCATAGCTGCCTCCCTTACGGGAGAAGAATTAGCGGCTTATAGAGCCATGCCTACTGATCTAGCCTCCAGTTATGAGGAACTCAAAAAGGCAGTGAGAGACCGTATGGGCTTGACCCCAATGGTCTACCGTCGTCTTTTACGCGAGTGTAAGCTAAAGCAGGGCAAGACACCGCGGGCCTTATGCCAGCGCATTAAAACTCTGGTTTATAAGTGGTTAACACCGGAGGGAAAAAGTGTTGATTCTATATTAGACAGCATTGTATTTGTTGAAGCTGTTCCGAAAGAACTGCAGTCTTTCCTGATTCTCCAAGACTGCCGAAGCACCAAAGACGCAACTTCATTGGCAGAGCGCTTCCTAGAAGCCAGAGTGGTCAGCCAAATGAAGGTCGGTGCTTCGAACCAGGCAGACGCAGGCGTTTCAGAAAAGAAAGGCAGGACAATGTTGGGAGAGGTCACACAGGTGAAACCTATGTGGAAAACTGGTTATGATCAGAGGAAATGTTTTGCTTGTGGGGATAGAGGACACCTGAGAAGGGATTGTCGGGCCAGAACAGCACTAGTGACCACCCAATCCAAGGAGACTGGGGAGGGGTTCTTATTAGCTGTGGAGGTTGAGAACATCCCTGTAGAAGCCCTATTAGACTCCGGTGCAGACCAGTCAATGGTTTCACAAAAGCTTTGGAGGAAAATACAAGCCTTAGGGGGACTAACCTCAAAACATTCTGAAGGCAATATAAAAATAAGATGCGTGCATGGCGCAGCATCATCTTATCCACTGCATACAGTGAGAGTGAAAAGCCTAGGGTTAAAAAGAAACATTTCTGTGGCGGTAGTCCCTAAGCTTTCACATGCACTTGTTTTAGGGAGAGATTGGCCTCAGTTTAAGCGAGGTCTGGTTAAGGGTTTAGAAACAGAGGCAGGTTTAACGTCCAGCATAGCCCAAGCAGAAGAAGCTGAAGAGCTGTCCCTAGGGGATAAAAATAAGGGTAAGCCATTAGTATTCTCTCGTAGGGTCAGTGCTAGGACAAGGGCATTGCCCGCTCCTTTGTTTGGGGTTCCGCAGAAAAAGCAGGATAGGAAAACACCTCAGAAACAGGACACCGACAGTAAGCCAAAATTTATTCTAAAATTTTGTCATACCACCCCAAATGCCAAGGTCCCAAAACGTGCGTCTGAACAGGCAGCAGGTTTTGATCTGCATAGCGCGGAGGATATTATCATTCCTCGACAAGACAGAGCACTGGTAGAGACAAGCATTCAGATAGAGATACCACCTGGCTGCTATGGGTGAATTGCTCCATGCTCAGGCCTGGCGGTGAAGAACTCTATAGATGTGGGGGCGGGGGTAATTGACCCTAATTTCCGAGGGGCAGTCAAAGTCCTATTGCTTAACTTCGCGCGGACGGATTTTAAGGTGAATACGGGCGATAGAATAGCACAGCTTATTTGTGAACACGTAGGCTTTCCACCCATAGAGGAGGTAGGGGAACTGAGCACTACGGTAAGGGGGTCAGGAGGATTTGGGTCCACTGGCCGGGCTGAGATTAAAGGTCTATCAGCAACCTGTGAGGAGAAAGCTAATGTGGATCTGGGCCCACAACTAGCCAAGTGTAAGACCAAGCCTGTCCCAAGAGTAGGGGAGGAACTTTCATGGCACCAACAACAGGCCTTGTTAAAGCTATTACACAGGTTCCCGGATGTTTTAACACCTGTACCCGGCGAAACCAAACTTGTTGCCCACGAGGTAGTTACCCCTCAGGGAGAAATAATACGCCAAAGACCTTATAGACTACCGGAGGCGAAGCAGCAAGAGGTCATATGTCAAGTGCAGGAGATGTTAAAAATGGGAGTGATAGAAGAGTCCGTGAGTCCCTGGAATAACCCTATAGTGCTCGTCCCTAAACCCGATGGGAGCATGCGATTTTGCATTGACTTCCGTAAGGTCAATGCAATTTCTCGCTTTGACACATACCCAATGCCTCGAATAGAGGAGCTCCTAGATCGGTTAGGCCAGGCCACGTACTTAACCATGTTAGATATGACTAAAGGGTACTGGCAGATTCCCCTCACATGGGAATCTCGCCCGAAAACTGCCTTTAGCACCCCCACAGGCCTCTTCCAATTCCGCCGAATGCCCTTTGGGTTACATGGGGTGGCAGCAACATGCCAAAGACTAATTGATATGGTCTTGCGCCCTCACCACCAATATGCAACGGCATACATGGATGACGTGGTCATCCATAGTAGTAGTTGGGGTCAACATCTATCCCACATCGAGACAGTTTTAAGGGCAATGCGGAAGGCAGGTATCACCCTCAACCCAGCTAAATGTATGTTCGGCGGGAAAGAGGTAAAGTACTTGGGTCATTTAGTGGGACGAGGAGTAGTAAAACCCTTAATAGATAAGGTAAAGAGCGTAAAAGCGTTCCCAAAACCCGCGACGAAAAAGCAGCTATGTAGCTTTCTGGGGTTGATTGGGTACTATCGCCGATTTATCCCGCACTTTGCTATGGAAAGTGCGGCCCTAATGGAGATGCTCAAGAAAAACGCCCCGAACCAGGTAAAGTGGTCACCGGTGGCGGAGCATGCTTTTACGCAGTTAAAAGAAAAACTATGCTGTGCGCCGGTCCTGAGGGGCATAGATTTCAACAGGCCATTCATAGTGCAGACCGACGCATCAGAAACCGGGTTAGGTGCAGTATTATCGCAAAAGCGGGAGGGGGTAGAGCATCCCGTAATGTTCTTGAGCCGCAAGTTAGCGCCACCCGAGCAGAGGTATTCCACTGTGGAGAGAGAGTGTCTCGCCATCAGGTGGGCGGTAGAGGCACTCAGGTTTTATCTGACAGACTGTAGATTTCTTTTAGTCACGGATCATGCACCTTTAAAGTGGCTGCATAAAATGAAGGACCACAATCCACGCCTCACGCGTTGGTATATGGCCTTACAAGCATATGAATTCCAAGTAGAACATAGGGCCGGAAAATTACATACCAACGCAGATGCCCTTTCTAGGATTCCGTGCTGTGCAGACATTAATGTGCCAGCCCGGAATATCTTAAGGGGGGGGATGTGTGGTGGCGAGACAGGTATAGAGCCCAAAGAAAGTGGGGAAAAACAGCCTTTTACCTCTGGGCAGAAGAAAGGTTCAGGGAGTTTAAGGGTTAAAACTCTAACCAAAGAAAAAAAACTCTGTGCACAGAGATGTAGAGGGTGAGCCACGCCCTAGCTCCATGGTGACCAGGGGAGGTGACGAGGGAAGCCTGGGGGTGGAGTCTGAGGCTATAGGGCAGCCCCAATCATATAAGCAGAGAGAGTCTTCCAGAGAGGGAGGAACCAAGGGGGGAACGAAAGGAGGAGGAGGAGTGAAAGGAGAGAGACCAGGAAGAAGGAAAGCAGGAGGAGATCGTGTCCGTGGGCGGAGTCCAGGAGGGAAATCCTCTGAGGAGGAGACGTTCCCTAGCAGGTTGGACACTAGCAGAGAATCTCTTGAAACTACAGGAAGTAAGGAGATTAGGAGGACACGTGTAAGAGAAAAGTGCTCTATCAGAAGCCTCAAAGGAGATCCTTATTGCATGCAGCATTCAGACAACTCAAGCCCTGAAGGAAGCCTAGCTGGTAGGAAGAGTACAGCTGGCTTGGAACGTAGGAGAGTTGATTCTGGGGGAAATGCTGGTGGAAGGCAAGGAACAGGAATCTCTGTGAGAGAGTCTGTGAAGAAGGTTCTACCTGTGGCACAGCCTGAGAGAAGACAGGTTGCTGGGAACAAGGTGAGCCCCTTGCAAGTTTTAAAAGGTTTATTAAAAAAGAAAGATCTCCTATATCCTTCCCCTGCAACTCAGCGTAGTGAGGATTCCCAATGGGAACAGGTTTTGAAAGTGTTAGAGCAGTTGAAACCTGCCGTTAGAGACGCTGAGGCCAGCCAGGTGCTAATTGAACCAAATGAGGAAAGTATGGAAGTAGAAGAATGCCTCTCAGAAAGTGTATGTTCTGATGTTGAAATGGATTGCTCTTACTGTGTGAGTCAGAAGAAGTAAAAGCTGTATGGTTTTTAAAAGTAGTGAAAAAGCCAGAAGCTTTGGAAAGTTTATGACCTGCTGGAAATTTGGTTAATTAAAGCACTAATGTTGAGCTAGTTGGACGGGCTCAAAGAAGGCTATGAATGCTGGAAGTTAAAAGCCAATATTTGCAACTTGAAAGTGAAGAATGCCAATGTCTTTAAAAAGGAATGATACAAAGGTTTAGCAGCTTGTAACCAAGAAGCCAAGGTGCTGTGCAGAGCCCTGAGTGATACAGATTTGTGCTATACTGAGCCTGGGACCTAAGAATGTAATCTTGACTGAAGGCAAGGTTTATTGCTTCGTTTAAAACAAGCTGTTTTGAAACGGCTCATGCCTGGACTGTGCTGTAAAGTTTGTTTTTCCTTTTTGAATGGAGAAGTATCCCATTTTTGTTCTGGTTATATCTGAACTGCTGACAAAGAAGTTCAATGGTTAAGTAGAAAATAAAATTCCTGTTACCTTTGAAACCCTCGGCTGTTTTGGTTCTTACCACACAACTACATTATTGAGAAGCCTCAGCATTGGGAATTCAGGTGATAAGGGACATAAAGAGGTACGCTCACTACATATAGGCAATCGCCTAACCTGTAGGGGCGCTACAATAGCCATGGGCACATGACCAAAGGGGTGTGCCCCTATAGGGCCAATTTGGGATAAGAGCAAGCTGGTTGCCTATTCAAAGGACATTGGGACCAATGGAAAGACTTCTGGTTTCAGGGACTCTGATAACAAAGGTTAGATAAGTCAGATCTCTTGGTTTTGTCCTCCTCTTGTGTCTTGGGGACAACTTTAAGTCCCATACCTAGGACTCCACCTCCTCCAACAGAAGAGGGCTCAAACTCTATGGGGATTGTTCCCTCATCTACTGTTGATGTAGGGAGTGGAGGTCCTAACCCATTGAGTCATTCCCTTGTTAGTGAATTTATTGCTTCCATTCCTAAGGTGGTCCAGTATCTTGTCCGTGAACCAGTTCAGCAAATTTCAGATATCCCTGTTAACATTACATTGTTGGGCATTTGGAAAATGGTGTCTCAAACCAATTCTTTCTAAATTTACCATTCATCTTATCCAATCTTTGTTCCACATTTTAAAAATTTTCCTCATGAGCTGTAAACTTAGAAACAGTTTCTTGAGAAAAAAACAGGTCTATTCTATAGCTCCTCTTAATTATTCTTCAAGTGACTGCTGCTTCTAATATTAAATATAGTATAGTTATGCATAGCAGTTATTTACTTAGGAAATATTTTAAGGGGATGTTATTGCTTCCTAATTTTGAGCAGATTGTTATTTCCAATTGCTATTGTATGCCTATCACACAGTTGGTGGATATTGCCACTGGGGAAGTCCAGGCATTAACTGAATCAGGGAATAGTTTGGATCTTTCAAGTTTTTTAGAATCTTCTTCAGATGAGATTTCCACCAGGGCACCCTATTGGCAACTTTGCCTCTGAAGGGGGTGAGCATTTGCAGTCCTTCCAAGTGTGAAGTTGCAAAGACCCGTGCTTTTTTATTTTGTGGAGTGTTTCAAGTCTGAGGTCCGCTGTTGCTGCAGACATAGGAAAAGCAGTGGTGGTGGTTGGGGGGTACAGAATAGCTGGAAGGGGGATGCAGGATATGAAAAGGGATGCGGGGAATAGCTGGAATGGAGATGCAGGACACAAAGAGGGATGGGAAGAATGGCTGAAAGGAGGATGCAAGGCACAAAGGCGATGGGGGGGGGGGGAATGGCTGAAAGGGATCCATGCAGGGCATGAAGGAGGATGGGGGAATGACTGAAAGGGGTTATGCAGGACACGAAGGGGAGTGGGGGGAATGGCTGGGAGATGCAGGACACCGGTAAGGGATGGAGGGCAAATGCTGGACATATAGTGGAGGGATAGACAGCAGACGCAGAGTAGGGGACATAAGAGGATAGAGGACACATGGTGGATACAAGATGGGGTACAGGGATGGAGGACAGATATTGGACATGAGTTTTCCAGAGCAGAGGCTGGACACAGGTGAGGGCAGATAATGGATATAGGGTGGGGAACTGGAGGGGCAGATGTTGGACATGGGATAGGGGTCATGGGGATTGAAGGGCAGATACTGGACACATGCTGGTGGGATAGGGGGTGGCAAGCAGATGGACATGGGATAGAGGGGTGGATAACAGAGGATGGACATAGGGGAGGGGCCATAGAGGGAAGAAAGGCATATGCTAGACAGAGGATGGGGGGAATAGTGTATTGTGGATAGTGAGCAGAGTCTGGACACAGGGTAAGGATGAAGGAGAGATACTGAACACAGGGTAGGGGAGAGAGGAGGATGCTGGACATGGAGAGGATAAGATGAGAAAAAGGGGAGAGATGCTAGATGGTGAGAGAGGTGGCGACACAAGACAAAGCAGGAGAGAAGGGGAGAGATGTTAGACCCAGGGAGGGTGGAAAAGAGAAAGGAGAGAGTTAGTTAAAGACTGGGAATAACTGGCTAGGGAAGAATAGAGAGATGGGGAGTGAGAAGGCTGTGTTAAAGGTTGAACAGTGGTAGGAAGGCACAGTTAAAAGATGAAGATTGAGAACTGAATGGTAAGAAGGAGAAATGAAATCTGAGTTGATAGGGAAAAATGGAAGAAAGTCGAAAGGAAAAGATCAATGTCAGAGATGGAAGGAAGTGAAGAAAACTAAAGAGGAGAGAAGTGGCAGGTGGACCAGAAACCCTAGAGGCTAAGTTAAAAGAAGATGAAGAAAGTAGAAACCAGATACTTGGATCTACATCATTACAGAATAAAATGACCCAACAGCAAAGGTAGAAAAAAAAATATTTTCTATTTTGTAACTGGAAAATGTCGGTTTTTGGAAAGTACATCTGCCGGGAGTCAGGACTGGTGTTAAACATGTCTGAGGCCTAGCTCAAGGCAAAAATCTGAGAGGGGGACCCTAAAGCCTGATAGCAAACTGTGTCTTTTTCAGTTTCAGACAGCTCTCTCTCTGGCCTCGAGGCCCAGAGCAATTGTCCTGGTTACATCCCTCCCAATAAATACAGTATTAGGTTGAGGAACTTTTTCTTTTCCTCTCCTCCTTTTTTTGGGTTTTACAGTGTTGGCAATATGCCAATAGCGGTTTGCACGGTTTAAGATAAGTACTTTTGGTAAAGCCTCCAATTTTTTGGTTCAAATTTAGAAAATTAGTACAGCATTAAATTAGGACACATTTTACACCTTTCGCTTCACAATCACAAGTCTCTTTAAGGACAGCAAAATACAGGATTTTGAATCACAGCACGTAATGGGTTGTATATATTCTAGTCAGTGGAACACTGGGCTCTCCCCATTTTATGATGCTCCTCATGTTTATGATTCCTCTGAAAGATAAATTTTACCCTATGTTGTCTTTGCCAATGTTTAAATCATTCATTGATTTTATTTGTTTATTTATTTGTTTAGTTTTTTTCACACAATCATAATTGCATCGCGCACTAGAGGCAGGTGGGATCCGTGCCTCTGCTCAGCAAAAGGTTTTTCTGAATTTGGCTTGGTGCAGTGGTAGGTTGTATTATTATTTTTAACTTTTTTAATTTTTATGGTTATGCTAAATTTTATTTTAGTAATATTTAATAATTACAGTTTTTATGTTTATACAATTTCCTATTGTGTTTTTATGCCTTTTTATAATATAATTTTATTGTATATTTATTGTATATATGCATATATATACATTCCAAAAATTTTTTCTTTTTTAAAAATGTTTTTATTTATATTTTTATTTATTTATTTATTTATTTTTTAATATATTTATTATTCTAATATAATTTTTAATTATTTTTATTTTTTACAAAATTGTTTAATCTTTATCTTTATTTTAATTCTAATATAATTTTTAATTTTATTTTTTACATTTATTATTTTTTAATCTTTATTTTATAATTAGTTTTATTTCATTTTGGACATTGGCATTAACAATTTATATAATTTTGTTCTTCAAGTCCTCCTCCTTTTTCTCCGGTTTTCTCCGTTTTCTCCTGTTCTTGTGGTTATAATCAAGAGAGGTTTTATGAATATATACACACAGTTGACACATCTATTTTTTAAGTTTTTTTATTATTATATTTCATTTTTATTGTCGTTATTACCGTTATTATTAATACCACTATATATATTCTTAATGTGACGTAATTTTTTATAGTTTTAGCAAGTGAGTTATCGCATTATGAGTGTTTACATGTTTTTAATTAATTTTTAATTTATTATTTGTTTATTATTATTAAAGTTTTTAAATTATTATTTATTATTTTGTATATTCAGTTTATTTTAATATATTTTTTAATGATTTATCTCAGTTATTTATTTATGTAATGTGGTATAACATGATTTGTCTTTTTGTATTCATATTTACACAACAATTTCTGTTTGCTGTTGGTTTCACATGTATGTATATTTTGTAGTGAGCCTATAACCCCTGAGGAAGTGGTGTACGAAACACGGCCTGTGTTGGGTTTGGCGCACCTTATCCGTGGATCAATAATGGTTACTTTTGAACCTCCTGCCACGGTTTCTGACTGGTTCCTACATCCCTCCTAATGCCAATCCTGACATCTGCTATCTTTTGTTTTGTATAATATAGGGGGAAATACTACATGCAATGCAACACCAGAGAAAGAGGAAGAAATGTGTCTGGCTTTCTGAAGTTTTTGGTTTATTTTTGTCTATATATTTCTCTTTTTACTTTGTGGTCAGTTATTGGTGAAGGCCTGTAATCTGTATTGTGTGCCTTTGTGACCAAGGCTGGGTATTCTGTCAGCATGGAACTTCTGTTTAAGAATCTGTAGTGATCTGGCATGTTCAGCTTTCCAAATAGGTTTATTGATATTTTAGGGCTCACTGCAATATTTATGGTGCTGCCTTTTCCTAGGTAGGGTCCTTGTGTGAGTTTTGGAAGTTAGTACTGGCATGGCAGATTTGCTCTTGGTCGTAAATGATTTTTTTGTATTCATTCCAGGATCGGCCTAACCATCAGGTAACCCAAGTGGCCACCTAGGGTGACTGCTTCTGGAGGCCAGCAGAGGTTAGGGAATTCAAAACTAAACAATAGATTGACAGCTTGGGGGGGGGGGCATAAGGCTAAATGTTTGCCTAGGGTTCTGACCCTGATTAATTCACAATAAACTTGGTATTGAGAGGTATTTTTTCTCATATAGTAAGTTTGATGGGTAAGGTTCTAGCTCTGCTCTGCACAGATTGATGGGGAAGGGTCTGGGGGAGGTCTGATGGATGCAGATATATGTTTGGATTTGATGTCATATAGGAGAGGGGCAGCTTGAGAAGGGGACTGTGGCTGAGTAGGTGCTGAAGAATTCAGGGCTGCTTCAACCCCTTATGAGGGCTGGTGCAAATTTTTCCAGTGGGGAGGGGGGCCCTCGTCTATGCCCTCCTTCATCCACATGCACATCCCTCATCTGTGGCCCCCCTCCCTCCAACAATAGGCATAGGGGCAGGAGCAGGGCCACTGTTACCCATGGGCAGTGGGGCAGCTGGGCCCCCATTGTGCAGGGGCTTGGGGCAATTGCCCCCTTTGCCCATGGTAAAAGTGGCCCTGGAAGAGTTCAACCTCTTGTACACTCCTCCCCCTTAATATAGCCTGCAGGTTATCCTTCCTGCAATTATTTTTGGGGGACAGGTAGGGGGTGGGCATGGTTGGAGCATGGCTAGTCACAGGTGGTGGGTTTTTCTCTTTCAAAAGGTTGGCAGCCCTAGCTATACCTTATATTGTGGTAGGCGAAGGCCTATGATCCATGGTGTCTGAAATAAGCAGACAGGCCTAAATAGCTTGACCTGAAAATGAAGCCTGTGGAGAGGCCCAGAGGAATTGCACATCCCCCCAAAAATGCTGCCACCATAGAACTGAAACCTAATTGAACACAGTTTAGTATAGCTAAGCAGAATCAAAACTTAGAAAATATAGAAAAACAAGTCTAATTGGTATTGATAATAGAGCACAGCTTCTATGAAATTAATTAACTTTGCTGAAATAAAGGTTACAGTGCCCTGCTTTCCCACATGTTCTAGCTAGCTAAGTGACCTTGGAGGAGAGAAATATCAAAATTGGTGAACTGACCATTGTAATTGAGACTGAAAGGGGGGTAAGCAGGTGCGGAGCCCAGTCGAGGGACATCATTGGATAGCCATATCGGTACCGGAACCAATAGAAGGTGTACGAGGGGTTACCGGGACCAATGAAAAGTTTGCCTATGTCTAGAATGGAGAAGAAGTCTATAAAAGTTGTTGTTTTGCTAGAGACCATTGCTCAGCCATTTTGAATTTGATTCTGCTTGAGACTTGTGCACAAATAAATGATTTGGACCTTCTGAATAGACTCCTGGTATCATTGGTTTGTCTGCGCTCTGCTGCTACATATTCTTGGTGCGTTGGCCGGGAAGGTGTGGTAATAGAGGTTATATAGGGCAATATACCACGACTTTCCGCCTCAACAGGTTTGGTCCTACCGGGATCGCGCCCTTCCGACGCGGGCTCGCTCTCTGGCGCCACCGGTCCCTTGTATCGGAGGGAGTCGGCCGGACCTCGGCGGGTGCCTGGCCCGGTTGGAACCAACACCTCGAACCCGAGTGAGGGGAGTCCGAGGTCCAACTCATGCGCTTGCTTGGGAACTTTAAGGACCGTATCCGGTGAGTATAGTTTTGATTTGGTATGTCTAGACAGATGAGTCAGAGCAGTACTGCTGTTTGAATTTTGGAACTTGGAACTTGGAAAAGAGAGCTTGATCACCTCTCAAGACGGTCCGATTAACCCTGCATGAGTATGCGCAGGGCGAAACTATCGTCTTCTTGATTTTGGAATTTGAACATGGCCTAGTCAGAAAAGACAGGATTGGGCTGTGTTTTTTGGGATACGTTGCTAGCATGATTGTGTGAATGAAGTATGAATGAGAGGTCTGCCAGCACGGACCAAGCGAAGGTGGACTCCTGAGTAACACATTTCCTGGCCGGGCGACCGCATCCAGGTCGTAAAAAGGAGGAAGCGACCGTCATCTTGTCTTGTTATTTGTTTCCCTTATATGTTTCTAGGGCCGTGAGGACCCCTTACCCACGATCCGCCCTCCTTTTCCCTTCTGTTTGTTGTTGCGCGCACACATCGATATGGGAGGGGCGGGGTCTACTAGGCACACTCCGTTAGAATGTATGATCACGCATTTTAATAAAGGATATTCAGGAGATTATGGGATTAAAATGACTGCGACACGATTGCAAGTTTTGTGTACTAGGGAGTGGCCTGAACTAGACTCTATGTGGCCCCGAGAGGGAACTTTTACTATAGGAATTATTCAGTCAGTTCACCAGAAAGTGCGAGTAGCGCACCCCGATCAGTACCCCTATATAGATTCCTGGTTAAGTATTTGTGAGAGCCCGCCCCCTTGGGCGAAGCGCTGTTATGAAGAACAGTGCAGAATAATGTTAGCATTAACAGATCAAACGCAGAAAACAGATCATACTCAAAAGACAGGGACAGATGAGAAATCCAGACAGAAACCCGTCCTTGCAGATCCTGAGTCCCCGGAAGTGGTAATTAGACAACCCCGAGCCCAGCGTCCAGTAAGAGTGCCACCGCGTCCCGCCCCGAGACCACAGAGACAGCGGGAGCGGGAGCGGGACCCAACCCCAGACCTACCACCAGAAGAGCAGGCAGATAAGCTCACTCTAGATGAGGAGGATGACTCGACCGAGACTGAGGAAAAAGTTGAGTCTGAGGCAGCAGAGGAAGAGGAAGGGTCTTCCCAGAGCGATACTGATAGTATAAAGACAACTGTCAGTACGAGCTCATCAGTCAAAAGTAAAGCGTCCCAGACTAAGTGCACGAGCAAGAAGAAAGCCCCTGCCAGAAGAGTCTCTAAAATCCCCCTCAGATCCAGAAAAACTTCCACGGCAAAGATGATGCCTTTACGGCAAGTCCCGGGAGTGCCCGTAAGAGATGAAGATAATCAGGTGGTGGCGGGACCCCTAAGTTTAGTATATGTGCCCTTCTCCACTACTGATTTGTTAAACTGGAAAACGCATTATGCTTCCTATACCAACAAGCCCCAAGAACTAACAGAATTAATGCATACCATTATGGAAACCCACCCACCAACCCACTCGGGCAGATTGCCGTCAGCTCTTGTCCACTTTATTCACTACTGAGGAGCGGACACGAATTAGGCGAGCAGCTGTCGACTGGCTGGCGGATAATCCTTTAGCACCGGGGGATGAGGTAGGGATAGACAATCGAGAAGTAGCCCAAGGAGAATTCCCAAATGAAGACCCTCGGTGGGATCCGAATACAGAGAGAGGATCCAAAGCCCTATCCCGGTTTCGCCAAGGCCTCATGCAAGGTCTGAAAAGGGGGGGCCAGAAAGCTATGAATCTTTCTAAAGTGACAGAAGTCAATCAGGGAATAGATGAAAGCCCAGCAGTATTCTACGAGAGATCAGTTGAAGCATACAGAATATATACTCCCTATGATCCAGATGCACCAGGAAGCTTATGCATGGTGAATGCTGCTTTTGTAAATCAGTCACAACCAGAAATTAGATGCAAGTTACAGAAGCTAAAAGGGTTTGCGGGCATGAATGCAACTCAGTTACTGGAAGTCGCTCATAAAGTGTATGTGAATCGTGATAATGAAAGACAGAAAGAATGTGATCGAAAGATGAAGAAGAAAGCTGATTTTTTGGCTGCGGCCATAGTTGAACAGAAAAGGGGAGGTTTCCCTAGTCGAAGGAGCAGAGGAAGAGGGTGGGGCCGAGGAGATGGCCGGCCCCTACTAAGCGTGAACCAATGCGCTTACTGCAAGGAAGAAGGACATTGGAAAGATGCATGCCCGCAACTCGAAGGCGCCTCCCAGGATGACGAAAATAATGCCCATTGGAGAGGAGGAGGAAGAGGCCAACCCCGGAACCGCGGAGGGGCCAATCGGGAACAATTTCAACGAGAAAGAGGAGAGGCCATACAGGCGGTGGCCGCAGCGACCTACGATGTAGATGAAGCCGATTAGGACAGACCGGGCTCCGAATTCGCTTTAGGTCTCCAGGAGCCTATGGTCAGCATACAAATAGGAGACCAATTTATGGACTTTATGGTTGATACTGGAGCAGAACATTCTGTAGTAGATAAACAAATCGCCCCATTTTCCGCAAGAGCAGTCACCATTGTGGGAGCAACTGGTGCCAAAGCCACAAAGCCTTTTCTTCAGAACCGTGTATGCAATCTGGGAGGACAGCAAATAACGCACCAATTCCTTTACATTCCTGAGTGCCCAGTGCCATTGCTGGGACGAGATATGCTAGCTAAGCTGCAGGCCCAGATATCCTTTACTGAGAAAGGAGAAATGCAAATGACAGTGAATTCCCAGACAAAACCTGCTGGACTAATGGTGCTTACTGTTCCTCGAGAAGAAGAATGGAGATATTATAGTACTGAGCCAAGTAATGAGCCAATTATTGATACCTATTTTGAACCTACTTTGAAAAGCATTGAAGCCCCATCTGGCAGAAGGCAATCCCCCAGGCCTAGCCAAACATATAGCTCCAATAATTGTGAATCTCAAGCCTGGTGCCGAACCAGTGCATGTCAAGCAATATCCACTCCCAAGAGCAGCAATTGAAGGCATCCATCGCCACTTGTTAAGGCTACTGGAATATGGCCTACTCAAAGTTTGTCAGTCACCATGGAACACACCACTCCTGCCAGTAAAGAAGCCTGGAACAGGTGACTACCGTCCAGTGCAGGACCTAAGGAGAGTGAATAAAGCAGTTGAGACCATACATCCAGTTGTGCCAAATCCCTATACACTCTTAGGATTGATCCCAGCGGAAGCTACCCATTTTACTGTTTTGGATTTGAAAGATGCGTTCTTCTGCATAAGATTAGCCCCAATTAGCCAATTGCTGTTTGCCTTTGAATGGCAGGACCCTGTCTCTGGAAGACGGGGCCAACTCACTTGGATACGATTACCCCAAGGATTCAAGAATTCACCTACCATCTTCAGTGCTGCACTAAACCAAGACCTTTCAAGCTATTCAGTGACCCCGGGGAAGAGAGTACTTCTCCAATATGTGGACGATCTGCTGATAGCTGCTGTATCGGAAAGTGAATGTATACAAGCCACCAAAGATCTCTTGCAGCTACTGGATGAAGCTGGATATAAAGTTTCCAGAGCAAAAGCACAGCTATGCCAAAAAGAAGTGAAATACTTAGGCTTCGCTTGACTAAAGGAAGCTGACAATTAGGACGAGAGAGAAAAGAAGCTGTGTGCAGAATCCCAACCCCAACTACCAGAAAGCAAGTTAGAGCTTTTCTGGGAGCAGCAGGATATTGCCGAATCTGGATTCCCAACTTTGCTCAAATTGCTAAACCACTGTATGATGTCACCAAAGGAGAAGAAAAGTCGCCACTAGAGTGGGGACCTGAGCAGGATGCAGCCTTTAAGACATTGAAGGAAGAATTGATGTCGTCACCAGCACTTGGATTACCAGATGTTTACAAGCCTTTCCATCTATTCGTGCATGAGGTGCAAGGGAATGCCCTAGGTATGTTAACTCAGAAATTGGGACATTGGGAGCGACCTGTAGCATACCTATCGAAACAATTGGACACTGTGGCCAAAGGATTGCCACCATGCTTGAGAGCAGTGGCAGCTACAGCATTGTTAGTGAGTGAAGCAGACAAACTCACCTTAGGACAGAATCTATGAGTCACTGTGCCACATGCAGTACTTGCCCTCATGGAACAAAAAGCGAATCATTGGCTCACCAATTCCCGAATGCTGAAATACCAGAGTATGCTATGTGAAAACCCACAGATACAATTGGAAGTGAGCCATGCCTTTGAACCCAGCCACACTGATACCTGTCAGTGAAGAACCCCCAGAGCATTATTGTATAGAAGTCATGGATACTGTATTCTCAAGTCGACCTGATCTGACCGATGTGCCCCTGGAAAAACCTGATCAGACCTATTTTGTGGATGGAAGCAGTCTCATTATCGATGGACGACGTTGTGCCGGGTATGCAGTCGTCACCCGAGAGAAAGTCATTGAATCATCAGCCCTGGCATCAGGCACATCAGCCCAGAAAGCAGAATTGATTGCACTCACCCGAGCATTATTATTGGGTGCAAAACTTTGTTGAATGTGTATACAGACTCAAAATATGCCTTCACCACTTTGCATGCACATGGAGCTCTCTACAAAGAACGAGGGCTCATTACGTCAGGAGGAAAATCGATCAAATATGGCCCAGAAATATTGATGTTATTAGATGCAGTATGGGCCCCAACACATGTAGCTGTCATGCACTGCCGAGGACACCAAGCGGGTAAAGGAGATGTTGCCCAAGGAAATAGATTCGCTGATGCCTCAGCGCGAAAGGCAGCCATGACAGGCCAAATTTCATCGCAAGCTATGCCAATGCAGGCAGCCTTGTTTCCAATACCCCTTAATTTATGGACACCACGATATACCACCAAAGAATTGGATTATTACTGTAATAAGGAAGAGGGAGTGCTGAAAGACGGGTGGATTGAGCTGCCACCAACCGAGGGCAGCCAACCCCCAGGACGAATAGTGATCCCTGAACTATTGGGACCAGCCTTTGTCAAAGCTTTCCATCAAGCCACACATTATGGAAAAAGTGCTATGGAAGAAGCACTCAAGCCACATTTTTGCATTGCCTTGTTGGGAGCCCTATCAGCCTCAATAGCATGCCAGTGTCTAATTTGTTATCATTAGTGTTACTCTGTACTATATCTTTAAAGCATATATTGTATCGTACTCGAACTCATGGCTAGAGAGGTCTCAGAAACTATAGGCTGCCATTGTTTAAGTTTTTATCAATGGACTGATGCCTAAATGTACATCAACGACCTCATTCTTGAACATATAGCCAATGATTATTTTTTATGAAAATTTTTTTTATCAACTTCAATACGTTATCTTCTTTAGCAAGCTTTTATATGAATAGAATGAACCAGTGAACCAGTGCTTATCTGTGACGCTTATTCAAGCGCTGTATCACGCGTTTCACCACTTCGGTTTCATCAGGGGAGTGTTATATATCGGCACTCTGGTATCACTGCAATGGTTCTCATAAGCGCTGTCTGTGAACAACAGACAGCGCTTATGAGAACCATTGCAGTGATACCAGAGTGCCGATATATAACACTCCCCTGATGAAACCGAAGTGGTGAAACGCGTGATTCAGCGCTTGAATAAGCGTCACAGATAAGCACTGGTTCACTGGTTCATTCTATTCATATAAAAGCTTGCTAAAGAAGATAACGTATTGAAGTTGATAAAAAAAATTTTCATAAAAAATAATCATTGGCTATATGTTCAAGAATGAGGTCGTTGATGTACATTTAGGCATCAGTCCATTGATAAAAACTTAAACAATGGCAGCCTATAGTTTCTGAGACCTCTCTAGCCATGAGTTCGAGTACGATACAATATATGCTTTAAAGATATAGTACAGAGTAACACTAATGATAGCATCTCCACTCTGACAAAAGTGACCATTCCTATATTTAGTGTCTAATTTGTGCCAAGAACAATGCTAAACAGGGTCCCACGCCACCATCCCGAGTTCAGTCAGGAGGTGTAACCCCCATGCACCACCTGCAAATTGACTTTACTGAAATGCCAAAAGCCAATGGATACCGCTACTTGTTAGTGTTAGTTTGTACCTTCTCTGGGTGGGTGGAGGCTTACCCCACCAGGACTGAAAAGGCCCGAGAAGTTACCAAAGTTTTGCTGAGAGAGATTATCCCCAGATTTGGAATTCCAGCAGTAATAGGGTCAGACAATGGGCCCTCATTTGTGTCCCAGATTACTCAGCAGTTAGCAAATGCCCTACAGATACAATGGAAGCTACATACTGCATATAGACCTCAGAGTTCAGGGAAAGTTGAGCGAATGAATCGTACCTTGAAAGCCCAAATGTCTAAGCTTTGCCAGGAGACTCACCTGAAGTGGCCCCAAGTGCTCCCAATAGCTTTGCTCAGAATACGCTCAGCTCCTGTGAAATCAACAGGGTTCTCCCCTTTTGAGGTAGTATATGGAAAACCCCCACCAATAGTGCAGGGAATCAAGGGTAGTTTAGCTCAGATTGGTTCAGAAATAACCAGACAAGAACTTCTAGCTCTTAGTTTTGTTCTACAGACTCTTCATGCGTGGATTCAGGACCAGTTGCCTATCAACTTGACGGAACCCTTACATCCCTATAAGCCTGGTACCTCGGTGTGGATTAAAGACTGGAAAAAGACACCGTTGGAACCTCATTGGAAGGGACCGTACATCGTCATCCTGTCTACCCCAACTGCAGTAAAGGTAGCAGAGATCGATTCCTGGATTCATCACAGCAGAGTCAAGCCGGCAGCAGTTCCAGACCAGGACCAGTGGACAGCGGAGCCACATCCTGATGTCCCGTTGCGTCTCACCTTACGGAGGCAGCCAGCAGCCTAGATTTCATTGGAGACACTCGTGTGCTATAGTGCCCTACAGCAGCCAAGTCTTTCGAAGAGGATTGCTGTTTCCAATACAGCAAAGACATTTGTTTTCTTCATCGACTAACTGTGCCTTTATAGACTAGTATTAGACCAACTACATTTGATAAGTTGGCATCATAACCAGATTTTTGACTTTTGAGGATCTTCAATCAACATTGACACCCGTTGAATTGCTTCATTAGCAAACGGGCATCGCGTTGAGGACGACGTGGTCAAGATTTTCCAGCGGAGATCCAGAAGAACTACAATCAACATGCATCTTTGTTATTATCTTACTTTGGCTGCTTGCCTGGGGAGCTTTGAACTGGTACATGCTTTACCCCCATGTACTGCCTGAATTACTACCACTCGAACTGGAATGAAAGTAACTCAGACTTTGCTTTATCATTCTTACTATATCTGCACTGGTAAAGTAACTCGGTGTGTTTATAACACCACTGAACTGAATGTTTGTACCCAAGGTAATACCAAGGTATGTTTTAACCCGCATCAGAATCCATCCTATTATACTTTGGAGATAAGATGGAATGATGCAGATGGAGCGTTACTAAATGCCACACCCCCACTCACTGATCCCACACAGCCTGCTGTTTTATATTTTGATGCCTGTGATACCATCAATAGAGATAGTCATTCAAAGTGTGCTGATTGGGAGAAAACTTATGCTAAGGATGGAAAGTATATGTGTCCAGAAGGAGCAATTGGGTGGGGGACATGTATAAGTAAAAAAGGTGTAGAAGATGTGTATAGCACAGCACCAGTTAAAGACTATTATTGCCCAAGATGGGAATGTGTGCTTTATTCTACATGGAAACTTGACACAGGGGTAACCTTTAACGACCATCGGATAGCTACCCTAACTAAGCCAACTATGAAGGATCCTAAGAATTGCAAAAAAGGTGCTTGTAATCCACTAGAATTATCCATAGCCAATCCCAGTGTATGGAAACCAGGGTATAAATTTGGGTTGCGCATTGCAGGTACTGGATCAGATCCCGGAACCATTGTGCATATTAGACTAAATACCCAAGCCCATCGATCATCAAAGTATCACATACATAACACTTTTATGAAACCATGCATGTAAACAAGTTTGATATGCCTCATCCCTCTCAGAATTGATTCCTAGAATTTGCCGGAGCTGTGGTATCCAGCCTCCGCATTTCAGACTGTTATATCTGTGGTGGAACCAAGTAGGGTGATCAGTGGCCTTGGGAGGCCCAAGAATTGAATTACTCAGTAGTCTATAATCAGACAGAGCTACACAAAACTACCAGCGAATGGGTATTAGCACACCCAATAGTTGGGCGCTTGTGTTATGCTCGAACTGGACCCCAATTTACCTCTAAGGTAGGGCAGCTTGTCTGTCTTAGCCAAAAGTTCTATAATGATACCACAAAACGGACATCTTGGTGGTCAGGAGTTAATGAATTAGAGCCCACCAATCCCTTAGCACGGTTCCCCGAGCTTGCCCCTCTATGGACTAACCTTGACCACATCATAACTGGCAAGCCCCACCTGGCCTATATTGGATTTGCGGAACCCGAGCATATGCTCGACTCCCTATTTACTGGGAAGGAGCATGTGTCTTAGGAACTATTCGACCCTCTTTCTTTCTGTTGCCCACAGAACATGGTGAACAACTAGGCTATCCAGTTTATTCAAAAAGACAGAGAAGAGCAGCCTTACAGATAGGCAAGTGGGAGAAATGGGATGGTGAAGATTGGCCACCAGAGCGAATTATTGCCTATTATGGACCTGCCACTTGGGAGCAAGATGGCATGTGGGGATACCGTACCCCAATTTATATGTTGAATAGAATCATACGCTTGCAAGCGGTAGTTGAACTTATCACTAATGAAACTAGCCAAGCACTTACACTTTTAGCTAGACAAAGCACACACAAATGCGCACTGCAATTTATCAAAATCGCTTAGCTCTAGATTATTTGTTAGCTGCTGAAGGAGGAGTCTGTGGTAAGCTGAACCTCACCAATTGTTGCCTAAAGATAGATGATAAGGGTCAGGTTGTTGAAGAAATTGCTGAACACATGCGGAAGCAAACTTATGTGCCAGTACAGACCTGGCATAGTCTTCAGATACCCAATTGGTTTGCATCTATCTTTCTGGATTAGGAGGATTCACTACTTTTGCTATGATAATATTAATCTTTGTAGCCTTGTTCTTTATGTTACCATGTATAATCCCATGTTGTATGCGATCTATTAACAGTGTTATTGAGAACACCGTGGAGCGGAAGACCGCAACTAAGATTTTAGCCTTATGGCACCCTAATCCTACTACACTTGGTCGGAACCCGACCATAGTATAATTGAGTGATTTAACTCTCACACCTTATTAGTAATAGGGTAAGATTAATCAAAGGGGGGAATGTGGTAGGCGAAGGCCTATGATCCATGGTGTCTGAAATAAGCAGACAGGCCTAAATAGCTTGACCTGTAAATGAAGCCTGTGGAGAGGCCCAGAGGAATTGCACATCCTCCCAAAAATGCTGCTACCATAGAACTGAAACCTAATTGAACACAGTTTAGTATAGCTAAGCAGAATCAAAACTTAGAAAATATAGAAAAACAAGTCTAATTGGTATTGATAAGAGAGCACAGCTTCTATGAAATTAATTAACTTTGCTGAAAGAAAGGTTACAGTGCCCTGCTTTCCCACATGTTCTAGCTAGCTAAGTGACCTTGGAGGAGAGAAGTATCAAAATTGGTGAACTGACCATTCTAATTGAGACTGAAAGGGGGGTAAGCAGGTGCGGAGCCCAGTCGAGGGACATCATTGGATAGCCATATCGGTACCGGAACCAATAGAAGGTGTACGAGGGGTTACCGGGACCAATGAAAAGTTTGCCTATGTCTAGAATGGAGAAGTCTATAAAAGCTGTTGTTTTGCTAGAGACCATTGCTCAGCCATTTTGAATTTGATTCTGCTTGAGACTTGTGCACAAATAAATGATTTGGACCTTCTGAATAGACTCCTGGTATCATTGGTTTGTCTGCGCTCTGCTGCTACAATATGCTGCCTGTTACTTTTCATATACTGGGCTTCATTCTATGGCTAGGAAGGTGATGCATACTAATGACTGCATACATGTACAAAAGGAACCTGCCTACAGTTTTAGTCCCTTTTAAGGTGTCTTGTTGCTTGATGCATGTAGCAGAGCCCAGGCGACTTTTCCATGGCACACCAACAAGACACACGAGTTAAGATAAGAAACCCTGGCCTAAGGAACAATAAATACAGCAGCCGCTGGCCACGCCCGCTTGCATGACGTCACATTGCGCACCCGCTAGCCCCGCCGCTGAGCCGGAGGGTTTTGCCGAGCAGTGAGGTGAGGCCGGATGTGAGCCGACATCGAGGCGGCCGCTTCCTGTTTCTCTGCAGTTTTTCAGCCCAGCTCTTTGGGTGGTGGCTGCCTGTTATCAACCAGCAGGCACTGAGCAGGGCGAGGAAGATAAGAGAATTTGAAAAAAAGAAGGGAGGACAGGAAAGGAACAGATTTTTCTTCTCCGTGGACTAGAAATCTTCGCTTGCTAGACTTAGGGCCGCTAGTCCGACGCTGGGCAGCGAGGAGCGTCGACGCGAGAGCACCCATGCAGGCCATTAAGTGTGTGGTGGTTGGGGACGGGTGAGTTCTATTCTCTTCATTGTTTCTTTTTTTGTTTGTTTTCTTCCATCGGCTGCGTCGTTAAGCGAGAGCGCGTGGGACGAGCCGCGGGGCCCCCTGGAGTTGCGCGCCGCGTCCTTCGGGCTTTGAAGCGCAGGGGACCGGGAATGACCGGGGCTCGGCGTTACCTCGTCCTATTTCTGTCAACGGGACCGAAGGCGGGCTCGCAACTGCGTCCGGGGTGCTTCGTGTACAGTCCCGGACGACCTGCGATCCCGTTTCCGCGCCCGTGATTTCACGCTGCTGTCTGTAGCGCTCGTTGAAAATGGAAGTGTCCGTTTATTCGGATGAGATTTTTGAGATATGATTTACGGATTTTTTTTCCTGGTGGTAGCTGGTTCGTTTGTTTTAATTGAGGGAGGTGGGAGAAAGCGGCAGAATTGTTCTGCTCGCTCGAATTGAAGGGCTTCAGCGGCGGGATGTAACGGAATTTGCGTGTCGTTGGAAGACTTTGCGGTCGATATCCAGGGGCTGCATGTTGCCAGCGTCGGTGGTTGAAGCTGCTTCTTGTGGACCTGGGGCGGCCGATGCGGAAACGGGGATCTGTTCTTGGGGCCGGTAAGCTGCCATTTGTGTCCTTTCAGGACAAGAGCCATCAAATGTGGAATTCGCAGAAAAACTCTGGTCCGAGCACTTACGCTTTTGGTTGAAGTCTACAAGGAATGTGTTTTGCTTTGGGCAGTCTCTTGGGATTGATAAGATGGGGATATGAATAAGCTTCTGATTATATTACATATGGTAAAGTACTGTGACAGGCTTAAACTGAAAATAGTTTACAGCATTCAACTCGCATTTATTAATATTTTAAAATAGCCATGTTTCTATACGTCACATTTTATTGCCCTTTTTTAGCTCAACATTGAGTAACTAACTACATGTGCACAAATACACCAAGTTGTCTGTTCAGAACTCTGGTATGACCATCATAGAACTTATTTTTGAAGCCCACTAGCATTCCCTCTTTAGGGTTGAATTACATATAAGATATGCCATACTGGGTCAGACCAAGGGTCCATCAAGCCCAGTATCCAACAATGGCCAATCAAGGTCACAAGTACTTGTTAGGTACTATTTCATCATAATTTGCACAGTTTTCTAAGAAAAAGCTTCAGCTAGCTCTTGTGTGGATGGCCTAGCACTTATTTTTTTTTTAGTGTCTAGACAGCATCACAGCTTCTGAAGGGATGACTAGGAGAAACTAGAGTAAGATATGAGAGAATTTGATTTTCTTTCCCATGTTAGAAACCCATACCATGCAATATTGAGGTGGTTTGATTTTTGCCTACCCCACCCCAACCCGGAGCCCCCTCTCAAAAAAAGTCAGGCTTCAACAAATTAATGATGAATCTAGGTGCCAGCCCAAAAACCTAAGAGCTAGTGGCTGAGACTTCTCACCCAAATAGTGAAGGTAGCTGGAGAGGGGGGGAAGCGGACTCGCTTTGAGATTAGCGGCAGCTTCTTTAGAAACAGATCTACTAAGGTTTTCTCACATCCTGTGTCTATGCACAAAGAAAGTTTATTAAATTTGTTCCATAGGGGCATGTTTACTATGCTGGGCTAATGGTTAGTATGGGCTGTTTGTAATTAAGTCCGATGTATAGATAGCCCATACTGTTAGCCAGCTTAGCAAACAAGCCACCAGTCTCACTTCCTGAAGCACGCTAACAGCTGTGTAACAGCATTCCATTGATACCTGAAGCAAATAATGTAAAGCAAATGGGCAATTACTTATCACCATGTCCTCTGCCCACTGTTGTTATGGAGACCCTCTGGATAGCTATCCTAAATTTTGGTCTTCAGTCAGGTGGCTCATTGTTGACAGACTGGTACCCGTAGCTGCTGTTGTCTCGATCCATCTCATTGCTGGCCTTCCTCTTTTGCGTTGACCTTCTATCTTGCCAAGCATGATGTCTTTCTCTAATGATCTCTCTCTTCGCATGATGTGTCCAAAGTATGAAAGTTGAAGTCTTGTCATCTGAGCTTCTAAAGAAAGCTTAGGTTTGATCACCTCTAGTACCGACTGGTTTGTTCTTCGGGCAGTCCATGGTATACACAGTATTAGCTGCCAGCACCATAATTCAAAGGCATCAATTTTCTTCCTATCTTTTTCACTGTCCAGCTTTCACATCCATATGATGTTGAAAATACCATGGCTTGAACAAGTCGAATCTTTGTATGGAGAGAGACATCTCTGCTCTTGAGAATCTTATCTAGGTCTTTCATAGCCATTCTGCCAAGAGCAATGCGTCGTCTGATTTCTTGACTGCTTGTTGCTTCTTTATTGATAGTTGATCCAAGTAGGTTAAAGTTGTTCATGATTTCAATTTCTTCTCCTTCAACGATGAACCTGTTGATTATGCCAGTTGTCATGATCTTTGTTTTCTTTACATTAAGATGCAGGCCCATTTTGAGACTATGTTCTTTGATTGTGAGAAGCAAATGTTTCAGATCGTCTTCACTTTCAGCCAGTAATGTGGTGGTATCAGCATAGCGAAGGTTGTTGAATCTTCCACCAATCTTCACACCTCTGTTGTCTTCAGGCTGTTCCCACTAGCCTCTCTTAACTCTCCCACACCCAAGCCTTTACTTGTTCTCTTTCTCTCTTTATTATAACCCCACTTCAAGCCTTCACTGTTTCAGTAGCGCAGTACTGAAAGTTTCATGATGCTGGCTGTCACTACCTCTTTCTGTTTCATGCTGAGAATTGGGCACTTGGCCTATAGAGGTGCAGTGGCATTTTCTATTGCACCGGAACACAACAGGACTTCAAGGCCCAAGAACTACTGGCACTGTAGAACTGCTGTCAGTGCGGCTGGAAGCGGCATGGCACCAATGCAGATTCTTCCATTGAATCAGTGTATTCCATGCTGCCCGGTTCTGAAGTCGCAACTCCAGCAGAGAATTCTGCCTGGCTGCTGTGTTGTGGTGATGGTCTGACACATACTGAGCCATTGCTCCTGTAGTATCGTCAACAGCTCTGGCCATTCTCTGGCCTCTAGAGATGATGCTGTTTTCGCCAAGCATCTACATTAACTCCTCACCTGATTCTAATGCAGCTGCTTCCAGTGCAGGATGCTCCCCATGTGCCACCCCACAAAAGGCGTGAACCCTTGCAGGGAAGCACTAAGAAATAATCATACATTCCTTATCCCGCTAGACCAGTCCAGATGTATGGGTTTTGCTCCTTTTTGAAGGAAGACTTGAACAGCTTTCAGTGATGTCATCACTGAATATATCAGCTGGTGCAGCACTGAGAGAAGCCAGTATTTGCCTCCAGCAGAGCAAGATGGCAAGGTGTGTGGACTGGTGCAGCAGTATAGATAAGCCTGACTCCGGTGGCCTGTGTGCAGAGTCTGGCCCACAGTTGCTAGGAATTCTGGTACATACCTGTCTCCTAGAGCGGACAGCAGCCCTGTGCCCAGTACTGTTTTTCATAGGTTCCAGCACTGGCAGACTTGAAAGCAGACAGAAGGACCCCCTACGAGGCCGTGTGGTGGGGGGAGGGGGGTGTTGGTATGTTTGGTTCCATGCCTCCTTACTTCCTTACTGTCCTATATGTACTTGCTATCTCCTCTCCCCCCATTGATTTCAGTGGGGACTGTACTTGGCTCTCTGCTTTCAATAAAGCAGCTCTAGATCTAAAAAAAAAAAAAACCCAACCAACCTCTGGGGCAGCTGGATCTCACAGGCTTGCAGGAGTTGCTGGGGTCTTCCTTCTCAGGTTGACAGATTAAAGGGTTCCTTTTTCACTGTGGTTATTTGTTTTTACCAGCAAGCGCTTTTTCATTTTTTTTACCCTTTGGGCCATTGTTGTGCCTCATACAGCCTGTTGCCTTTAGTGTGGTTTTCCCCCCCTTCTCCATGATTGTAGTTTTTGTTCTGGATGCTATAGGATTGCCTTGAGGCTTATTTTTGTGGCATGTTTGGGACCCAATTCTGTGCTGGGTGCCTTAGCTATGTCCCTTCTCTTCTTTTTTTTTTTTCCCTATTGGCAGGTTTCGCAACCTTTTTTTATGGTGTTATGTCCCCTGCTGGGTGTGTGTGTTTGATGTGATGGCCGCATCTGGAAGCCACTGAACCCCCTTCTTTCAAATGACTTTTGCTGCAGCTACTGGAACAGCTCATTGGCTGTTCTTAGTCCTTGCTAGTTATTTGGTAGCACCCTCTGAGGAGGGTCGGAGGCCTGGGCTACTCCTACAGGAGGGTCCGGGGCCCTCAAGCACCTCTGTTTCTGTGGACTGAGGGGGGGCGTAATTCCCCCACTGTGCCCTTTTCTCTAGAAACCCAGTCTTATCTCCTATGGCAGTTGCTTGTGATGCAGAAGAGGGCCTGGCACTGTTCAATGTATTTGTGAGTGATATTGCTGAAGGACTGAATGGAAAAGTCTCTTTTTGCAGATGGCATGAAAATTTGCAACAGAGTGGACTCCCCTGAGGGAGTGGTTAACATGAGGAAAGATCTACAAAAGCTGGAAGAATGGTCTAATGCTTGGCAGTTAAGATTTAATGTGAAGAAGTGCAATGTCATGCACTTGGGAAGCAGAAATCCAAGGGAAATGTATGCAATAGGGGCGAGAGGTTGGTGTGCACGGACCAGGAGAAGGACCTTGGTGTGATTTTATTCTGAGGCTCTCAAGGTGGCAAAACAGAGCGACAAGGCAGTGGCAAAAGCCAGGGGGATGTTGGGTTGCATACGAAGAGGAATTACCAGCAGAAAGAAAGAGGTACTAATGCCACTGTATGTCATTGGTGAGGCCTCACTTGGAATACTGTGTTCAGTTTGGAGACCATATCTCTCAAAGATGTGTACCAGTCTGTCAACAATGAGCCGCCTGACTGAAGACCGAACACAATTTAGGATAGCTATCCAGAGGGTCGCCATGAGTTGACTCTGACTCGACGGCACTTAACAACAAATCTCTCAAAGGATGTAAAAAGACTTGAAACTGTTCAGAGGAAGGCGACCAAAATAATTTGGAGCCTGCGTCAGAAGCCTTATGAGAAGACTTGAAGACCTAAATATGTACACTCTGGAGGAGAGAAGGGATAGGAGAGATATGATTCAGACCTTTACTTAGAGAATTAATGAACAAACAAATCTTTTCCAAAGATGGGGAACTAGAGGGCATAACATGAAGCTGCAAGGGGGTGAATTGAAAGGCAATGTCAGGAAATACTTTTTTGCTGAAAGGGTGGTGGATGCTTGGAATGCCCTCCTTATGGAAGTGGTGGGGGCAAATAGTGACAGAATGCAAAATGGCAATGGACAGACACAGTAGATCCCTTTTACAGCAACAGGATAAAATCAAAATAAACTTAACTAATTTCTCAACATACAGGGGTGTCCTACACGGAGTGGTGGGTTCACACCTAAACAAAGGCATCGGGAGGGGTGACTTGCACGAAGAAGCAGGTGCACCTACTCTTGCCATCTTACTGGGCAGACTTTATTTCGCGTTTTTGCTTCCGCAGCAATCTTCTTCTCAAATTCTCCCTTTGCCTGCTTTATCAATGCCTTGCATTTGACCTGCCAGTGCTTGTGCTGTTTCCAGGTTTCGTCGTTTGGCTCTTTTTTTTTCCATTTCCTGAATGATGCTTTTTTGGCAACAGCCTCTCTGACCTCACCTTTAAACCATGCTGGCAGTTTTTTTGGACTTCCTTCCACTTTTCTTAAAACGTGGAATACAGCTGGTCTGGGCTTCCAAGATAGTATTTTTCAACACCCAAGCTTGATGTAAGTCTTTTAACCTTTGCAACTGCTCCTTTTAGTTTTCTCTTAACTATTTTCCTCATTTTATCAGTTTCCCTTTCAAATGGTTACCAAAAGTAAAGGATCATGGAGGTTATCTATTAATATTAAATATAAAAAATGATTAGTTTTAGTTGGATTTATTTGGGGTTTTAGTTGGATTTATTTGGGGTTATCAGGCTCTGAGAAAGAAAGAGAATAATAGCTGAGGTAGAAAAAGGAGAGCACCTTCAAAGATCAGAAGGCAGATAGAGGATTCTCCCCCCCCCCCAGATGTTGGGGGGGGGGGGTTGTTGGGGGACTTCAGCCCTTCTTAGGCTACAGGCAGCTCCTGAACCTGTCATTGGGTGAGGAGCTGCCACACAAATACTGCTGAGCCAACAGACAGCTCCTGGGTGGTCCCCCTTAGTGCCAAAGCCAGGCTGAGCACGAGGGGAAGCTAAACCACATCCCATAGTGCTACCAAAGCCTAAGCGCAAGAGGTGAGTGGGGCTCTGAATTTTTTATTTTTATTTATTTTTTTATTTTTTTGCTTGTATGGGGTCCAGGAGCCGGTAGCAAAGCGGCGCAGGTCATTGGGAGGCATGCTGAACTGTTGCACAGCCTGCAACTGTGTGGCAGTGTTAAATGGCATGCGAGAAAAGAAGTGCCCTTTTCCTCTTCAGCGGCTCAGCATGGCAGGCAGCTCCTATGTGTTTTCTCTCTCGAGGGGGGGGGGGGCTTGCTCGGGAGGAGAAATGTTCAGCACATTCCCATGCTTCCCTCTACTAGGTGGGAAGGGAGACAAGAGGATCCCCTGCGACAGGCATTTTGTTTAGACAGTTTAATGTAGTTTAAAGTAGTTTACTTGGGTTCATCTACTTTCTCTTTTCTTTGTTTTTGTTTGATTTATTTGATTTCTTTTGGTTTATTTGGGATTATTTCATTTAGATAATTGGCTTGCAATTTAGCTGAGAGGGATATAAGGATAGAGGGCCGTAGGATCTCTCAGTATACCCGCTGGACAGCAGTGCCTGGTTTGCCGCAAGCAGCAGTGGACTGTCTTTGAGGAAGGCATATGCCTAGGCTGCATGCAAAATGACACTTTGGTAAAACAGGATCTGTGCTCCCAGCCTAGGCAGAAAGGAACTCCTCTCTGTCTCGGGAGGCCCAAGATACAGAGGGGTCTGTGCAGGCGTCCTAGAGCCAGCATCTTGGCCTTTGGCTGCTCCCGGACCCTCCACGGTGAAAACCCCAGGAGAGGTGATGATCCCGGGGGACTTCTTGCCAGAGTTTGTCCTGCTACTTCACAAGGCATTTTGTTTGCATTAGCAGGGGGTGACAGGATGCACCCTGGCACCAGAACGCAACACTAAAAAGGCCACTGACACAAAGGAGAGTGAGATGGAGGTGGCGATTCCTACGAGCACAGACAATCTCCATTGTCCAAGCTGCTGTGAGGGGTACACTACCCAGAGATGTGGGACTGAACTGGAGGGACGATAAGGAACCTCCCTTTTTGGGCATCATGAAGTAGATGGAATACCTCCCCCTAGCCCCATTCTGTGGAGCACACTGGTACAAGGAGAAGACCTGGACATGGAGCATGATTGGCAAGATTCACACTGCCCACGAAATTCACACTGCCCATGACCGCGGTGATCTCTCGGTGGCGGTTTCCCTCGATCTTTCAGCTGCTTTCGACCTTGTTGTCCACTCCCTTCTTCTAGCCCATCTACGGGAGGCAGGTCTCTGTAGCACAGTCCTTCATTGGTTCCACTCTTTTCTCTCCTCCAGGTTCTACTCTGTTCTCTCCACTTCCACTCCTCCAATTGTCTCTGAACCTACTCCCCTTCTCTGTGGTGTTCCTCAAGGCTCAGTTCTAGCTCCCCTTCTTTTTAACATCTTTCTCACACCTCTCTTTACTGGTCCAACAACACAGGATTTCTGCCTTTTACTATGCTGATGACCTGCTCCTTCTGTATCACACCTCCCCCCCTTTCCCTCGATCTCTCCCCTCTGAACACGTGTCTCACAGCCGTAGCCAGCTGGCTTACCACTCATTGCCTACACCTTAATCTTACTAAAACCTTGGCCATCTGGTTCTCCCGTGATAGTGCTCCCCCTCCTTCTCTGGTTCACCCATTCCCTTAGTCTCCTCCTTTCGCTATCTGGGGGTCCTCTTCGACCCCAGCCTGATCTTTCGGGATCACATCGCTCACATTTCAAGGACTTCATTCTACTTTCTACGTCAGATCCGTGTTATCAGGCCTTTTCTCTCTACACAGGCTGTCTCTACCCTCCTTCTATCCCTGGTTATATCTCGCATTGATTTCTGTAACTCAGTCCTAGCCGGTCTCCCCGCCATACAACTGCACCGTCTCCAACGCATCCAAAATACTGCTGCCCGGCTCATCTTTCATTCATCTATGCACGATCACATCACTCCTCTTCTCATCCGTCTCCATTGGCTCCCTGTTAAATTCCGCATTCACTTTAAAATCCTGGTGCTCCTCCACCATGCTCTTCACACCCACTCCCCTCAGTATCTAGCAGACGTCCATTTCCATACCCCAGCTCGCTCCTTGCACTCACTCTACCTGATTCTCTTACATCTTCCCTCACCCACCTGCGCTCGCCTCCAATCCACCTGCTCCTCTGCGTTCTTCTTCCTTGCCCCTGCCCTATGGAATTCTCTCCCTTCTATCCGGCTTGAGCAGGAACATACTAACTTTAAGAACAGTCTCAAAACCCACCTCTTCACCCTTGCCTTCGACCTTCCTGATCCCCTCACATGACTTTGTCTTCCCCTTTCCCTTCTCTCTCTCTCTCTCCTCCCTACTGTCCTGTTGTATGAATCTGCCTGGTTTGCTTTCCTATCCGTCATTGTAACTTCTTTTCCTTTTTTTTTCCTTTGCCTTATGGTTTCTATGATTTGAACTATGTAAACCGCTATGATGTTTTTTTTCGTTTAGCGGTATATTAAGTCAGTAAACATAAACAAACATAAGATGAAGAATTTGGAAGAAGGTGAGATCCCAGAGCAGGAAGGTTTGTCACGAATTGTGCGAGTATTCCATCAAGAAGAGTTGCCGGTGCTCATTGGGGAGTCTCCGTATGCCGCAAGTCTGCTGGCAGTAGAGGAGGAGCTGGAGGACCCTCCGCTACAGGCAGTACAGAAGACACAGAAGGTTTTTCCAGTGCATAGAGTGGTCAGACAGATGATCCAGGATGAGTGGGAGCTGCTGGAAGCAAGCCTCACGGGGATGTGTGCCATGTCGCGCGTCTACCTGCTGCCCGAACAGGAGCGGGAACTGCTTTGCTCCCCTAGGGTGGACGTAGCGGTGTCGGCAGTTACAAAAAAGACGACAATCCTGGTGGAGGGCAGTGCTGCCCTCAAGGAGAACTAGGACGGGAAGTTGGACACTTTTTGTTAAAACAAGCCTTTGATATCAACGCCCTTTTTCTACAGGCCTCCATCTGCGGGGTCTGGGTGGCTAGGGCCTGCCTCTGCTGGTCGCAATGGGTTCAACAGCCAGGAGAGCCAGAGATGGACCTGTTGGAGGAGGTGGCCAAATCTACCTGGCCAACACCCACTACGGTCTCATTAGAGGGTTATCTAAAAGCATGGCCTTGATAGTTGTGGCCCGACATTATCTGTGGCTGCAGAACTGGGCGGCAGATAGTTCCTCCAAGTCCCGACTTAGCATACTCCCCTTCTAAGAGAAACTTCACTTTGGAGAGGATCTAGACAAATTGGTTAAGGACTTGGATGAGTCCAAGGGAGGTCACCTCCCCGAGAATAAGCCAAAACAGAATCGTATTCCGCCGTTGAGCAAGGGACAGCCGGGGGACTTTAAATGTTTTTATATGTCCCGCTTTTATGTTTGTTTGTTTATTTACTTGATATACCGCTCGGGCCAAAGGCATTAGAGCGGTTTACAATACTATATCATTTGATGAAAAAGGAAAGAACGCCATTTATATGATAGGACAGAGAAGAGGACAGAGACAGTCAAACAGATAGAAGAAGAGGAACATGGAACAGCACGTTACCACAACATAGCAGCACATCACTCTCTACGTTTTTCCAGAGGGGTAGGTTCCCTTCGAGAGGACATGGGCTTTCAAGGGTTTCGGCGCCGCCTCCATCTCGGGGCCCAGGTAGGGGTGCAGCCTATGGCAGGTCAGTTGTGAGATTTCTACCCCACCTGGCTCCAGATCACGTCAGACTAGTGGGTCCTGGAGCTCTTCTGGGAGGGTTATGCTCTCGAGTGGGCTTGTCCAGTAGGTCATTCCTTCGTTAAGTCCTCCTGCAAGGTGCCTGGCAAAGTGGTGGCAGTAAAGGACATCCTGAGCCTGCTCCTGCAGTTAAGGGCCATGGTGCTGGTGCCCAGAGACCAGTACAGTTGTGGTTGTTACTCCCATTTATTTCGTGGTGCCCAAAAAGGAGTGTTCTTTTGCCCAATTCTTGATCTCAAGGGAGTGAACCGGTTTCAGCGGGTTCCGCATCTTCACATGGAAATGTTGCAGTCCGTCATAGTGAGAAGCAGGGAGTTTGACATCTCTAGATCTCAGAGGTGTATCTGCATATACCCATCTGCCCAGAACGAAGTCAAGGTTGACAGCAGTTCGCGAGATTGGAAAGGCTGCTAGCGCTAAAGGCAGTGGTGCTGGTACTGGCAGGCCAACGAGGAGGTGGTTGGTACTCGATATATTTCGTAGTGCCAAAAAAGGAGGGAACCCTGAGACCGATTCTGGACCTAAAGAGGGTGAACAGATGTCTCAGGGTGTCGCATTTTTGTATGGAAACACTGCACTCGGTCATCGTGGCAGTCCGGCAAGGAGAATTCCTCACATCGCTAGATCTTTCGGAAGCATACCATCACATACCCATTCGATTGGAACATCAAAGATTTCTGCGGTTTGTGGTGCCCATGAGGCATTTTCAATTTCAGGTGATGCCGTTCGGTTTGGCGACAGCTCCCAGAACTTTCCCAGAACAACTAGGTGCTAATGGTAGTGGCAGCAGCTTTGCGCAAGGAAGGGGTGTTGGTTCATCCATACCTGGACGATTGGTTAATTCAGGCAAAGTCGAGGTGCAAAAGCGAGCAGGCCACCCGCAGAGTGGTGCAGGTCTTGCTGACTCGTGGGTGGTAAATGTGACAAAGAGCAAGTTGGTCTCGTCGCAGGAGTTGGAGAATTTGGGAGCTCGCTTCGACACGAGCTGCGGGAGAGTGTTACTGCCCAGTTTCAGGGCATGGAACCTGAGGCAACGGATAAAGGCCTCTTTAACGAAACGAGCTCCATCGGTGTGGCTGGGGACAATGGCAGCTACGATAGTTGGTGCCATGGACCGGAGAGCACTTCTCAGAAGATGGTCCCGTCAGTCGGATCAGTTACCCCAGAAGCTGATCTGTCCTCCAGAGGTACATCAATCTCTGCAGTGGTGGTTGGTGAGGGGCTGTCTAGAGAAGGGAATGCCCCTCGAATGCCCGGAATGGAGACCGTTGACGATGGATGCCAGTCTGTTCAGCTGGGGGGCCCACTTCGAGAGACAGTATGCCCAAGGTCAGTGGATGGACTGGGAAAGGTCTTGGCCAATAAACAGGTTGCAGTTGTGGGCAGTTACTCTGGCACTGAAGGCCTTTCAGCAACTCCTGCAAGGCAAAGTAGTTTGGGTGCTGTCAGACAACATCACCGCGGTGGCGTACATCAACTGGCAAGGTGGCACCAGCAGGGTAGCTCTCGGAGGAAGCAGAGGATCTTCTGAGCTGGGCAGAGTCGAATTTGGAAGCATTATCGGCAGCGCATGTAGCAGGAGTGGGCAATGTGACGGCAGATTTCTTGAGTCGAGTCAAAGTAGATCCAGGAGAGTGGAGTCTCAATCAAGAGGTGTTAACTTGCTGTGAATCGCTGGGGCAATCCGGTGATGGACCTCATGGCGTCGTTCGCATCCGCGAAGGTCGTCGGATTTTACAGCAAACGAAGAGAGCGAATGTCCGAAGGCCTGGATGCGCTGATACAAAAATGGCCAGAGGAGAAACTCTTGTATGTATTCCCGCCATGGGCCTTAATAGGTCGAGTTCTGCAGAGAATAGAACGGCACAAAGGTCCGGTGATCCTAATCGTGCCAGATTGGCCAAGGAGGCCATGGTATGCAGACCTGATGCGTATGCTAGCAGTGGAACCGTGGCGCTTGCCGGTCAGGAGGGACCTGTTAGTGCAGAGGCAACTAAGTATGCCTCAGGTGGATCGGTTCTCACTTATGGCTTGGCTCTTGAAAGGGCAAGGTTGAAGTCCAAGGGCTACTCGGTGGCGGTGATTTCTAAGTTACTGAAGTCCAGACGGAGATCTACATCGGTGGCGTATATCAGGGTCTGGCGGCGGTTTGAGTCGTAGTGTGTGGCGAAGCAGGTGAAGGCGTTGAACACCTCCATTCCGCAGATTTTTTCCTTTCTGCAGGATGGCTTTGATAAAGGACTGGCATCAGCGTCCCTTAGAATGCAGTTGGCGGCACTTTCCTGTTTCAGGGGGAAGGTGCAGGGGATGATGCTGGAGGCACCTCCGGATGTTAAGATTTTATGGGCAGTGACATTGATTAGACCGCCTACCAGGGCATTGGTACCAGTCTGGGATCTTAACCTGGTGCTGGAGGCTTTGGTGAGCGAGCCGTTCGAGCCATTAGCGAAGGCGACGTTGAAGGATTTGACTCTTAAAGGTGGTGTTTTTAGTGGCTATATCGTCGGCGAGGCGCATTTCGGAGTTGCAGGCTTTATCATGTAAAGAGCCTTTTTTGACCTTTGATAGCAAGAAGGTGGTTCTGAGGACGATGCCTTCCTTTTTGCCTAAGGTAGTCTCTGCGTTTCATGTGAACCAAGCGGTCTCTTTGCCATTGTTTTGAAGGTGCGAGCAGGGATGCGACAAGCAGGAGGCTTCATCGGTTGGATGTTAGCAGAGCTCTGA
Organism: Ichthyophis bannanicus; assembly: GCA_033557465.1. Lineage (NCBI taxonomy): Eukaryota > Metazoa > Chordata > Amphibia > Gymnophiona > Ichthyophiidae > Ichthyophis > Ichthyophis bannanicus. Next base: position 8,888,717 of record CM066044.1, on the reverse strand, counting down.
AGTATTTGCAAAGAACGTCGTTGATCCGCAAGACAGACAGATTGGGGGTCCGAAGCAAGGCGAGCCGGCATCGAAGTCGTCCATTGCGCGGTGGATTAAGGAAGCGATTGCAGCGGCATACATTTTGAGGAACAAGATGGTCCCGAAAGGTTTAAAAGCACATTCGACTAGGGCTCAGGCGTCTTCCTGGGCAGAGTTTAGCTTAGTGCCAGCAGTGGAAATTTGCAGGGTGGCGACGTGGTCGTCCTTGCAAACCTTTTGTGAAGCATTATAGAATTGACATTCAGGCGGAAGGTGACTCTAGGCTTAGATCATCATCGGTACTACAGGCTGGTCTGGCCGGGCCCTCCTATTGAAGTGATAACTGTTCTGTTACATCCCTAGATGTTTGGGACTAGACTGGAGGGACGATAAGGAAGGTGAAATTAGACTTACCTGCTAATTGTAGTTCCTTGAGTAACTCCAGTCTAGTCCCACTTCCCTCCCCGGATGAGCTGGACCAGACCACGGCCTGTAGCATGGTAAGAATGGTCAATGGACCGGTTAGAAGATTTGTTGGGCAGCGGTACTTTGGGGGGGGGACGAGTGCAGCTTGTTCGTATAGGCTTTCTGAGAGGCCTGGGGAGAAGGAGTTAGCAGGCCTAGGCACTGCTTTATAGGGGTGTTAACAGCACAGGGCATTGTTAGCTCTTTAAATTGTTTGCTTGAGTTAAGTGTGCAGAGGTTTAACGTTTAAGGATATTTACAGATGTACTTATTGCTCTGGTGAGTCTGCTTTGTCAATAGATTACTGGAGCGGTGGGGGTGGACCCTAGACTAGATATAGGGTGTCACCAAAAGAGTGACATGCTCAGTCTCCAATGCTGCGGGAGGAGGTGCAAAACCCTAGATGCTCGGGACTAGACTGGAGTTACTCAAGGAACTACAATTAGCAGGTAAGTCTAATTTCATCTAACACCAGTTCCCTGGTCAGATCACCACGCAATAAACTTCCTAATATCAATAAAAAGCACGTACACAACACTAGATAACGTAAACATAAGAAAATTTTGACTCTTCGATAAAGAGAAATTTCTCCAATAAACCCTGCCAAACCTAAACCACAAACCCATGGACTTCGATAGGACAACAAAAAAACGGAACTGGAACCAAACACTCCAATTCATATATAACACCACCTCCAGCAATGATTTCCCAATCTGTAATGTTAATTACTAAGTCTTATTCCTATCATCAGTTCATCATTTTAAAAGTTTTGATGTAACCTGCAAGCACCCCTGTTTCTCTTGTTTGTACACTGTTCGATGTACAGAGTTGTGACTGGTAAAAAAGCAGTATATCAAAACTAGTTAAATAAATCTTACCAGCAGCATCAGTGCTGAAAAAGTGAACACATCAGCAAAAAGAACAAAATCAGTGCTCTGGTTCTCCAACAAAGTAAAACAAGTCAAGAGGGCACTCGGAACAAACATGGTGATGCAATAAGAATCAAGACACCCTGCAACTTCACATAAGCAAAGATTATAATAAACTAATCGACAGATGCAAACAAGAGCATCATATCAACATAACGAAATCCATCAACAAGCCCAGAGAGCTAGTCCACATAGTCCAGTCCCTTACAAACACATCTCCCGAAAATGAGCCTACAATACATCCACAAATGATGGCAGATCACCACCACCTCATCACCAAACACAAGCCCTCCCACCAAGAACCAACACAAGGATTCATGTGGCACACCTAACTTACAGCAAAACCTGGGATGAATTTACCATACCCTTAAGGGAACAGATAGTCCATACAATCTCCACCCTAAGCACAACCACCTCACTAGCCGACCCATGCCCAGTGATTGTGGATCAAAATATCCAGGGAAAAATTCAGCCCTTACACACATAAAATAACAGAAGCATTCTCTCCCTAGGCTATATGCCTACTAACCTCAAATGAGCAAAAATCGGGCCAATTCATAAAACCCCTTTACCCAATAAAGATGACCCCACATCCTACCGCCCAATCTCCAGTCTTCCCTTCATCGCCAAAATCATAGAAAAAATAGTTCAACTCAACTGCAGGACCTTGTCGACCATCATGCACCCCTGGAATCCGCACCAACACAGATTTTAAGTTCAGCCACTGTCAAAATTCTGCTAATCTCACTACTTGATGGCACCATCAAAGGCATTGACAATGTCGCGAGAGGATTCATTCTCATCTTAGATTCACGATATCCCACAGTATAGTTCTGCAGTGACTACAGGAAATTGGCCTATGCAGCCTGACATTAAAATGGGTTTCAGACATACCTGCAAAACAGACAGCAACAGGTATAAAAAATAAAAAAATCAGTGGCGTCCCCCAGGGATCATCCCTATCTGCACTGCTTTTTAGTCTATACATTCAGCTGATCTGCAATATTATCAGGAATCACAATACTGTATACTATAACTGTATGTGGATGATATCTATTTTTTGATCACATAGTCAAACCAAACTACTTGCCCATAACCAAATGACTGGAGGAAATGAATGCATGGCTCAATAGCAACAATCTAAACATAAATTACACGAAAACCAAGGCCATTACCACATCACAAGAAACATTATTTATCCCACCAAAAACAATCAAACTATCCCACACCACCATTTACAGTTAAAAACAGTCAAATACCTAGGTGTCATACTCGATCAGAACTTGAGCCTACGCTCGCATATAAGCAGGGTAACCAAAAATGCCGCCTACTTCAAACTGCAGACCATCCGGGAACTTAAGCCACCAAGACTTCCGGACTGTATGCAAGGCCATCGTAACCCCAATTCTTGACTACTGCAACTCGTTGTTGCACAGCCTCTAAAAACAATTCATCCACGCCAACTAGTGCAGAACATGGCAGCCCGCATCATCACTGGTTCACCCAAAACAAGACCACCTCACCCCCATACTTGACCAACTACACTGGCTCCCAATTCATTCACGTGCCAAATTCAAAACATTGCTGACCATATTCAGCATCGTGCAAAACTCCACAGCAGAGGTTTACAGGATCTAATAACCAAAGATTCAAACACACAATCATCCTATAAGGAATACCACCAGGAACTCGATGCACATGCCCAGCCAATACTCTAGGACCAGGCGAACCACATCCAAAAGAGCAGTCTCCCTTGCTGCACCCAGCCTTTGGAACTCCCTCCCGGAAGACATCAAGAACACCACGGACAGCAAAGACTTAAAAAAAAAAAAAAACAACATTATTCACTGAGCACTTTGGTAGCATTACTTTGCAAACCATGCAACTTTGATCATCTCATCCTTATTTAGTTCTGCAGCTATATTGTATATAGTTCTCATGTTTCCATAAGTGGCTTTACAGCAACATTTGTATATAGTTCATGTTATGTTTTATAATTATTCTGTTAGCCTGCTTGCTGCCCCCTCTCATTTAACTTGTGCTTCATTTCATCATAAGAAATGTAAGTTGTAATGTAAACCGCTTTGACTTAAGGATATTGCAGTATAAAAAACTGTTAATATTGTGGTGGTGTTTAATCTGACTAAGGGTAATCTTGTAAATAGAATAAATGAAGCATTGTATATAGATAGAAGGGAATGACAGCATTGAATGTAGGCAAAATTGAAGGACAGATTGGCTATTCACTTGTATAATGTGTGGGTGGGTGTTAAGAATTTTTTTTTAATTTTTATTTTGCATCATGTTAGGGCAGGGCTCAACAAATCCCAGGTGCCATGTTGCTATGATGACCAGAAAATTGAACCTAGTGCCTTGGATTTAGTTGCCCCCGCTGCCCCTCTTACAAAAATCCGAATTGTGGGGCAAAAGATTTGGAGAAGATCCCTTCTGTCTGCTCGCAGGAGATCTGTCCCTGCAGGCAGAAGAGAAGGGGATGGCTGCAATCATGGGACAGATACAAGCTGTATGTGGGGATCACATCTCCCGCAGGCATACAGCTTGCATCTGGGCTGTGATTCCCTTCTGCCCATGGGGATCACATCTCCTGCAGGCAGGCAGAAGGGATCTTTGCCTTCTCCTGTCTGCCTGTGGGAGATCAGATCCCTGTGAGCAGAAGAGTAGGGGAAGGTTTTGATGTAATCCCACCAGACAGCATGCATCTGCCATGATCCTAGCTTTCTGCCTACAGGAGATCAGATCCCCATGGACAGAACAGATGGGGAAGGCTGCAATTGCAGCCTGAAAGGCAGAAGAAAAGAGCTGATTGGGCTGGCAATAAAGAAGAGAAAAAATTTAGACCAGGACTCGACAAACCCCAGGTACCAGGTTGCCATGGTGACCATAAAATCGGACCTGTGGCTCAGCACATGGAGAAGAGCTGAAATTGATGCGAATGCAGCTGGGAGAGCTGGTGTCTGCACAGCCTGCCAAAAAAAAAAGGGGGAAAAAGGTTAGTAAGTTTGCTGCACAGACAGCTGAATAAATTTTAGTAGTAATTGCTGCTTTTAACTTATTCAGCCTTCTGGATGGGAGGTAGGGGAGGGATGAATGTGAGGGGAGGGAAGGGCACAATGTGTGTGTGCCAAAGGTGCACCACTCTCCTACTCCACGCATGCAGGCACCACCCCCACCTCTACACAATGCACACCGCAGACAAGCACAGGTGTAGCTTAATGGGGTCAGTGGGGGTGGTGGGAGAGGGAGGAGGAATGCGGCCACTGCCTTTTGCTGGCACTTTGCAGAGTGGCCCATTAAGAGCCCGATTCTTAAGTGTTTTCATAATATTCCTCCAGTTCAGTCCGGATTCCTGGGTTGTGTTCCCCTTCCAGCAGTTGGAGACTGAGCATGTTACCTTTTGGTGATGTCACAGTACAAGAAGTCTGTGCTCCTCCTACCAAGTCAGTATACTCAAATCTCCAACAGATGGGACACATTTCACTGTAGTCTGAGCTACACTGAAGAGATATTGGGGTGGGGAGGAAGGAGCTTTTCTAAGAACACTTTGGCTGGTATTCCTCTGGTAAGCAGGGTGTTTAGCACTAGTTTTGGTTTGGGTGCTGAAGGTGCCTACCCCAGGAGTCCACTGCTGTTCAGTCAGCTGCAGGACCTTGGGAGGGGGGTGGGGGCCGTTGGGGATCCGACCTCTGTCCAGGGCACTTGTGATTTGCATCCTCTAACACCTTCAGTGATGGGCGAGGATGCATGGCTGTTCCTGTTAAGTCCAGTCTTTGCCTTACTTTTTAGAAGTTGGGTCCTTGCCTTCCCTTCCTCTTCTTTGGGACTAAGGGGGCCCTGGGACAGTGACGGTTCATTAGGCCTTTGTCTGCGGTGGCAGCTGCATGCGCTCAGTATGCCGGCAAAAGCTATTTGTTCTACTTGTGGATTAAAACAGGGGCATCTTTAGTCTGTCTGCTTCTGCAGATCTTACAAAGCTGAAGATAAGGAAACGGGCAATTCTGACCGTGTGGCATCAGACATGCCAGCGTTTTTGAGGTGGTCACATCAGTGGCGTTCACAGGTGTGCTGGCGGCTTTGCCCATTGTCTGTCCACAGCAGTCTGAACTGGTGGCTGGACAGCACTAGTCTGTTGAAGAGCATGCCTCTGGAGCAGCCAGAATGGATTCTAGTGACTACGTATGCCAGTCTCTCTCTGGTTGGGGAGCTCCATTGTCTGTCTGGCTCAGGTGACTCAAGGGGAATTGGTCAGAGGAGCAAGCACACTAGTCCGTCAATTCCTTGGAAATGAGGGCCATTCGGTTGGCTCTACAACACTTCCTGCCTCTGATACGAGCTTGGGCAGTGCACGTCCTGTCAGACAACACGACAACTGTGGCCTACATCAAATCACCAGGGAGGCATGGGCAGTGTGGTCCAGGCAGAGGAGATAGACTTCCGCCCACTGAAGAAGCGGAATAATCAATCTAAGCTTTTTGGTGGCTCATGTGGCAGGGAAGCTAAATGTGCAGGCAGATTTCCTCAGTCGCCATCAGCTGGATCCAGGGGAGTGGTCTCTGGAGTCCCCTTGATATTTCACAGCTTAGTTTGAAGATGGGGCCTTCTGATGATGGATTTGATAGCTTCAACAGACAATGCCTGGGTGAAGCGTTTTTTTTCAGTTGTCGCAGAGAGGGTCTCAACACACTGGTCCAGTGACGGCCTTCATTGTCTTCCTACCATGGCCACTAATAGGGAGAGTGCTGCAACGTATAGAGGCGCATTGTGGCTTAGTGGTTCTTGTAGCACCTCTTTGGCCTCAGAGGCAATGATATGTGGATCTGGCCCCCTGATGGTGGACAACCTGTGGAGGTTGCCGTGCAGACCCCTAACCTGTTGCAGGGTCAGATTCTGATGCCCCAAATCAATCTATTTTTCTTGCTTATGACTTGGCTCTTGAAAGGATGTGCCTAACTAAGCAGGGCTACTCTGTGTACTGGTGATCACCACTTGACTGAAGGCTGGGCGACACTCTACGTCACTTGTGTATGTACAGGTATGATGTGTTTTTGAGGTCTGGTGTGTAGAGCAAGCTCTGTCCCTTGAGGGCTTCTCTATCAGATCTTGACTTTTCTCTAGGCTGACTTGGATAAGGGCTTGGCTCTGAATTTCTTGTGAGTGCAGATTGCAGCCTTGTCATGTTGAGGGTGGGTACAAGGCATCTCGCTGGCCATGCGTCCAGATGTGATGCAGTTTCTCAGAGCAGTAACATGATTAAAACTTCCATGGAGACCACCTGTTCCATCTTGGGATTTGAATTTAGTCTTGTCTGTCCTAACGCAGGTTTTCTTTGAGCCTTTGGGCTCCGCTTTGAAGGACCTTAACTTGAAAGCAGTTTTATGGATGCCATTTGTTTGGCGCAATGCTGATCAGAGCTGAAGCATTGCAAGGTCATGCTGCACACAGTTCCAGCCTTTTTGCCCAAAGTACTGTGACTTCCATCTCAACCAGATAGTGGTTTTGCTTCCTTCCCTGCAGAGGCCAGCCACCTGCTTCGTTGCTTGGATGTATGCAGGACATTGTGGCTTTATCTGAAGCGCACTGCTCCTTTTTAGAGCATTGACGTGTCTGTGCTGTTTGGGGGTCCTCGTAAAGGTGAGGCAGCCTCCAAGGCTTCCAGTGCTCGTTGGCTAAAAAAGGATAGGTTCAGCCTACATCTTAAAGGGTAAGCCAGCCCCAGTAGGACTACGGGCCCATTTGAGTAAAGTGCAGGCGGCAACCTGGGTGGAGTGCAACTTTTGTCCCACCCGATGGATATTTGTTCAGCGACATGGGTGTCCTTACATACCTTCTCGTGTCGTTATCAGTTGGAACTGCAGTCCTGTTAAGATGCGTAGTTTGGTTCGTGAGTGTTGCAGGCTGGGCTTGCTGGTGCCACCCAAGTCTGATTTACAGCTCTGGCACATCCCAGGAGTCTGACTGAACTGGAGGGACTCATGGAAGATGAAAATAGATCTTACCTGCTAACTTTCTTTCCTTTAGCCCTCCAGTTCAGTCCAGAACCTGCCCATTCTAATGCGATTTAGTGGCAAGCCCAGGTAAGAAGGTCACCTTTTTGTTGGGTTTGCTCAGGTACCCCCTTAGGGGAGATCGTCCTGAGTCCTAAGGATTTAGTTCTGAGGAGTCCTTCAGTCTACTACAGCCTTAGTTCTCGTGGGCTATGTAATCACTACTGCCTTAACTTTGTCATGGGAATACTGGCTTGGTAGGAGGAGCATGGGCTCCTTGTACTGTGACATCAAAAGGCAGCATGCTCAGTCTCCATCTGCTGGAAGGGGAACACATCCCAGGAGTCCAGACTGGAATGGAGGGACTAAAGGAAAGAAAAATAGCAGGTAAGATCTAATTTCACCTTTTCCATGGAAAATGGGAAAATGGTCTTAAACCTAAAACCTAAGAAAGTAATTGTGATGCACCCTTTTTGGTGGGGGGGGGGGGGACATGCACTATGAGCTAGGTTTCAATGGTCGGCTCTGAGATTACAAGAAAATTTGTCAAGGCCTGGGTTTGATGGTGAAGGAGTGACACTATAAAAACGTAAAGGGTCAGTAACTTAAATTTAAAAGGAAAGCAAATTGGGAGGAATAGAGGTTGGGGGAGATAAAGTGCAAGGAACTGTGGTGCTGGTCTTGCAAGACTTGAGAATATGGCATGGGGGGAGCACTAGGAAGTCACAAGCACTGGCTCCCAAGATTTTGGCCTGGCTCCTAAATCTGCACAGAATTTGTCAAGCCCTGTGTTAGGAATTGACTGGAGAACCTTTTCATAGGTTCTTCTATTCATTATACCTATAATATAAAAATCGGATCTACTGTAGCTTCCTGTTAAATTATTACAAAAATGTATTGATAAGATTTTAAACTCCCTTTTTATTTTACAGTGCTGTAGGTAAAACATGCCTGCTGATCAGTTACACAACCAATGCATTTCCTGGAGAATATATCCCCACTGTGTAAGTTGTGTGTGTGTGTGTGTGTGGGGTGGGGGGGTTCCTCCTTGATGTAAATTGACTTTTAGCAACTTCATCTAAAATAAAACTCCTAATTTGAAAATCTTTTGAAATATTACGGTTATGGGCTAATTTCTGTTCAAATATTTTGACATAAGACTTACTGGAACAGTTTCTTCAGCCTGGACTTCGAAAACCAATACGAGGGTTGCTATTTATATTTCTGGCCTTAGCAACAGTAAGCGTTGCCAGGCGCCATCCAATGGTTCCATTGGAACACCGACATTGTTGAACATAACCTTATTCATAACATTTTATCATTTGAGCGCGATTTGTTTACAGTAACTTTCAGTAAAATTCATCTCAGGCGAAAAATGGAATTAACTCATGAACATTTTCGTGCGATTATTTTTCATAACTTTCGACGTGGATTATCAAGACAAGAGTGCATCGATGAACTTAATTTTTATACGGCGATAACGCACCATCCTACAGCACTGTAAAAAAACTGGTATAACGAATTCAATCGTGGCCGACGTTCACTCCAGGACGAATTCCGTCAGGGTCGTCCAAAATCGGTTGTTGTGCCAGAAAATATCGATGCTGTGTGTGAACTGATAAAGCAAGATCGTCATGTGACATACCGTGAGATTGAGGCATCTTTGGGCATTAGTATGACAAGCATCAATAAGATATTGCATGATCATTTGGCTGTAAAAAAGATTTGTTCCTTATCGTCAGTCCAGTCCCTTTACTTCTGGGTTGCGTAACCCTTCCAGCAGCTTGGAGGCTGAGTCGAACCCTTTTGAGGCTGGTTAGGTATAAATACCTCTGGCACCACCCCTAAGCCCCAGTAATCTCAGCCTCCAAGCAGCTGGAGGGTTCCGTAAGCCAAGGGCTTACTGGAGTCTCCCATTTAGTCCCTTGATTGGAGATTTATAATTTTATTTATAACTTTATTTATAATTTTATTTAAAGGATTGCTGTTCCTGTTGATTTCTTTAATTTCTGCAGTTGTAGTTAGTGCCCCTTTAAGTTTTTTCTTTGCTTCTCCTCCTCCCCCCCCTCTCCCCTCCAGAGTTCGAGCTCAAGCACTCTGCTCGCAAGGCTCCTTTTACCGGTGGCTGGGGTGCTAAGGAGGAGAGACTCACTCACCAAAGAGGTTTGCCGGCGGCAGGGGGTGGATCGCGGGTTCCCTGCAGTCCCGTCGGCTCTCTGTCCTCAGCATCGGGCTCTTCTGCCTCGTGCCGAAGCCCTCAGGCGACTGAGCGCTTGAGGCTACAACGCGCCCTTCCTCCTCGCTCCCGGCTTAGCGAAGCAGCTCGGGAGTGGTTGGAGGTTGCAGTCGGCTGCGGGATCGCGCCTTCTAAGCAGTTGCGGGACGGCGGTGCGAGTCGAGCCGCGTGTAGTTCTCCGGAGGCAGTTCTTCATCCCCGGAGCTCAGTGCTAATCGTGGAAGGCTGGAAACCGCAAGTACAGGGGTTTTCCCTCATATATAGATATATTTGCATTGGAGCAGTCATTTAGCATAATTGACTTTGTTTTTTGCTATTTATTTCATTTGATTTCGTCGGAGTGTGGGGGGAGGAAGTTTGGGCCCGATGATAGTCTGGAGCTACATACAACACAGGAGCTAGTTAGAGTTATTTACCATTATCCTTCCTTTTGTTGTTAGTTTTGGCCCCTTTTAATTATTTGTGACTTTGTTTGGAGCAATGTCCAAGCTTCGGTGCCCGTTTTGTGGCACCCGCAGGGGCACGGCCTCTGAGGCAGGGATCTGCAGGGCTTGTGCTGCAGAAACTGCCTCTGTGGAGCACGGCATTCAATTGTCTACTTCTCAAGCTAATGAGGGTCCAGTTGAGCATCTGGAAGGCGAAAGAGAGCCCTGCATCCCTCCGCCCTCGACCTCTGATTTTCCCACTCCATCTCTGCCCTCCCTCTCCCCTGCCCTTGGGGAAGAGGGCCCCTCTGATCTCTTTTCACCCGAATTCGTCCTCCTGCTGCACAAAGCCTACTGCATGCGCAAGCAGGGGCTATGGGCAGGAGGCCAGAGCTCAGGGAAGGAAGACCTGGGGGTTAACCCAGGGAAGTCCATTCCCCAGGATTCCGGCATTCCAGGGGGGTCAAGCTTCTAAGCGCGCGAGACTAGCGAGTGAAGAACTGTTCTCTTCCCCTCCTCACGACATGCAGGAGGAGGAGCTCTCCGATAAGGAGATAGGGGATGAAGAGGAGGAACTCGAGGAAGGAGAGATTCCAGAGGAGGAACAACCCTGCATAGTGCGGGTTTTTCGCCGGGAGGAGCTCCCGGGGCTAATCAATGAGTCTCTAAAGGTCCTCAAGGTGGCTTCAGACACACCAGCAGATGACGAAGCGCTGGAGGATCCCCTGATCCAAGCAGTCAGAAGGTCTCAATGGGTATTCCCTATACACAGGGTCGTCCGCCAGATGATTCAGGAAGAGTGGGACCAACCTGAATCCTCCCTGAGGGGGGTGTGGTCTATGACACGCCTTTATCCAGTACCAGAATCGGACAGGGAATTGCTGAAGTCGCCCAAGGTGGATGCGGCTGTATCTGCAGTTACTAAGAAAACGACTATCCCAGTAGAAGGTAGCGCGGCTCTCAGGGACGCTCAGGACAGAAAATTGGACACATTGCTAAAGCAGGCTTTTGATGTTAGTGCCCTCGCCTTACAGGCTTCGGTTTCGGGGGCCTGGGTGGCTCGGGCTTGCCTGAGGTGGTCCCAACAGCTTCAGCTGTCGGAGGGTACCGCAGGAGACGTACAGCCAATGGCAGCTAAGTTGGAGTCAGGAGCAGCCTACCTGGCAGATAGTCAGTACGATCTCATCAGGAGCCTAGTTAAGAACATGGCATCTGTAGTCGCAGCTAGGCGCTATTTGTGGCTCCGCAATTGGGCAGCCGACACTTCTTCAAAGGCGCGCCTGGGTCGTCTTCCTTTTAAGGGGAAGTTGTTCGGTGAGGACCTAGAAAAGCTAGTAAAGGACCTGGGCGAATCTAAGGGAGGCAGACTTCCAGAGGACAGACCGAAGCAGCCTTGCCTTCCAGTGCCCTCCTGCAGTCAGCCAAGAGACTTGGAGGTTTCGGCCTCCCAGGACAAGTTCCTTTCCTAAGGGTCGCCTTCCGGCCAGGGGGTCAAGCTTTAAGGGGTTTCGAGGAGCAGGGAGAGGTTTTGGAGCCTCTACCTCATTCCCGAGACCTGGAAAATCGCAATGAGATAGAAGGGGTCCGGGCGGGCGATTTACCCTTGGGGGGTCGCCTAAGGCTATTTCTTCCTGCCTGGACCCGGGTCACATCCGATCAGTGGGTCCTGGAAGTGATCAGAGAAGGTTATGCCCTCGAATTTGGGAAGCAGATTCTCCCAGCCTTTATTCAATCCCCCTGCGGCTCTCCGACAAAAAGGAAAGCTATAGAAGCCACCTTGTCAAGACTGGTAGCGCTCGGGGCAGTGACCCCGGTTCCACCAGACCAATACGGCTCTGGTCGGTACTCCATTTATTTTGTAGTCCCAAAAAAGGAAGGCTCCTTTCGTCCTATCCTGGACCTAAAGCAGGTCAATCGCTGTCTCAAGGTACCCCATTTCCGGATGGAAACCCTGAAGTCAGTCATTTCGGCCGTAAGGGCTGGGGAGTTTCTCACAGCTCTGGACCTGAAGGAAGCATACTTGCACATTCCGGTCCGAAGGTCTCATCAACAGTTCCTGAGGTTCGCGGTGCCAAGAGGTCATTTCCAATTTCAGGCGCTGCCTTTCGGTTTAGCTATGGCTCCCAGGACCTTTACCAAAGTAATGGTGGTGGTGGCCGCCTTTCTACGAAGGGAAGTAATCCTGGTACACCCATACCTCGATGATTGGCTGATCAGGGCGAAATCAGAGGAGGAAAGTTGCTCGGCTACAGCCCGAGTAGTAGAGGTCATGGAGTTAGGGTGATAATCGGTCAAAAAGCAAGTTGATACCCACTCAGGAACTCGAGTATCTCGGGGCAAGATTCGACACCAGAGGAGGAAAGGTGTTCCTCCTGCGAAAATGGGCAAAGGATCTAAGGACTCTCGTATCACAGTTCCTGGGAAGATGAAACCTCTCAGCGTGGCTTTACCTCCAATTATTGGGTACCATGGCTGCAACAATAGAGGTAGTTCCTTGGGCCAGGGCCCACATGCGGCCTCTACAACGCTCCTTGTTACATTGTTGGTCTCCTCAGAATCATCCCTTGTCCACTCCACTACCCTGCGCACCTCAAACCAGGGAAGCTCTCCGGTGGTGGAGGTGTCTGAAGAACCTAGAATGCGGGACGCCTCTCGAAACTCCGCAGTGGATCCTGCTTACAACGGACGCCAGCCTGTCGGGCTGGGGAGCTCATTGCCAGGGCCAGTTTGCTCAGGGCCTTTGGTCCCTGGTGGAGTCGCAGTGGTCCATCAACAGGCTGGAATTACGAGCAGTTGCCCTGGCGCTCAAGACGCTCGAGCCTCTAGTGAGGAAGAACGCAATACGCGTCCTCTCAGGCAATGTCACCACGGTGGCTTACATCATCCGTCAGGGGGGAACGAGCAGCCCCGCCCTAGAGAAGGAGGCGGCCAGCCTGTTCCAGTGGGCCGAGACCCGGTTGTTAGCCCTCTCAGCTCAACACGTGGCCGGCACAGACAACGTCACAGTGGATTACCTCAGCAGGTTCAAGGTCGACCAGGGAGAGTGGGAACTGGATCAGGGAGTCTTCAACCAGATTGTCTCTCTCTGGGGCCCTCCAATCATGGATCTCATGGCCCGCTACTCGTTGGCCAAAGCAAATCGTTTTTTCAGCAGAAGAAAGGAAAGAATGTCCGACGGCCTGGATGCCCTGGCTCAGAGGTGGCCCTCCGGGGGCCTCCTGTACGTGTTCCCTTCTTGGGCCTTGATCGGGAGGGTGCTTCAGAGGGTGGAATCCCACCAAGGCTTGGTCATCTTCATTGCTCCAGATTGGCCTCGCCGCCCTTGGTATGCGGATCTAATGAGATTGGCGGTCGACCAACCGTGGCGTCTTCCCTGCAAGAAGGACCTTCTCAGACAGGGACCTCTCCTGATGTCTCACGTGGATCGATTCTCGCTTACGGCCTGGCTATTGAAAGGGCGCGGCTTCGGAAGCAGGGATATTCAGGTTCAGTGATTGCAACCTTGTTGAGCGCGCGGAAACGCTCCACTTGTCTTTCCTATGTGAGAGTATGGCGCATATTCAAAGCCTGGTGTACGGAACGCCAGAAGAAACCCTTTTCAGCCTCCATCCCAGAGATTCTAGAATTCTTGCAAGCGGGTTTCGAGAAGGGCCTTGCTCCCAGCTCCCTACGGGTCCAACTGGCAGCCATCTCTTGCTATAGAGGCAAAGTCCGTGGGAAGTCCTTAGGGGTCCACCCGGACGTGACCAGGTTCCTGAGAGCGGTTAGTCGTCTGCGCCCCCAGAAAAGATCGATAATCCCTCCCTGGGACCTTAACTTGGTGGTAAATGCCTTGACCAAAGAACCTTTCGAACCAATAATGGAAGCCTCACTTAAAGATTTGACGTTGAAGACGGTCTTCTTGGTAGCCATCTGCTCAGCAAGACCTGTCTCCGAGCTCCAGGCTCTGTCCTCCCAGCCCCCCTTTCTCTCCTTCTTTAAGGACAAGGTGGTTTTACGAACAGTCCCTTCCTTCCTCCCCAAGGTAATCTCGCCTTTCCATCTGAACCAGCCAGTTTCGCTGCCTGCGTTCCCAGCTGTCAGGCGGGGAGAGAAGGATGGCAGTCTACGTCGCCTAGATGTACAGAGTGTTGAAGCGCTACCTCTCTCGCACGGCCCCCTTTAGAAGGTCTGAACGTTTGTTCATTCAGTTTGGGGGTCCCCACAAAGGGGAGGCCGCGGCCAAGGCATCCATCTCTAGATGGATCAGAGAAGCCATTTCTTCCGCTTATATCCTGAAGGGGAAACAGACCCCGGCAGGTCTGCGGGCCCACTCCACACGCGCGCAGGCTACTTCCTGGGCTGAGTCCAGCCTGGTGCCTCCGATTGATATTTGCAGGGCGGCAACTTGGTCCTCGCTGCATACCTTTACCAAGCACTACAGGCTGAATGTGCAGAGGTCTGCAGATGCTAGCTTTGGGGACGCGGTAATTCGTTCTGGCATAGCGAACCCCACCCAAGTTTGAACTGCTCGGTTACATCCCAGAAGTAAAGGGACTGGACTGGAGTGACGATAAGGAAGAATTAATTAGTCCTTACCTGCTAATTAGTGTTCCTGAAGGAACGACAGTCCAGTCCCTGATCCCACCCGGGTTACGGAGAATATAGCGGAACGATTCCGGGGCAGAGGCGGAAGGAGTTCTTGATTGCACGGGTCAGGTGAGCTGGGGGTCGGGAAGGCTGCGGCAACCTCAGGTTAACCTTCTCTCCCTTTCCTACTTCTGGTCCCTGCACGTTTCTGTCCCTACATTATTTAAAAAAAAAATGGAGTTAATTTTCATTTTTTTTCTACAGTTAATGGTTTGGTACGTTAAGTCTGCTTTTTCAATAGATTACTGGGGCTTAGGGGTGGTGCCAGAGGTATTTATACCTAACCAGCCTCAAAAGGGTTTGACTCTGCCTCCAAGCTGCTGGAAGGGTTACGCAACCCAGAAGTAAAGGGGACTGGACTGTCATTCCTTCAGGAACACTAATTAGCAGGTAAGGACTAATTAATTCTTCGCGTTGGATCCCGCATAATCTGACAAACTCTCAAAAGAAGGCTCGTGTAAATTGGTGCAAGGAAATGTTGAAAAAATACGTTCAAGGTGCATCAAAGACTGTGTATAACATCTACACAGGTGACGAATCATGGATCTATGCATATGAGCCCGAAACAAAACAGCAATCGACTGTATGGGTCTTCCAAGATGAGCCAAATCCAACAAAAGTTGTTTGCGGAAGAAGCACATTGAAGCAAATGGTTGCCTGTTTCTTCGGCATTACCGCTCAAGTGGCGACAGTGCCATTAGAGCAACATAGGACTGTCAATTCTGAATGGTACACGACCATTTGTTTACCAGAAGTCTTCGGAGAAATTCGGAAAAAGTCGAAGAAGAGGCGAATAATTCTTCATCATGACAATGCGAGCTCTCACACATCGGCTCAAACAAAGGAATTTTTGACCGGCCAAAACATCGAATTGATGGGTCATCCACCGTACAGCACTGATTTGGCACCCAATGACTTCTTTTTATTCCCGCACATCAAAAACAAATTTCGTGGTCAACGATTTTCAACACCCAAAGATGCGGTTGATGCATTCAAAACACATGTTTTGGAGTTACCTCAATCGGAGTGGAAAAAGTGCTTCGAAAATTGGTTCAAACGCATGCAAAAGTGTATTGACCTTCATGGAGAATATTTTGAAAAACAATAAAACCAATTTTGATCATAAATATTTGTTTTTTTCATTATTAGGCCAGAAATATAAATAGCAGCAACCCTCGTATACTGTTTGTTTTTAATAAAGGCTTTCCTTGTTTAAATTAGTATGTGTGAAACGGAAATAAAATAATTTGTTATGCTATTTTGTAGTTTCGACAACTATTCTGCAAATGTAATGGTTGATGGAAAACCAGTCAACCTAGGTTTATGGGATACAGCTGGACAGGAGGATTATGACAGATTACGTCCATTATCTTATCCACAAACGGTAAATACACGGTCTGACAAGTTTTTATAGAACACATGTAATTACATTGTAAAATATACGGTTGTAGTGTGTTACACCTTAACATGGAGCACTGTTTAATGGACTAGAAATGGTGATAAATTAGAATCCCCTTGGCTATGGTGCTTGGCTTGCTTTTAATTTTTGTTCTCTACTCTCTCATTGTGGGACAAAATCATTTTCTTTCACAGAAAATGCATATTTCATCAGTGATGGTGCATGAATTTGAGTAACACGGTACTGCTAATGCCCGCAGATAATGTCCATTTTATTTGTTGGCGATTTATATTCTCTGCTGATGTAAAATATATAAAACCTGAAAGCTTGAATCTGTATATGTGGTTTCTTTATCTTCCAGAACAGTGTTTCTTCTGTTGCGGGGATGGTCCTCGTCAGTCTGCCCATGACTGGGGTGGGTGCCAGTGGGAGTCCAAGGGCCTCCTAGCAGAGGTTTGAGGATATGAAGGGGGGGGGGGGTCAACACCCTAGTTCCCAAATCAGTAATCTTCCAGCTGGACACAGCATACCTTTTTCTACTTTAGAGGCATGGCATTCACCCTTCCAGGCTGGTGAGTTAGACTTCTGCCTTGTGGCGGATGGCATGCTACCCGTACTGCTCACATGACCAGGTTTCCTCCTTTGACAGTGTGGGGCATGACTCCTGAGGCTGCCCTGAAGGTGATGCCGCCATGGAAGGCACACAATGTCCAACTTGATGATGCACTAGACTTGCATCAAAGATGGACATCTTGGGTTGGTCTTGACGACATTGCTAGAGCAGCCATGGAAAAAAAACAGCTTTAGTGAGTCAGAGGCAATACATTTTTACGTAGTGCGATGTGGGTCAAAGCGCAACAGAATAGGTCTGTTCTTGCTCGCTAACCATAGTTTACCCACCCTTGTTCTGTTATATTGCCAGCAAGAATGACAAAAATATTCTGTCTGTAAAAGGTGATATAACACAGGCTAAAACACTATCCTGGATTAGTTGACACTATTAGGTTTGCTGTAATTGTGAGGTGAATTAAGCTAGAGTTTTTGTTAGTAGAAAGTTACATACAAAAGTTTAAAAAAAAAGTTTGGGCTATAGTGTCTGCAACATTTACTAAAGTAAGCAAGTCTGAGTAGGCATTATGACTGCAAATTCATACTTAAATCATTCCATAGTATTGGATGCAGAAAAAAGACAAGTTTTTATGGACACCTCAGTTAACCCAAAACACTGAAATGAGGGCATAACATTTTCAGTTACAAAATGCTGTACTAAATTTTCAAAATCTTTTTGCCATTTGCACCTGGTATGTGGAAGCAGCATGTAGTGTTAACTAGTTCAGTCTACATCACATCCAGAGAGTGCCATGGTCAGCAAGGAGGGGAGCAGTGGCTAAAATTCAGATTACATTTGAACCAAAATATTTTTTGTTAGGCTGTAAGCCAGAGTTCCCCAACTTCAGCTGTTTCGGTGAGTGAATGAATCTTTCAATGCTGGCTAGATTAATGCATTACCTATCTGTTGCTGGTCACTGAATGGCTAACTAAGGTGTGGGAACTATGAGCAGTGGTGGAGATTTCTTGCTGCATGCTGAATGAGTACCTTGATTACCCTGCTGTTCAGTAATATCCCTTAATGGAGAAACAGTTTGGGAAGCAAATTACAAAGAATTGCTAATATTTTTCAGTTTCTTTTTAAATTGGTATCTGTTTCAAACTTGTTGCTCTTCTCTTACCTGCCTGGTGTTTCCAACTGTTTGATTTCTATTTTATCCTATACCCTAGTTGCTTTGATGCAGAGAATCAGTTAGAGCATTTCTAAATATGAGAATTTACATTTCTGTTTTTTTTTTCCAGGATGTATTCTTAATTTGCTTTTCACTTGTGAGTCCAGCTTCCTTCGAAAATGTCCGTGCTAAGGTAAATGATGGTTCTTTTCATTTTTTTCCTTAGTCTCATTTGATTCTGGTTAATATGAAGCTCCACTGATATGTAGTGTTATGTGTCTGGCAGAGGAGAAGATGAGTTAAACTCATTGCTTACTGTGTCAGATTTTTTTTTGGGTGTTCCTTGCACTTTGGTTTCTCCAGGGTGGTGATGGACTGCTGTCAAGGAAGGTAGGGATCCTAATATTTTGAGTTGAGCCATTTTTTGATGTCTCTTGACTTTCATATTTTTATAAATCACATATAAAATTGACTGCTTTCCTGGCTGCGACCACTGGAGGTGTGCATAAGGCAAAGGCTGGGGCACTTAGTTTTGGGATTCTGGTTGCATTAACTTGTATCCTATCTTTCATGCTGAACTCCGCTTACTTAACAACATTATAAGTGTTGCTGTCACTTATCAGACCAGATCTCTGGCTTTACTGCTACTACTACCACTTACTTGTATAGTGCTACAAGGCATACACAGCACTGTACATATAGATGTAAAGACAGTCTCTGCTCACAAATTCAGAAAAGTTCTATATATCAAGTATTTAACTGTCACCTTTCTCTCAAGCTGGAAATGGTTCGCTATTTCATGATGTTTCTCTGTGGGCAAGCAGAAATGAAGTCCTCGCATACAGGTGATGTCACTGACTGAGCCCAGTGTGGGAATGCTCCTCAGCTTCTATTGAAAGTTTCTGGGAGGCTCCACTATGCCTGTCCACAGTACAATCTTCTCCAGTCTTGGTTTTCTGTGGAGCATCACAGATGTGAATCGGTCATCCACTAGTAAAACATTTCGTTTTTCCCATTTGGTGGTCTCTTTGCTTGTTTTCCACTTTCCTGTCTGATTGGAATTCTGTAACTCTGTTTTAGTGCCTTTTTTTTTTTTTAATTTCCTCCATTGTTTTTCCCCTGGCTGGGCCTCTGGTTGCATTCAAGCTGTTAGCTGTGGCAACATCAATCTTCCCAGACATGTCCCAGAAGCTGGCAAGCAGGTTCAAGAAATGCACCAAATGTGACTGGACCAGCTTGGTCACAAACGGGCACAGTTGGTGCCTTTGGTGTCTGAGTCCCAATCACCAGCCCTCTTCTTGTAATTTGTGCTGGCAGATGACAAGGAGAGGCTTGAAGAATCAAGAGAAGCAGAGAGAATTCCTCTTTGGCCCGAGGTCTGATTAAGTGTCTTTGGCACAGTCATCAATGGCTCCCCTTGGTTCTGCCGATGGTGCATCGACAGAGCGATTCCCAGGCTCAATCGTAGCAGAGAGCCCATGGTGCCCTGGAGTATTGGCCATCAGTTGGTCTCCACTTGGAATAGAGGAGGACCTATACTCCATTGGCATTAAAGGGGAGACCCTTCTGAGCACCAGGGAAAGCCCCTTTCCAGACCTGATTGTGAGAGTGATGGCTGCAACTGGCTCGCCAAGGTGCCCTGGAGAGAAGAATCAAACTTCATAGTCATGGAAGAGGCATCTCCTTATGACTGTGGCCATGTCGATACTCCTGCGGGGATGCTGATAACATTGGTCAAAACTGCTCAGACCCCCAAGGCCTTCGGATCCGGCAGCATGGAGGTGCACCTACAGGCGCTCAAAGCTTGTATCGTATCAATGCTAGAGAAACAGCTGGCTGATCTTTCAGTGCCAAAGGCAGCATCATCGACCATTGTGCAGCTAGTCAAAATGCATGCCCTGTCTGCAGAGGCATCAACATTGGGTCATCAGAGATCAGATGCCAGTTCACAGCAGGGCCATCTTAAGCATATCTGGTTCCAATGTCCAGACAAAGCCCCAAAAACACTCGATGCATCATTGATCCTGTCTGCTCCTACTGTCCCCGAGACTGGAGGGAGCTCGCGGCTGAGTCTGGTGTACTTTGACTTCCTCAAAGGTCTTTCAAATGGAAGAGATTTTCTTCCTGGTGTGCAGCACAGGCACTGGATACCTTTACTTCTCCAGGAACAAGCAGGAAGTTAGTCCTCACATATGGGTGATGTCGGCGCTGACAGAGCCATCTCCCTAACTTTCAAACATAGAAACATGATGACAGAAAAAGACCACATGGCCTATCTAGTCTGTCCTTCCATAACAACAACTACTTTTTACCTTTAGAGATCCTCTGTGTTGGTCCCATGCTTTTTTGAATTCAGTTACTGTCCTCATCTCTACCACCTCCACTGGGAGACTATTCCATGGATCCACTACTCTTTCTGTAAAGAAATATTTCCGCATATCACTCCTGAATCTATCTCCCTTCACCCTCATCCCATGTCCCCTCGTAGCAGAAATTGCTTTCAATTGAAAGAGGCGCTCTCCCTGAACATTTATGCCACGGAGGTATTTAAACATCTCAATCATGTCACCTCTATCCCGCCTTTCCTCTAAGGTGTACATATTAAGATCCTTAAGTCTGTCCTCATATATGCTTTATAATGAAGCCCATTAATCATTTTAGTAGCAACCCTCTGCACTGACTCGATCCTGTTCACATCCTTTTGAAGGTGCGGTCTCCAGAATAGCACACCATACTCCAAATGAGGTCGCACCAAAGACTTATACAGAGGCATTATCACCTCCTTTTTTCTGCTAGCCATTCCTCTCCGTATGCACCCAAGCATCCTTCTAGCTTTTGCCGTCACCTTTTCTACCTGTTTAGCTACTTTAAGATCATCAGACACAACCACGCCTAGGTCCCGCTCTTCTTTAGTGGACAAAAGTATTCCACCTCCTATACTGTATTGCTCCCTTGGATTGCTGCAGCCCAAATGCATGACCTTACATTTTTTTAACATTAAAACCCAGCTGCCAAATTCTAGACCAGTCTTCACGCTTAGCTAGATCCCTCCTCATGTTATCTACACCTTCCTGGGTGTCTACTCTATTGCAGATTTTGGTATCTGCAAAGAGGCAAACCTTACCCGACAGCCCTTCCGCTATATCACTAACAAAGATGTTAAAAAGAATCGGACCAAGGACAGATCCCTGGGGCACGCCACTGGTAACATCCTTCTCTGAGCTCCATTTACTTGTACTCTGTCGCCTCCCACCCAACCAATTTCTAACCCAAGCAGTAACTTTAGGGTCCATCCCTAGGGTGCTCAGTTTGTTTATAAGTCGCCTGTGAGGAACAGTGTCAAAGGCTTTACTGAAATCTAAATACACCACATCTAGAGCTTTCCCTCGGTCCAACTCCCTGGTCACCCAGTCAAAGAAATCAATCAGATTTATCTGACAAGACCTGCCTCTGGTGAATCCATGCTGCCTCGGATCCTGTAATCCACTGGACTCCAGAAACCTCACTATTTTCTCTTTCAGCAGCGTTTCCAATAATTTACTCACCACCGAAGTTAAACTAACCGGCCTGTAGTTTTCAACCACATCCTTACTTCTGCTTTTGTGTAAAGGCACCACATGAGCCTCTCTCCAGTCCTTTGGCATCACTCCCGACTCCAACGAGGCATTGAAAAGGTCAGTCAGTGGAGTTGCTAGAACGTCCCCAAGTTCCCTTAATATTCTAGGATGTATCCCATCCGGTCCCATCACTTTGTCTACTTTAAGTTGAGCTAGTTTCTCACGAACAGTCTTCTGAAAATTGTTCAAGATGTCCCTCGCTTCTGTTCTTATTTGTGGGTGTTTTCTGAGGTCCTGCTCCTGGTTCTTCATCTGTGAACACAGAACAAAAATATTTGTCAAGCAATTCCGCTTTATCCTTATCAGCTTCTACATATTCCCCCCCCCCCCCCCCCGCACCCTTGAGTCTGACAATACCACTTTTGCCCTTCCTCTTCTCACTAATATATCTGAAAAATGTCTTATCCCCCTATTTTATTGCATTGGCTATTTCCTCCTCCTTTTGTATCTTTGCCTTCTTGACTACTTTGCTAGCTTCTCTAAGTTTTTCCAAATACAGATGCCTGTCTTCCTCTCTCTGTGATCTCTTGTATTTCATGAAGGCCTACCTCTTTTTCTTCACTTTTTCAGCTACTTCCTTCGAAAACCATAGCGGTCTCCTGTTCCTTTTGCTTTAATTTACCATTTTAACCAAAAGGTTGGTTGCCTTTAAAATACCCCCTTTCAGTTTTGCCCACTGTTTTTCTACATCCCCCAGCTGTTCCCATCCCACTAACTACTCCCTGAGGTATTGGCCCATCTTCGCAAAGTTAGTCTTCCTAAAGTCTAAGATCCTCACCTTGGAATGGATTCTAACAGCCTTAGTCCTAATACTGAACCACACCATCTGGTGCTCACTGGATGCAAAATGATCTCCCACTACAACATCAGAAAGACTTTCACCATTGGTAAGCACCAAGTCCAGTATGGCCCCTTCACGTGTGGGGTCTGTTACCAATTGCCTGAATAGTTCTCCCTGTAGAGAATCCAGGATCTCCTTCTAGATGATACTGCAGCAGGAATGTGCCAATCAACATCTGGCATATTGAAATCTCCTATCAGTAGCACTTCCCCTTTCCTAGCAATGCTGCGTATGTCTTCAATTAACTCTGTCCACCTCTTCCTCTTGTGAGGGAGGTCTGTATATCACACCAATGCAAATAGATTTCTCTTTCCCTCTTTCTAGTTTAACCCACAATGCCTCCTCTCTCCCTTTTAAGCTCTGTAATTCCAAAGCTTTAATAGTAGTTTTTACATATAGTGCCACTCCTCCTCCCCTTCTTCCTACCCTGTCCTTTCTGAATAAAGTATAGCCAGGTATAGTTACATCCCAGTCATGGTTTTCTGTGAACCATGTTTCTGTTACTGCCACTAAATCCAAGTCAGCCACTCCCACCAAAGCTTCAACTTCAGGGATCTTATTTCCCATGCTACGGGCATTAATACACACTGCTTTCCATATGTTACCCCTGTTACATTAAATACCTTTATGGAAATGGGTATCACCTACCTGGGGGCTTTCTTCACCCATCCCCAACGAATCTAGTTTAAAGCCCTCTTCAGTAGATTAGCCAGTCTACTGCCAAAGATGTGTTGACCTTTCTTGGACAGATGGATGCCATCTCTGCTCTGCAACCCTTGGAACAGCATCCCATGGTCTAGGAAACCAAAATACTCTCTGACACCATCCATGCAGCCATGCATTCATCTCCAGGATGCGAGCCTCTCTGCCTTGGCCTTTACCTCAACAGGGAGGATTGAAGAGAACACCACCTGTGCACCTAACTGCTTCACCCTCTGTCCCAGAGCCATGAAGTCACTTTTGATACGTTCCGAGGTATACCTGGCAGTATCATTTGTTCCAACATGGATTAGCAACATTGGGTAATAGTCAGTGGGCTTGATGAGTCTCGGCAAACTCTCCGTAACATCTTGGATTTTGGCACCAGGCAGACAGCATACCTCTCTGGACATAAAGTCTGGTCGGCAGATGGACGCCTCAGTACCCCTCAGAAGAGAGTCTCCAACCACCACTACCCTTCGTTTCCTTCTGGTCACTGATTCCACAACTTTGGGGTACTTGAACTCTGGTTGTTCTCTTTCCAGGGATGCTTTCACCTCCTCCACTTCCAGGGCTGCATAATGGTTCTTCAATTCAAGGGCTGGAGAAGTTGGATTGGTGATTTTGTAGGCCCTGGTGACTTGTGTCCAACCATCGACATTCTGTTGGCACCCATCTTCTCCTGTGCTGGAGAGCCTGGTTGCTGCAAGAAGCATCTCATCAATGTACTTCTCACTGTCTTGAATGCTCCTCAGCCTCGCCACCTCCTCTCTGAGTTCCTCCACTTGTTTCCTCAGAGCTTCAGCATGCAGGCACCCTGCACATGGAACCGGTCCTTCAACTGGCATTAGGACCTCTGTCTGGACCGAGGCAGAAGCTGTAACGGGGGCAACAGCTTTAGCAATACAATTTTTCCCAGCCATTGTTCTGTTTGTGGAGCTTAGGTATCTGTTAAAGCAAAAGAGAGATCTACCAAGTACCAGCCAGTTTCGCAGCTGTCCTTTCAGAGAAAAAGCAGTTAAATCTCTTATATTCAAAATGTGCTGGTCCAATTCACTGTGATTTGTTAAAGGGGGAGGTGCCCTATAAAGCAAGACTGCTCACTAGGGGGGGTGGGAGTCGTGGTGGGTAGGGAGGGAACTAACACCTGATTAGGTGTTAGCAGTTTCTAAACCTGAGGAGGTTACTGGAATTCAACAACTTACTATGCTCAAGGAAAGTTCCCCTAAAACAGCAAAAATGAAAGTAACCTTGTTTTAAAAAATATACACAAAACCCTTTTAAGAGCTCCCAGTCAGTGGGTCAAAGAGAGCTTTTGGGCAGTGACACCACGCATGTGTGATCCCCTTCCTGCCCAAGGTTGCCATCTTACTCGGTCTCCCTTTTTCTACAGAGCCCTACAGAGGTCTGTCTTCCCCCAGAAAAAAGTTGATTTTCTCGTGCATTAAGCACATTTTCTTCTCCAGTTAGCACCGGTTCCTTTCCCGCCTCTGAGCCCCATCGCCTCTGTGTCAAGTCTCAGAACAGTTTTTAGTTTTTTTATTTCTCCAGTGCGGTTTTGTCTTTTCTAACCACTGACCATGTTGAGGGTCTTTGGCCTAGCAGGGGGTCCTTTTTGCCCCAATGGCCACTAGGTTCAAAAAGTGTGATAAGGCTATCCAAAGCCATCAGTAGAAGCAGGACGACATCTTCCATGGGTCGGATTCAGCCCCAGTGTCTGTGGGAACCTCATGTTCTAAGGCCCCTCATGGATCCCCTGAGTTGCATAAGGTTTCTGTGGCACCCAGTCGGGTCCGCGGACACTGCGATAAGGGTTCTCTGGAGCGGGAGCGCAAGAAGAAGAAATCCTTGAGGACCTCATTTTGGGACTCGGACACAACGTGTCAAGTCCCTTGCAAGGTCCCACAGTCCCTGGAGAGTATCGGAGGATTTGGATCGGGGACAGCTGGCAATGTTGCCAAGAACAGACACAGAAGCCTCCAGCGACAGATCATTGATCCCCAAGGCCTGTCCCATCAGACGACTCCTTACCGACACTGGACCCGGTCACCCTGGCATCCACTTCGAAGGCTGCAACGCCTGAGTGGCAAGCCAGGATGATGGCGTTGGAATCAATGTTCCCTCTAATTTTCTGTAGGCTGTGTGCGCATAAAATATCAGTTGTGTGCAGCTTTTGAAGGAAGGTTAAATTTTTGTGTGCCACATAACTACACTGAGTGTTATACTTTAAAATTTGACTACACGTCAGAATACAGTATGTACACCACATTGATTTTAATCAAATTAAATGAAAATAGACGATTACTAAATGAAGCGGGAAATTTCTAGTAACTACAATCATAACTTTTAAATTTTAAGACTGTTTTCTATCAGAATCAGAACCGTAATCTTTGTGCGCTCTATTCTAAAGTATGTGCACTAGCTCGGCGAGGTGTGTGCGCGCACAGCTTAGAGGGAACAGTGGTTGGAATGCAGTATCACTGTTTTCCTTGCCTCGCAGCAAGTGTCTGCCCAGCTGCACTGGTACTCATGCAGAAATCGCAGGGACCTCTGTCGGACTTCCTGGGCCACGGATATGATCCTCAAGAGTCCCAGGCCTCGTGTCGATCCTTGGCGATGGTCTCGATCCTGCTCCCAGTCCTCGGGAGCAAAATCCTCCCCAGCAAGTGCTTGTGGCTCTGGCCAAGCAACAGCAGTGGGTCATCAAAGGCTTGATCTGAGCCAGACGCCTGGGAGTAAGGACAAGACTTCCCCAGAGATGTGTAAACACCAGTGTCTTCCCTCTGATCCATCTCCCCCGGCATAAAGATACCAGTCTCCCTCCCAAGGACACCTCGTTCCTTGAGTTTGTCTGGGACATGGCAAAGCCTTCTCTCATTACAAAGTCAGAGGATTACTCTTGCATGAAGGAGCTCGAAATCCTCCAGTATGAGGCTCCACCTAAGGAGGCCCTGACTGTCCCCGCTCCTGCCATATTCAGGTGGTGACTCCTTCAAATGTGGGAGATACTGGCATCAGTGCCGATAGTTAGTGGATGCCTGGACACCATGTTCTGGGTCCAGCGGGCACAACTTCCTCACATCTCTGTGGTGGTGGAGTCAACCATGCCGTGCAGAAAAGTCCAAAGATTCACTCTTCTGTGCCCCCGGGCAGGGAGTCCCATGCTCTCGACACCCTTGGAAATGCATGCTACCAGGGCTTGATGCTGGGTTACCGAATACAAGCATATCAGCGGTATATTAGCATGTATCTCTGAGACCTAGCAAAATTTGCAGGTTTCTTGGCGGGTCTCGGTGGAGATCACCTCCACAGATTCTAAACCCTCACTAAGTGTGTTGGAGTGCTTGACGTACATATCGCGAGCCACCTATGACAGCTTAGAGTCTTAACATGAGGATGGCTGCCGCAGACATCTGTGCCTGACACCAGGCCCGGCTACAGACATCGGACCTTGAGCAGTGGGGTCCAGGAGGAACTCCTTGACATACCCTGCTTCGATGAAAACCCCTTCGGCAAACCGATGGAGGATAAGGTAGTGGAGAGTTTGACACCAGGACTCGGCTCTCTAGGAAGACCTCCTCCATCCTTTCCAAAAAAAAAAACTGCTGGGGAAAAGGCCTCCCTTCCACAGGAAAGGCCAGCCCTACCGAGGCTATTCCCAATACTAGACCCCCCCCCCAACTCTGCAGCAGGGTCACCAGGGCAAAGGAGCAGGCCAGGGCTAAAGCAACTCTAAGGGCTCTAAGCCCCAAATACCGGCTCCTGCCGAGGCTGGGTTGGGACCCCCATGGGTGGAGAGGCTAACAGGGGAGTGTCTGATTCATTTTGCTCATCACCACAAACACCTGGGTACTTCAAGTGGTCAGAAGGCTACCTCCTTCGCCTGGACCAGATGCCCCCCCCCACTTTCCAGGAGAGCCCCCTCCGACTCCTCTGCACCAGGTCCTGCTACTGCAGGAACTCGCAGGCTTTCTCAAGGATAGGGCTGTGGACCGGGTACCCCACCACCTAAGAGGGAAGGGGTTCTACTCCAGGTACTTTCTTGTCCCAAAAAGAACCGGAGGCCTAAGGCCCATTCTGGATTTGTGAAACCTGAACAAGATCCTGGTGTGCGGGAGAAGTTCAAAATGCTCTCCCTTGGAACATTGCTGCCCTACCTCCAGCAGGGAGACTGGCTATGCTCCTTGGACCTAAATCCTTATTCATTCCAGACACAGGCAGTACCCAAGGTTCATGGTCAGGGGCGACCACTACCAGCACAGGGTAACTAACCTTTGGCCTAGCCTCTGCACCAAGAATCTTCACCAAATGCCTGGCAGTGGTGACTGCCTACCTCCATCTCCAAAGGACCTTTGTCTTCCCATACCTGGACGATTGGCTCTTAAAGGGGGACATGGCCACCGAGGTGCAACAGGCCATGGTCCGCACCATCAAGGTCCTGCAGCATTTGGGGTTCATGACAAACCACCCCAAATCTCACCTTACTCCAACACAGGATCTGGAGCTCATAGGAGCTCGTCTGGACACTCTCCAGGCCAGAGCTGCCTCCCCCCCCTGGACAGGGCAGATTGCCTCAGGGCCCTGGCCACCGAGGTGCAGCGCCATCACATGGGGTCGGTGCGGTTCATACTCTGCCTACTAGGCCACATGGCATCCACAGTCCACATGGTCCCCAACACCTGTTTCCACATGCAGGCAGCTCAGTGGTATCTCCGCTCATAGTGGACACAAGCCACGGGCAGGCTCCGGGACAGGGTCTCAATGTCCCGTCAACTAGCAGAGTTGCTCGACTGGTGGCAGGGTGCATAGCATCTGCAAAAGGGCATGCCCTTGCAGCCTCAAACCCCCAGGAGGTCCTCGCCACAGACGCATCCCTACTGGGTTGGGGGTGCCCACTGCGAGGAACTGTGCACACAGGGCAACTGGTCCTCAGCGGAGAACCAGAAGCAGATCAATCTGCTGGAGCTAGAGGCCATTTTTCTGGTGACCAAAACCTTCTCCAGGAATAAAGCAGTAAATCAGCCCTTACATATGGATGACAGTCACCGACGGAGCCCTCGTGGAAGCATCTATCTTTTTTTTTTTTTTTTCTTTTCTTTTCCTGGCGTCTTTGCACCTTTTTTTTTCTCCCACTGGCAGCCCGGAGAGTCTTTGACCTTGCAGGGGTACTTTTTTTTCCCCCCCATGGCTACCAGTGGCTTTTAAGAAGTGTGATCAAGGCTCTAAAATTATGTCCTTGACCGACACACACGACTGCTGTCTCTGCTGCCTTGGGCCAGACCACGACCCGGCAGCCTGCAGTCTCTGCAAGAGGATGTCCAATAGGGCCCTCAAGAGCTGCCAGCAGCAATACAATAAGGTTTTTACCTGAATCCCCGGTGCCTCCGAAGGCCAGGGCCTCGTCTGAGGCCCCGACATCTTGGATGGAACCTTCCATGCCTGAGCCTCATTGCAGGGCCTCAGAAAGTGGCCCTCCCTCAAGGGAACCCAGGAAGAAGAAGAAATCTGTTCGTCTGAGGCATTGGAATAGAAGCAACCTGTGAAGGTCCCCTGGAAGGATCGGACCATGCAGCGGCCTCACTTCCCAGACACTGTCCTTGTTGAGGATTCCCCTTCAGGGGAGCTGACGTCAGGCCAGAGTCCCTCTGTGCCTGCACCGAAGGCTATAGAGTCTTCTGGTCTGGTGTCCAGAATGGTGGCCCTGGAGCACAATTTGTCTGCCATCCTGGACCAGCAGTGGGCGCAGTTGTCTGGCATGACCGGTTCATCCACCCTGACCACTGGGCCCTCAACGTCCAAGACATCTGGAGGCCAAGCCAATCCTCAGTTCTTTGGCCTTGAGTCAATCCTCGGCTGAGTTTGCATTCTGAGTCCCGCTTGAGAGGACTGCGGTCATCCCTGACAAGTTTGCCAGGCACTAGCCGCAGGGCGTCAGGGTCCCCGAGGCCCACAGAGCAGCCCTCTTACAAGACCTTGACTGACTACTCTGAGTAGGAAATGGAGGACGAGGAGTCCCCCGATATCTGTCACCACCGTGATGTCCTATCTGACTTTCCCATCTCGGAGCCTTGATGGCGTTCCCTGCCCAAGGATGTGGACTTCCTTTAATTTTGTCAAGGACATGTCTAAGGCCCTGGTGTTCCCAACCGAATCGGAGGATGACCCTCGGGCGGATGAGTTGGAAATCCTCCAGTATGAGGCTCCTCCATGGGAATCGCTCACAGTGCCTATCCATCCCATCCTAGAACAGCTGATTCTCTGAATGTGGGAGACACCAACTTCGGTGCCAGTGCTGAGCAAACGGCTCTACTCGATGTATCAAGTCTGCTGGAGCCCAGGCTTCCAGAAGTCTCAGCTGCCGCATAACTCCATGGTTGTAGTCTCGGCCATGTGTTGGCTGAAAAGCCAGAAGATGCACTCCTTGGTGTCCCCCGGTAGGGAGGCCTGTACCCTGGATGCCCTCGGCAGAAAGTGCTACCAGGGCTCAATGCTCATCGGCCACATCCAGGCCTACTAGCTGTACATGGGCATGTACCTGAGACCTGGTGAAGGAACTCACTGGGTTCTCAGCTGGTCTCTCCGAGGAACCCTTATAGCGGTTCAAGAACCTGGCCAAAGCTGTCCGTGAATGCTCCATATTCATGTCTCGGGTGGCCTATGATGAGTTTGTCGGCAGCTCAAGTAGCAGCAACAGGCATCAGTGCATGCCGTCAAGCTTGGCTATAATCATCAGGCTTCAAGCAGTGGGTTCAGGACAAATTGGTCGATGTCCCCTGCCAAGAACAGAACCTCTTTGGCAAACCCATGACAGACAAGGCTGCCGAGCTGGAGACCAAGTTCATGACGAGGACCAGACTCCCCAAAAAGACCGCTGCCCCTCCCTGACTGAAGGGCTTGGGTAAAAAGCCCTTCTACACGAGGAACAGAGCTGCTTACAGAAACTGCCCACCTTATCAGGCCTCCCCAGCTCCCCAACAGGGTCAGCAGGCCAAAGGACATGGGCATGACCCACGTAAGCAGAAAGCTCCAAAACCTCAGGTACCGGCTCTGGCCTAGCCGGGGAGGGGGGGGGGGGGAGGTCTTTGACTCCTTGAGCATAGCCTATCTACCCCAAGGAGATCAGCAGCCCCCAGGGAGATGTCTGGCCCTCTATGCCCAGAGGTGAGTGACCATCACCACAGATTCCTGGGCACTCGGGGAGGGTTACCTCCTCCACCTGACTCAGACACCTCCTCCCCCTTATTTCCCAGGAGAACCCTTCAGGTCTCCCCTCCACCGGGACCACCTTCTGAAGGAGTTTGCAGGTCTTCTTGAGGACAAGGTGGTGGAATCGGTGCCTCGCCACCTCCAACGGAAAGGGGTTCTACTGTACTCCATGTACTTCCTCGTGCCAAAAAAGATGGGGGGGGGGGGTGGCGGGCGCCCTCAGGCCCATCCTTGACCTGCACAACCTCAACAAATTTCTGGTGCGGGAGACGTTCAAGATACTCTCCCTTGGAACATTGCTGCCCTACCTCCAGCAGGAAGATTGGCTATGCGCCTTAGACTTCAAGGATGCTTTTACCCACATCCTCATCCACCCTAACCATGGGTAGTACCTGCAGTTCGTAGTGGGGGGCAGGTCTTTTCAGTACAGGGCGCTCTCTTTCGGCCTAGCCTCTGCCCCAAGAGTTTTCACAAAATGCCTGGCAGTCGTGGCTGCCTTCCCCTGGCTCCATGGGATCTTTGTCATTCCCTACATGTATGATTGGCTCATAAAGGGAGGCACAGCCTCAGGTGCAGCAGGCCACTGCACACACCATCCAGGTTCTACAGCACTTGGGGTTTGATTATAAACTGCCCCAAATCTCACTTCTTCCCGACAGTGTCTGGCGTTCACTGGGGCAAAGATTGATACTCTCCAATCAAAGGCTTTCTTGCCCAGGGACCAACCAAATCATCTCAGGACTCTGGTTAAGGACATACAGTACCATCCCTCGGTGCCTGCTTGTCTTCTCCTGCACCTCCTCGGGCATATGGCCTCCATGGTCCATGTCAGCCCTGCGCTTGCCTTCACATGAAGGGCAGCCATTGGTGTCTCTGGGACCAGTGGTCTTGGGCCACCTCAGAGTTTCTGTGACCTGCCAACTGGTGGATTCTCTGGTCTGGTAGCATCCCCCGTGCATCTCAAGGCTGGCATGCCTTTTCAGGTCCCAAGCCCCTCAAGGATCCTCACCATGGATGCATCCCTGCTTGGCTGGGGAGCCCACTGCAGAGATCTCCGCACTCAGGGTAACTGGTCACCAGACGAAAGCACCCAGCAGATCAACCTCCTGGAGCTCTGAGCCATACACCTAGCCCTGAGGGTTTTCCGTCACCAGCCAGTGCTGGTCCAGATGGATAACCAGGTGGTGGTGATCTACGTGAACAAACAGGGGGGCATGGGGTCTTGTACCCTTTGTCAGGAGGCACTGGTCCTCTGCTTGTACGCATTCCAGCAGTGTACCTGCCAGGCCGGGACAACCTGCTAGCTGACCGGCTCAGCGGAGTTCTCCAGCCGCACGAGTGGTAGCTGGACCCCAGGGTTATCAGATGGCTTTTCCGGTTTTGGGGGGGAATGAGTGATGGACCTGTTTGCCAGCACAGACAGCTTTTAGTTGCCATGCTTCTGCTTTCTGGCAGGCACACCCCTCCAGAGTGGCAGCAGACGCATTCCTGGTCTCATGATCGGAAGGCCTCATGTACACCTTCCCTCCTATGCCACTGATCGCCAAGACCTTGTTCAGGACTTTCTGCGACAGGGCCTCGCTCATCCTGATAGCTTCTCGGTGCACCTGGCAACCGTGGCTTCCTGTCTCAGGAAGGGGGCTCTCTTCTGTTCCCCAACCTGGTGTCCTTGTCATTGATAGCCTGTCTGCTGAGTGGGTGACTGGCCTCTTTCAACCTTCCGGTTTGAGGTGGAAGACATTCTGCTGGCCTCTCGCAAGGCCTCTAATAGGAAGGCTTATGCCCTCAAATGGCGCAGCTTCTGTTTGGTGCACCAAACACAGGGCTGACCCTTTCTCCTGCCCGGTGGCTCTGGTGTTACAGTACCTTCTCTCCACCTCTCTCTCTCAGTACAGGCTCTAACTTTGTCCGAGTGCACCTTAGTGCCCTGGTGGCACACCACCACCATCCGTTGGATGGCAAGCCCCTCTCGGCCCAGCTGTTGGTGACCCGTTTCCTTCGGGGCCTGCTCTTATCTAAGCCCCTGTTCACCCTCCAGGAAGATGTAGGGATGTTACCCATGACTGAAGTGGTATTTAAAGGTGATACTGCGGAAGAATTGAAAGATATTGATACACCAGGAAGATGTATTACAACTATTTGATAAACTGAAGAGTAGCAAATCACCTGGACCGGATGGTATACATCGAAAGGTGTTGAAAGAACTGAAATATGAGATTGCAGACCTGCTATTAGTAATCTGTGAACTATCATTAAAATCATCTGTAATACCTGAAGATGGATCGCCAATGTAACGTCCAATTTTTAAAAAGGATTCCAGGGGTGATCCGGGAAACTATAGACCGGTAAGCCTGACATCAGTACTGGGAAAAAATGGTAGAAACCATCATAAAGAACAAAATTACTCAACATGTAGATAGTCATGGCTTAATGGGAGACAGCCAACATGGCTTTACACAAGGAAGATGTTGTCTTACTAATCTGTTATGTTTTTTGAAGGTGTGACTAAACAGGAAGATAAAGGTGAGTCGGTTGATATAGTGTATCTGGACTTTCAGAACGCCTTTGACAAGGTCCCTCATCGGAGACTTTTGGCAAAACTAAAAAGTCATGGGATAGGAGGCAGTGTACTATTGTGGATCAGGAACTGGTTAAAAGAAAGCAGAGGGTAGGGCTAAATGGCCAATTTTTCCCAATGGAAAAAAGGTGAATAGTGGAGTACCCCAGGAATCTGTGCTGGGTCCGCTGTTTTTTGACATATTCATAAATGACCTGGAAAAGAGAATAACGAGTGGTATCAAATTTGCAAATGACACCTATTTAAAGTTGTTAAAACCCAAGAGGATTGTAGAAAATTGCAAGAGGATCTTGATAAATTGGAAGACTGGGCCTCCAGTTGGCAGATGAAATTTAATGTAGACAAGTGCAAAGTTATGCACCTAGGAAAGAACAACCCAAACTATGGTTACACGATGCAGGGTTCCACATTGCAAACAACCACCCAGGAAAAAGATTCTAGGTGTCATCGTGGATAACATGTTAATACCCTCGGCCCAGTGTGCAACGGCAGCCAAGAGAGCAAATAGAATGCTAGGTATCATAAGGAAAGGAATGGAAAATAAAACAAAGGATGATATGCCTCTGTATCGTTCCATGGTGCGACCGCCCTTGAATATTGTATGCAATTCTGGTCGCCGTATCTTAAAAAGGATATAGTGGTGTTAGAAAAGGTACAGAGAAGAGCCACCAAAATGATAATGGGGATGGAAGGATACTCCTATGAAGAGGCTAAAAAGGTTAGGGCTCTTCAATCTGTAAAAGAGACAGCTGAGGGGAGATATGATAGAGGTCTATTAATGAATGGAATGGGTAAACGTAGATCGATTGTTTACATCAGAATATGAAAAGACTAGGGGACATGCAATGAAGCTACAGGATAACCTGTTTAAGACTAATAAGAGAAAATATTTTTTCACTCAATGTATAATCAAACTCTTAATTTGTTACCGGGGGATGTAGTAAAAGCTGTTAGTGTAGCTGGGTTTAAAAGAGGTTTGGACAAGTTCCTGGAGGAAAGGTCCATAAACCATTATTAAAAGGGACCCAGGATATCATGGCTTGACCCGATACAAGCATTGAGGAACCTGTGTCTTTTGGGGAAGCTGCTAGGTACTTATGACCTAGATTGGCCACTGTTGGAAACAGGATACTGGGCTTTGATGGACCTTGGTCTGACCCAGTATGGCATATCTTATGTTCTTAATCGAAAGGGACTTCAACATGGTGTTGGGGCAGCTTTCTTACTCGCTCAGCCTTTGATCGTCTGGCTACCTGCCACCTTTGCTACCTCTTGGAAGGTGGCTTTCCTAGTCACGCTTATCTCCGCTCATGGAGTTGGCAAGCTTCAGGCCCTGGTTGGCGGAGCCCTATACGAGGTTCTACAAGAACAGAGTGGTGCTTTGCACGCACCCCAAATTCCTGCTGAAGGTAGTGTCACCCTTCCATCTCAACCAGGAAGTAATGCTCCCTACCTTCTTCCCAAGACCTCATTCCAGTCATGCAGAGATGGTCTTTTACACACCTTGGACTGTAAGAGGGCTTTGTCCTTCTATATCCAATGCACTCAGTTCCACCGCAAAGCTTCTCAGCTTTTCATCTTCTATGACCCCAGTAGGCTGGGGGAGGTGGTGACCAAGCTTACGCTGTCCACATGGGTGGTGGACTGTATCGCCCTCACTTATGAGTAGGCAAGGCTCCTGATGGAAGGCTGCATCATGGCACATCGTATCAGGGCCATGGTGGCTGCAGTGGCAAACTTGTGCTCTGTCCCAATGGCAGACATCTGCCGGGCCACCACCTGGTCTTCAGGCCATACCCTCTCAGCTCATTACTGCCTGGAAAGAGTTCCGATGGGACAGTGCCTTTGGCAAGGCTTTGCTCCGTAACCTTTTCGGGGTTTAGGAAACTCCTACCCTCCGATCCTTCTGTGTTCAGGCTACCAGAGTACTGTTTTCATCAGACACAGGGGTCCTACTATGGTTTGTGGGCACACTCAATTTGCTGCTGCTTGCGGCTCCCCATGAGGGATCCCTGTTTTATTTTATTTTTTTATTTATTTAGACAGTTTTGTATACCGCCTTATCCTTCAATCAAAGCGGTCACAACACAATTGGGGGATACATTTAACATGCGGGGATATGAGACACATACACTAATGCTTACAGGGAACATGGGCAATGGAGGGTTAAGTGGCTTGCCCAAGACCACAAGGAGCATCTGTGGGACTAGAAACCCCAGTCCTTCTGGCCCAAGGTTGCTGTCCTCTAGTGGGATTTGAACCTCTGACCTTCCGGCCTGAAGTACCTTGCCCCAACCACTAGGCTACTCCTCCCTCCCCTGTTTTGCTATCGGCTTTCAGTAGCCTGTAGCTTGGGGAATCCCATATGTGAGGACTGACTTCCTGCTTGTTCCCAGAGAAAGCATAGTTACTGACCTGTAACAGGTGTTCTCCAGGGGCAGCAGGAATCCGTCTTCCCAACCCTCCCTCCTCTCCTTGGAGTTGCTCCTTTACCATCTTTTTATTTTTGCTGTCTCTTAGCTATGTCATCTGAGCAAGATGGCAGCCTTGGGTGGGAAGGGGACTATGCATGCATGGTGGCATCTCCCAAAGGCTTTCTTTGAAAGCTGGGGGGATGCTTCCATGAGGGCTCAGTCGGTGCCAACGTCACCCATATATGAGGACTGATTTTCTGCTTCTCCCCGAAGAACACCTGTTACAGGTCAGTAACTATGCTTTCCACAACCACCTGCAGAACCAGTCTGTGGTGGTAGTCTAAGCGGACAACCAGGTTGTGATGTTTACCTGAACAAGCAGGGGGGGGCAGAGGGTCTCGGCGCCTCTACCAGGAGGCAATAGCCCTCGTATGCGATCGGTCAGAGAATGCTCCTTAGGGAAGTATACCTTCAGGGCCAAGACAATGCTCTAGCGGACAGGCTGAGCAGGGTCCTCCAGCCACATGAATGGCATCTGGACCGCAGTGTGGTGCAACGGCTGTTCTGACTCTGGGGAATCCCAAGTCTTGACTACTCTGCCAGTCCAGCCAGTGTTCAGCTGCCCCAATTTTGCTCTCCACATCCATCCCAGATAGTGGCGGACACCTTCCTCATCTTGTTGTCAGAAGTCCTTCTGTATGTCTTCCCTCCCATGTCACTAATCGCCCGGACTCTCCAAGCTCCTGTGGGACAAGGCTTCTGTGATCCTGGTGGCCCCATGGTTGCTCTGCCTCTTGACGGAGCTCCCAGTCCCACTGAGGAACGCCCCGGGGCTACTGATCCAGGAGGAGGGCTCACTTCTGCACCCCATCCTGGGGTCTCTGTCATTAACAGCATATCTGCTGAGCAAAGGATCACCTTAGCACCCTTCAATCTCCCAAGGGAGGTGGAGGAAGTCCTCTTGGCCTCTCGTAAGAGCTCCATGAGACAGACCTGCACCTTTAAGTGGCGCAGAGTCTCCATATGGTGTGTGGAGGAACAGGTAGACCCATTCTCTTGCCAGGTGGACATGGTGCTGCAGTGGACTGGACTAGAGTCCAGCTCTGTCAGGGTGCACCTGAGCACACTCTTGACACACCATCACTCTGTAGAGGGAAAACCTCTTTCCGCACAGCCCCTCATTACCCGGTTTATGTGGGGCTTGCTGCTCTTAAGCCTCTCATCTGCCTGCCCCCAGCAGAATGGGATCTCAACATGGTTCTGATGCAACTCACCAAGCCACCTTTTGAACCTCTGCCTATCTGCAATCTGCGTTATCTATTCTGGCAGATTGTTTGTTTTTTTCCTGGTGGCACTTACCTCTGCCCCCAGAGTCGGCGAGCTTCAAGCCTTGGTGGCCAAGCCAGCTTACACCAGATCCTACAAGAATAGGGTTGTGCTTCACACCCACCCTAAATTCCTTCTGAAGGTGCTCCCCACCTTTCCACGGCCCTGTCCTACCTGCAACGTACTCTGGGCAACCGCAAAGCCTCACAGCTTTTCGTTTCCTATGATCCCAGTCTCCTGGGGAGGCTGTTACTAAGCGGATCTTGTCCACCTGGATGGCAGACTGCATCGCCTTAGCCCACGATCAGGCTGGGTGCTCGTTGGAGCGCCAGGTCATGGTGCACAATGTTAGGGCTATGGCGACCTCAGTTGCAAACTTACGCTCTGTCCTATGGCAAACATCTGCCAGACCGCCACTTGGTCTTCGGTTCACACTTTTGCAGCTCGCTGCTGCCTGGAGTTGGTGGTCAATTTCTGCTCGGTCTCCATGGAAGAGATCTGCAAGACTGCGATGTGGTCTTCTGTCCACACATTCACATCTCACTACTGTTGATGGGGGAGTCTTGATGTGATAGCAACTTCAGCCAATCTCTACTCCGGCATTTGTTTGGAGATTCGAATCCAACTCCAACCCTTAAGGCCCTACCAAAAAAAAAAAGACAAACCTCTGAGTATGACTGACTGTTCATGAATGAAACTGTAGTGAAGAAGCTGAATCAGTTGAGTTCCCCTTTTAGGGACTACCAGTGCTCTACATAAAGTAGTTGATTTTCTAGTTCTTCACTTGCCCCCGTTGAGCTTTTTTGGTCTCCCCTGTTTTTGGTAGCCTGTAGCTTTGGGAGTCAGATACATGAGGACTTCATTCCTGCTTGTCCATGGAGAAAAGGTAGCTACTCATCTGTAGCAGGTGTTCTCAGTGGACAGCAGGAATGTCCTCATAACCCTCCCAGCTCCTTGAGGAGTTGTCTTCTGCTACTGCTTTATCATGCTGGAGAAGATGGCACTGCAGCAGGTGGGAAGACAGGTGTGGCTGAGCCTCTCAAAGGCTTCCAATAGAAGCTGGGGAGTGTTCCCACACGGGGCTCAGTCGGTGACGTCACCCATATGGGAGAATGTATTTCCGCTGGCCACAGAGAACACCTATTATAGGTGAGTAAAGTGCAAAGTCTGGGGCAGTTGGGGGGGGGAGGGGTTTCTTGTAGGGATGCACCTGGACTCGCCAATGACTGACACATGTTTAGTGTGTTGAATAATGTATTGATATATAATTTTTTGTTACTGTAGTGGTATCCTGAAGTGCGACACCATTGCCCAAACACACCCATCATATTAGTGGGTACCAAGCTTGATCTGAGAGATGATAAAGACACAATTGAGAAACTGAAAGAGAAGAAGTTAACTCCAATTACCTATCCACAGGGCCTTGCAATGGCAAAGGAAATTGGTATGATGACATAAATGCATTTTCATTGCTATCATTGGCTTGAAGTTTGTAAAATGACACTTGGTATGAGATGTTTGTGCTTACTGTGTGGATGATGTCCGTTTGAGTTGTTGTATATCCAAACAGAGATATCAGTCAGATAAAGGCTTTATCCATAACTATGACCCAAAATCAGTTACCCCAGTTAACGAGATATAAAATACTCTTTGGTCTAAAATAACCTTGAATGTCTTTCCAGCTCTTCTTACCAAGGTTTATGCTGCAAATTTATCATGGTGTGTCATTCAGGTGCTCTTATTAAGCATAGTCAGGACCGTGAGGCACTTAGTGGTCAAATTAAAAAGGAAGCCTTCCTCCCATTTTACACACAAGACCCCTACCTCCTGGGTATATTTGGGGATTTTTTTTCGTAGTGCAGTGATCCTGTCAGCTGGTTTCAAAGGGCTTTTAACTGGAACTTTAAGAATACCAGCAAATGATAGCAGCCAATATTTTGGCCTTATTAGGCCAACCTGAATATTCATCAGTTTAAATATTTTTTATTACACCACCAGGCAGGCATACACAAACATTTGGCTTCAAATACGTCAGTAGAATGAAGGCAGTGAAAAACCTAGGAGCTGCAGTAGTTTGGTCAGATCACTGCCATATCAAATTCTGTTAATAGACTCTCAGGAAATTAGAGTTTCTGCAAATTTTTCTACACTTTTTTTTCCATGATTGCATCAATCTGAGAATAAATGATTGATTAAAATGGTATTAGAAGCAGCAGTAGTGTTTCTCTTGGTAAATTAAATCAGATTGTTTCTGAAACTTTGGAGGCTATGGTCTCTCTGAAAAGTGTGCATGAGTTGGTTCACAGATAAATTGATGTGGAACTGCAAGTGTCTGGGTAGGTTGGAAAGACTCTGTTGAAGGTTAGGGTTTCTAAAACTGTAATAACTGCAAAAAAGAACTATTACACACAATGTATTTTGGCAGCCAGGAACTGTAATGAGAAATTATTTTGTTTGGTGCATGAGCTAGTACTAATGTCCTCATCACTCATCCATTCTAGGAAAAGGCCAGATTATGAGCTGGCTGGCTATTTTTTGTGTTTTTTTATATAGACAGTTGACTGTTTTGAAAATCTCTTATCTCCAGGAACAAGCAGGAATGTAATCTTCACATATGGGTATTGTCAGTACCGATGAAGCCTGCGTGGGAACGCTCCCCAGCGTCCAATTAGAAAGCTTTTGGGAGCATCCCACAGCACC
The DNA here is from genome assembly GCA_033557465.1 of Ichthyophis bannanicus. Classification (NCBI taxonomy): domain Eukaryota; kingdom Metazoa; phylum Chordata; class Amphibia; order Gymnophiona; family Ichthyophiidae; genus Ichthyophis; species Ichthyophis bannanicus. The sequence continues at coordinate 8,849,509 of CM066044.1, read as the reverse complement.
TGTGTGCTGCCTTTCCCAACTGCCTCTCTCCAGTTCTTCGTTTTCCGCGGAGCCAGCAGGTCGTTTTTCTGTCACCACAGAAATTATCCCATATTTTTTTATTCTTTTTTGTGGTAGTGTCTGCCTTCCTCGACGCTATACTGGTACCGCCGGTGGTTCTTTCTTTAGAATTTTTTTTTATTTTTTATTTTTTTAGTCTTATCTGGATTTTCCAGCCTTTTTTCTCTCAGGTGCCATGTGCCATTTTGGCCACTAGGCCCAAATTTTTCCTCAACATGGAAAAATCCGCTTCGGGTTTTAAAAAGTGTTCCAAGTGTGGTGGTACCATTTCCGTCACTGACACACATGCGAGTGGTGCCTCAAATGTTTAGGTCCTGACCACTCCATCTCGGAGTGTGTTGCCTGTGGGATGATTTCGAAGAGGGATCGGCAAAACCGAGCTGCTAAGCTTGGCACCCTTTTTCCCTCCAATGCAGCATCCGTGGCATCGACGTCTTCCAGAGCTTCGTCTTCCTCCCATGGATCTCAGGTAACCAAATATAAATCTGGCAGGTCCTCAAAGGGTAGATCTCCTCCTTCCAAGCATCGAGATGCCTCTGGCGTTGCCCTTGAGGGACTTGTACTGGCAAAATTGCCCCAGCAGGGGGCTTTGGCTTCCAAAGCACTATCGGGGCTCCAGGATGTTCTCAAGGCCTCGACCTCGGCAGAACTACTGGTGCCATGCTCTGCTATGGGGTATCGGCCGCTTCGTCTGGTACCGATACCCAGGCATCGGCAGCATCAATAGACCAGAGGTTCTTGGCTATTGAACGCAGTCTGGCGGCTCTCCTTGCGGCTTCGGTGCCTTTGGGACCGCTTCAGACAGTTCAACCGGTATCGACACCGGTTCCAGCACCGATATCTGTGCCGGTACCGACAGCATCAACTTCGGTGACTGTTACCGACACCGAGTCATGCTATCTGCTCTGGTATCGACAGGCCGGTACCGGACCCCTCCGGTACCGACTTCGATCGGTACCGGTATCGTGCTTTACAAGAGCACCCGGACAGGAGATATTTTGAATCCTCCGAAGAATCTGAGGATTCAGACAGCTCTGTCGGTACCGGAGTACTTCTCTCTGAGGAGCCTTCCTCTCCTAAACGTAGGATGTCTCCTCCCAGAGGATATATTCTTTCAGGATTTCATCTGGGGGGGTGGCTAGAGGTCTTTCCATTACAGTGGCTCCTGAAACAGAGCCCAGAGCAAAGGAGTTGGAGATTTTACAATATCCTAAAGCTCCTAAGGAGGCAGCTACTTTGTCTATTCATGAGATCTTGCATGATCTCATGTTAAGAATGTGGGAGACACCTCTTACCACTTCTCCTCATTCCCGTAGGCTGGATACCATGTATCGAATACCTCCTTGTCCAGGATTTCAAAAAATTCAGTTACCACACCACTCCATAGTGGTGGAGTCAGCTATGAGAAGGATCAAGAGTGCAAAAAAACATGCATCTAATCCTCCAGGACGTGAATGTAGGACGCTTGATGCCTTTGGTCGTCGAACCTTCCAGGCCTCTATGCTTTCTGTCAGGATTAGTTTCTACATCTTATACATGGGAATGTTCCTTAAGGAAGTTACCAGGAGATCTAGAGCTTATGAGCCCTCTCCTTCCTGATGATAAGAAGTAGGATTATCTTACACTTGTCAAACATGCCCAGGATGTTTCCAAGTTTGTTAATCGTGCAGCTTTTGACTGCTTTGAGTACATAAGCAGAACCTCTGCCATTGCCATAGGTGCTTGTAGGATTGTCTGGCTCCAGGCATCTGACTTAGAACTCTGGGTACAGGACAAACTGGGGAATATCCCTTGCACAGGTGAAAATCTCTTTGGCAAAAATTGTCAAGAGAAAGCTAATGAGCTTAGATGCTGATAACACCACTTTGGATAGACTATCCAAGGCTACAGCTGATCCTACAAGAAACCATTCTTCTCTAAAAAGAAGAGGTTTTACCCTTCCTATACCCAGCAGCTGCATTCTGCAGGTCAGTCTGCCCGAAAGGGACAGCAGACCCCAAAGCAAAGGAAAACAAAGGCTGCTAAGCCTCAACCAGCCCAGCATACTCAGCCTCCACAGGGGCTTTGACTCCCACCTAGAGAACTTGGCCTTCCTGGCCTTCAACGGGCCAGAGCCTTTCACCATCCCAGGAAGGTTGTACCATTTTGCCCCCAGATGGGGGCAGATAACAGCAGAAAAATGGACTCTTCCCATTGTAAGAGAGGGGTACAAGCTTCATTTCTTCAACATGCCCCCTCTTACCGTGGTAAGACAGTTCAATTCTCAGACTTCACTCAACACTCAGTTGGGTCAAGAGGTCAGTTTACTTCTTGCCCAGGGGGCAATAAAAGACGTATCCATTTCCCAACAGGGTACAGGGTTTTACTCCCCCTATTTCCTTATTCCAAAGACACAGACCCATTTTGGACCTCAGAGAATTGAACAAATTCCTGTTCAAAGAGAAATTCAAGATTTCTCTGGGAACTCTGCTGCCATACCTTCAAAGTCAGGATGGGCTTTCTCTAGATCTCAAGGATGCGTAAACTCATGTTCTCATCCATCCAACTCACCGAAGATTCCTTCGGTTGCTTTTTCAAGGAAAGCACTACCAATACAGGGTGCTTCCTTTTTGGCCTGGCTTCAGCACCAAGGGTGTTTACGAAATGCATGGCTGTGGTAGCAGCATTTCTTCGCACTCTAGGAATATTCGTCTTCCCCTACTTAGACGACTGGCTCATTCGAGCCCCATCAGTCAGAGGCCAGGATTTCTCTATCTTGCACAATGCGTATCCTTCAGTATTTGGGCCTGGTCATAAACATCCCAAAATCCAGCCTAACTCCCACTCAAGTCTCTAGAGTTTATAGGAGCTTTGCTGGATACCAGAAAAGCAAGGGCCTATCTTCCACAGGCCTGCTGCCTTTGCATTGTGCAGTTAGCCTCCCAGGCAGTGTTAAAGACTCATCTCACTGCTTGGGAGATGTTACAACTACTAGGCCACATGGCATCTACCGTGCACGTGGTTCCCTATGCTCACCTCCATATGAGAGCAGCGCAATGGACTATCCACTCAGTGGACTCGGACATCAGGCTGCCTATCAGACAAAATAGCAAACACAAGTAGCCTTATTTTGTCTCTCTAATGGTGGCAGTCAACCCAAAACCTGTTGGTGGGGTCCCCTTTCCAGCAACCCCTACCCCAGGTCTCTTTAACAGACGCCTCACAGGTGGGTTGGGGAGCTCATCTGCAAGATCTCTCAACCCAAAGCACCTGGACTCCACAGGAGACCCACTTACATGTCAATCTCCTAGAACTCGGAGCAATCTTCCTTGCTCTTCGAGTGTTCCATACCCAGCTCAGCTACAAGACAGTCCTAATTCAGACGGACAGTCAAGTGGCTATGTTCTATCTGAACAAGCAGGGAGGAACAGGCTCTCTGTCGCTTTGCAACGAAGCTTTGCGACTATGGGCCCTCGCCAGAGAGCATCAGATTTATCACCTTGCGGTGTATCTGCCAGGCATTCAACACTCTTGGGCAGACAGACTCAGTCGAGTTCTGCTTCCACACAAATGGTCTCTCCATGCAGACCAGGTAGCAAAAATTTTTTAAATTTGGGGAACTCTGGACATAGACCTCTTTGCAAGTCCGTTGAATGCCAAACTTCCCCGGTTCTGTTCCAGAATTCCGGCTCAGGGTTCTCAGGCCAGGGATGCTTTCCTCCTCCATTGGGGTCAGGACTTCCTATATGCCTTTCCACCCATTCCCCTAATTCCCAAAACCCTATTCAAGCTTCAGAGAGACACAGGCCACATGATTCTCATAGCTCCACATTGGCCACGGCAGGTGTGGTACCCCCTGCTTCTGCATATCTCTCAAGCTCCATCTCTGGAGTTAGGATCTGCTCCAGATCTCCTGTCTCACGAGGACAGGATGTTGTGGCATCCCAATCCCCACTCTCTCTGCATCTCAGGGCCTGGTTATTTATTTATTTAACAAGCTTTTTTATACCGCAACCTTCCGATGATCAGGTGCAGTTTACATAAAACAGATAAGGAGACAGAAGTGTATTTCTGTTTTTTTAAATTAAACAATATCATGAACTATGTACATTAACAGTTGAACTTTTAACTATTAAACTTTGTAAACTTAAAAAAAAAAAAAAAAGGTTTGGACAATTTCCTGGAGGAAAGGTCCATAAACCACTATTAAAAAGGGACCCAGGATATCAATGCTTGACCCAGTACAAGCATTGTGGAACCTGTCTTTTGGGGCTATTGCTAGGTACGTATGACCTAGATTGGCCACTGTTGGAAACAGGATACTGGGCTTGATGGACCTCGGTCTGACCCAGTATGGCATGTCTTATGTTCTTATGTTCTTAACTATGTACAATTAACTATATACAGTTAGTAAAAGAGTTCAACAGTATAAACATCGTAGACAGTGTCAAGGTCAAGTTATCTTGAGGCATTGCGGTATTGGTCTCCGTGTGTTAAATAGATTATCCTTTTTCGTTTTGAGGTTGAGAATTTGCCATTGGTCCGTAGTGGGAGATAAAAAGGTGAGTGTTTAGGTTTTTGCGTAGGTCTTTAAGGTCTGTTAAGGTTCTGATTTCATCAGATAGAGCGTTCCAGAGTATAGGGGCTGCATGGGAGAGTGCTTTTTTTATTTGTTGTTTTTTTGGTCTTTGTGAATTCTTTTGGGATCCTTAGTTTATTGGCGTTGCCTCTTCTATATGCACATTGGGGTGTGTCTTTAGTGATTAGTTTATTTAGGGTAGCTGGGGCGGTTGCTGGTTGCTGAGAGCCTAGACCTTCATGGTCTTAACCTTTCTCAACAAGTAAGGGATGTCCTTTTCTGCTTCCAGAAAACCTTCCATAAGGCGCTCTTATGCTTTCAAGTGGAAAAGATTTTCCATATGGTGTTCGCAAAAAGGTCTTCACCCCTCTGCGATACCTCTGGAATCATTACTGGAGTATCTCCTTCATTTATCTAATGCAGGACTTAGCACTTAAATGGACTCCTACTGAGTTAGTCTTATTTCAGCTTCTTTAAAGCCTTTAAATGGACAACCTATTTCCTCTCATCCTCTCATAACGAGACTTTTGAGGGGCCGCCTTCTGACTAAGCCTCCCATTAGACCACCTCCAGTGGCATGGGACCTGAATCTGGTTCTTGGGCAGCTCATGAAGCCGCCTTTTGAACCTTTAGCTACTACCTCCTTGAAATTCCTTTCCTGGAAAGTTATCTTTCTCATTGCAATCACCTCAGCACGTCGCATCAGTGAATTGCATGCATTAGTTGCTGATCCTCCTTACACGAGTTTCCATCATGATAAGGTAGTCCTTAGGACTCATCCACACTTTATGCCAAAGGTGGTCTCACCTGCCTGTATTTTTTCCAAGGCCTCATGCTTCAAATGCAGAAAGGAATCTTCATACTTTGGACTGTAAAAGAGCACATGCCTTTTACTTACAGAGGACACAGCAACATAGAAAGTCCTCCCAACTCTTTGCTTTCGATCCTTCTCGTTTGGGACTTCCAGTCTCCAAGAGAACATTGTCCAATTGGATTGCACAGTGTATTTCTTTTGCCTATCGGAGTAAGAACCTTTCTCTGGAAGGCCATGTCACAGCTCACAATGTGAGAGCCATGGCAGCCTCAATGGCTCATCTACACTCTGTCTATTGACATCTGTGGAGCAGCTACTTGAGCCTCGGTTCATACCTTCACAGCCCAATGCTGCTTAGACAAGGACTCCTGCTGGGATGCCTTGTTTGGTCAGACTGTTCTACAGCACCTGTTCCATACTTAACTCCTACCCACCTTTCCCGGTAGGATGCCAGAGATCCATGGGGGGAAGTGGAGCCCTTAACTTCGGGGGTCTCTCCCTGGCAGCTGTAGCTAGGGAGTCCCCATATGTGAGGACTACATTCCTGCTTGTTCCTGGAGATAGCATAGTTTCTCACCTGTAACAGGTGATCTCCGGGAACAGCAGGAATTTAGTCTTCACAACCCACCCACCTCCCCTAGGAGCTCCCTCTCCCTCTGCCTCTGCCTCTCTGCTTTAAACTCAACTGGAGAGAGGCAGGCGGGAAGGTAGCACGCAGGAGCTGTGGGATGCTCCCAAAAGCTTTCTAATTGGATGCTGGGGACTGTTCCCACACAGGCTCTGATGATACCCATATGTGAAGACTAAATTCCTGCTGTTCCCGGAGATCACCTGTTACAGGTGAGTAACTATGCTTTCTCTTAGTTCAAGAGTAATTATAGAGCTTGCTGAAAAGTTCAGCGATGTTGGTGAGGGTGGGGAATACATCACTATCTCTGATAGAGTAAATTGGTGGAAGATTGTGCATACTTCTACCCAGCCTTGATCCCTGCCATTGTGGGTATTAAAATCTCTGCCAGTGTGTTGGAGCAATTTATGGTGTTTTGTGAATGCTCCCTTCATTCAGGAGAAAGTGCTGAGCAAGTTAGTAGTAACAAGTAAGCCTCTTAAAGAAGGGAAAATGTTACACTGGATGCCACATTGTGCAGCAGCCAGCAACTGATTTCTAACTTACCAGTAGTGGCCAGATTGATGCTGCACAACTACAGGATATGTTGGTATGGCTTGGGGGACTGAGTGATGCACAGTCTAGCTTCTTTCTGGATTTCAGCATGGAGACCCTGCTGATATACTAGATAAAGGACTGTGGAACATCTTGGGAAGCCTGTTAACTAGTTATATGTATGTCATAACTTCAATGGGAGGAAAAAAACACATTTTAATCTAAATAAGAATAGAATAGACTCCGTCTGTAATATGATGTCTGGGGTGACATTACATTGAAAGTACCATCAGAAGTGACCAACTTAAGTCATGTTAGTTTCGGTATTAAACTGAAGGAATGGGATGGTTATGGGAAGAATCAAAAAGATGAGAGGATTCTTGTGATAGTAAGGTGGAATAACAGTGTGATGCATCAGTGTAAAACACATGTCTTGTGTGGTTGTGAATTATGTGAGGTTGATTCTTTCATAAAAGTTAAATAAAACAAAGCAAAAAGCATATGGGGGTCTCTACAGCATTTGGACACTTTTTTAGATTAGGCACTCTTGGGACTGATACAAGCAGTGGTCTTGAGCCATTCTGGTTACTGCAACTTGATTTCCATATCGTCCTACTAGACCAGTCTAGACAAGTGGATAGTGTTCCCCCTACCAGCAGATTGGTGGAGACATTGCTCCTATGCCTCTGTACGTCTCAGCCACCAGAGGTCTCTTCAGGATTTCTGTGTCCAGCAGATGGTGGATGGATTTTCTCCTCTGAAGAAAATTCTGAAGATTTAATGGAAAAGATTTCATTAAATGCTCATGAACAACCACCTTGTCATTGTCCTTGTTGGGTGCTACCAATTCAGTCTGTGTAGGACACAATTCAGTGTAAAACTGCTGGGTGCAGTGTGAGGGTTTCCCACCATTTTATGCATATTAGTAGCATTTTCTCCTATTGTGCACCTGGTGGTCGCGCAGTTTTGTACACACATTCTTCCCATGTGGATCCAAGCGCATTCATATCCTAATGCCTGCAATGTGTTGCAGTAAAAGTACAATTATGATACTTGCCTTAACTTCATTGTTTGGCCTGTGGCAAGCAGGGTGCCTCATCTTGAGCTTCTGGACTCTGCTCTTCTAACATGGCAGCTCCTGAGTTGTCCCTGGAAGGATTGCTCCCCCTCTACACTGGGGGATGTGGTTAGTCCGGCCTTGCCTGCCTAAGGGCAGGAAATGGCAGATGGCTCTATGGGTAAGGATAACTAGCCAGCTGGAGGTTCCTGTGACTGTACTGTGTACTGCCCTCTAAGGGATTGATTGTGACTAGGTCCCCTGGTGTAGGGAGGTCATTTTCACGAGGAGAGCTTCTGGTGTCCTCTCCTGATTCCTTTTCCTTTTTACAACAGGCATGATCATTCTGGCATGGAAATTTTAGACTCTGCAGCCTCTGGGTTCTCCCCAGCACAGCCTCATGAGGGGCAGACTGAAAATAGAAGCTGTGTTTGATTGCGTATGGTTAAGCATCCCCAGCAAAAGGTACCCCCTGGAGATGGGGTTCAGCTGGGATCTGTCAGATCTGGGCTGTGGCTTGGATTCAGATGTCTGTGGATGAAGTACTCTTGCCTTCAGAGGATTGTGAGGTGGTTATCTGCCTGTTCCTTATCGTTCCTCCAGTTCAGTCCTCTACTTCTGGGTTGTCAACCTCCTCCTGCAGCTTGGAGACTGGCATGACAGAATCATGACATCACTGGATATAGCCTGCTGGATACTCACATCAGTCCCAGTGTGACCAATCTCCATGCAGCAGGAGGACGTCATGAGCTTAGGTTGAGGCTCACTAGAGGGACAGATAAGGAGCCTTAGGAGAGCATAGTTTAGTTTCTTTCATTTGGTTTAACTTTTTGAGCATTCACTTAAACCCCCAAAAAAACAAACAAAGGAAGAGGCCAATTGTTTCTTCAGTAGAAGATGGGAAAGAATGTCGGAAGGCATAGACGCGTTGTTACATCAGTGGCCGTCTCCAGGTCTACTGTATTTCTCCAGGACCAAGCAGGAAGTCAGCCCTCACATATGGGTGACATCGATGTTGATGAAGCCCTTGCGGAGCATTTCCCCAGCTTTCCAAGAAAGCCTTTGGGAATGCAGGCACGCATGCGTGGTTCCCTTCCTGCCTAAAGGTGCCATCTTGCTCAGTCTATCTTTTTCCGTGAAGCCCACCGGACGTGTGTCCTAGTCCTCCCGGAAAATAGTTAGATTTTTTTGTGATTCCTTTGCTATTTTTTCTCCGGTTCGACGCCGGTTCCCCTCCCGCCGGGTTCGGTACACCGGTATTGAGCCCGATCTTCTTCTTTTTTTGGCTTTTGCCCTTCGTGGCTGGCGTTTGCGCCCTTTCTTCTTTTTCCCTGGAAGGCCAGTCCTTTGACCTCGCGGGGGGCTCTTTTTTCTTTCCCCCCGATGGCTTCCAGTGGATTCAAAAAGTGTGATCGGTGCAAGAAGTTAATGTCTCTCACCGACATACGACTGCTGCCTTCGGTGCCTGGGTCCTGACCACGATCCTAAGACGTGTGGACCATGTGGAAAAATGTCTTCCAAGGCGCTTCAAAGTCGTCAGCACCAAAAGGAAAGGCTTTTCTCTGACTCGGCCTCCGGCCGGGCCTGGACCTCGTCTGAGGCCTCGACATCTTGGGAATCGGATCCCAAGCACCATCAGGGCTCCTCGGACAGGGGGTCCCCTGACCGGGAACGAAAGAGGAAGAAGCGGCTCGCGAGGGCGTCGTCAGAAGAGGTCCCTGGCTCCTCGAGAGCTAGGTCTCAGACCCCCAACTGTTGCCCTGGGTCCATGGATCAGGAGAAGCCTCCCAAAGTACCTCGAGTGGAGCCGGAGTCTGCTGGACACGTAAGTCCTGTAGTCCTTGTGGACTCTCCTCCCAGAGAGCCGACGTCTGGCCCGATGCTGCTGGGGCCCGAGTCGGGGGCTGCTGAGTCTCCTGAGCTGGGTCTCAGGCTGACAGCCTTGGAGAGCAGACTGTCTGCCTTCATGAAATGGCACTGATGGCCAGCCTGTCTGGCGCATCTGCCCCGACCACCGGGACATCGACATCGAAGTCGACCCCGGAGACTGAGCCGATACTCGAGACCATAAAGGCTCGAGGTCGACCTCGGTCGCGGTCTCCCTTGACCTCCAGTTTGGGACTGAGGGCGTCGACGCCGGTGCCTTCAGCATCGGGGCAGGTGCTCGCAGGCCCTGCGCGGTCGGACCCCGATTCCTCATCGGATGAGTCCGCCTGGGAGACAGAGGATGAGGAGTCCCCAGACACCTTCCGGACTCAGTGCATCCTGTCGGACTCACTGCAGTCTGAGCCCCAGAGTAGATTCCCCCCCCCCACTGGAGGATACCCAGTTCTCGGAGTTTGTCCGGGATATGGCCACTGCGTTGGCTATCCCTGCGGACCCCGAGGAGGAGCCGAGGAGCTCGAGGCCCTACAGTATGACTCTCTCCTCCAAAGGAGGCCTTTACTGTTCTGGTTCCTCCGATGCTGGAACGGCTCCTCTTCCGGATGTGGGAGGCACTGGCCTCAGTGCCGGTTCTAAGCAAGTGGGTCAATTCTATCTATCGACTCCAGAAGAGTCCTGGCTTTCAGAAGGAGCAGCTACCACACCATTCCATGGTGGTGGAATCGACCATGCATCGCCTGAAAAGTCAGAAGATGCACTCCGCGGTGCCTCCTGGCAGGGAGGCTCGGAACCTCGATGGTTTTGGTAGAAAGTGCTTCCAGGGCTTGATGCTTGCTTGCCGTGTCCAGTCTTATCAGCTGTACATGGTCATGTACTTGCGAGACCTGGTCAAGGAGCTGGCCGGGTTCTCTGTGGTCTCTCCGGGGAACCCTTGCAGAGGTTCAAGTCCTTGTCCTCGGATCCGGGAATGCTCCAAGTTTGTCCTGTGCTGCCTACAATGGCTTCGAGGCTTCGGCCCGTGTTGCGGCAGCCGGCATCGTGGCTCGACGCCAGCCATGGCTGCAGTCATCGGACCTCGAGCCATGGGTTCAGGACAAGTTGGTCGATGTCCCTTGCCGAGGTGAGAACCTTTTTGGCAAGCCTATGACCAAGAAGGCCGCACAGCTCGAAACAGAGCACCTCACGAGGACAAGGCTGTCTAGAAAGACTTCTGCCCCTTCTCACAAAAAGAAGGGCTCAGGTAAAAAGCCCTTTTACCCGAGGAAGGGAACTGCCTACAAACAGTACCCACAGTACCAGGCCGCCCAAGCTACCCCTCAGGGTCAGCAAGCCAAGGGGCAGGGTAATGGGCCCCGTAGGCAGAGGACTCCCAAGCCTCTGGCCCCTGCTCCCACTCAGCAGGGTGGGGGTTTTTGACTCCTTAGGCACTGTTCCCTCTAAGCTGTGCGTGTGTGCGCGCACACTCGCCGAGTGAGCGCACATACTTTACAACAGAGCGCACAAAAATTACGGCTCTGATTCTGATAGAAAACAGACGTCTTAAAATTTAAGTTATGATTGTAATAACTAGAAATTTCCCGCTTCATTTAGTAATCTTCTATTTTCATTTAATTTGATTAAAATCAATGTGGTGTACATACTGTATTCTGACGTGTAGTCAAATTTTAAAGTGTATAACTCTGTCATGTGATGCACAAAAATTTAACCTTCCTTCAAAGCTGCACACAGCTGATATTTTATACGCACACAGCCTACAGAAAATTAGAGGGAACATTGTCCTTAGGCATAGCCTCTCCGTCCCTTGCTCTCCCAACCCTGCAGAGGAGGTTGCCTCGCCCTGTTTGCCCACAAGTGGCCACTCATCACTGGAGACAGTTGGGTGTTAAGCATAGTCCACAAGGGCTATCTGCTACACTTCCAACAGCTGCCTCCTCCATACTTTCCAGGGGAGCCTCCAAGGCCTCCCCTGCACACAGATCTTCTCCTTCAGGAGCTCCAAGGTCTGTTGGTAGACAGGGCAGTGGAGCCTGTGCCTCCCCACTTTCAAGGTCAAGGGTTCTACTCCAGGTATTTCCTGGTACCCAAAAGAACCGGTGGCCTTCGGCCTATTCTGGACCTCAGATCTCAACAAATTCCTGGAGAAGGAAAAGTTCAAGATGCTTACTCTTGGAACACTTCTGCCCTACCTCCAGCAGGGAGATTGGCTATGCTCCTTGGATCTAAAGGATGCGTACACTCACATCCTCATTCATCCAGACCACAGAAAGTACCTCAGGTTCATTGTGGGAGGAAACCATTATCAGTACAGAGTACTGCCTTTTGGCCTCACCTCCGTTCCCAGGGTCTTTACCAAATGCCTGGCAGTGGTGGTGGCCTACCTGAGAAATCAGGGTATCTTTGTCTTCCCCTATCTGGACGACTGGCTCATCAGGGGTCAGACGTGCCAGGAGGCCAGAGAAGCCACCCTCAGAACTATAGCTCTTCTACAACCCGGGTTGTAGCGATAGGAGCTTCTTTTTTCCTTAAATTTCCCTGTCGTTGCTTAGTTGTACTAGAGGGGCAGACTTATGTTTATACTGACGTGGCTCAGCTGCGCCAGTTGTTAGTTGAGAGGGAAGTTAGGGAGAAGAAATAGGAGGAGTGCATTTTTTACAGCTCTTATGTGGAGTGACTAGTTTCACTCCTTTTTGCTTTTTTTTTTCTGTATTCTTTGGATTGATGAAGTTTCTTTCCTCTTGATGTGTTTCTTTATGATGAGTGTTAATTTGTTTTCTTGAATAATGTATTGCTCAATATGTATTTTTCTTTATCTTGTTGTATACTCAAGAAAAGCTTAAGATTAAAAAAAAAAAAACCCCTACTATAGCTCTTCTTCAAAGCCTGGGGTTTGTAATAAACTTCGCAAAGTCCACTTTGCTCCCCTCCCAGAACTTGGAGTTCATAGGGGCAAGGTTGGACTCTCTGCTGGCAAAGGCATTCTTGCCAGAAGACAGAGCCCAAAGACTGATAAACCTGGCAAATCAGTTTCTCAGCAGGCCACTGGTTTCCGCCAGACTCTGCCTGAGGCTTCTTGGCCACATGGCTTTGACAGTACATGTGAACCCCAATGCCAGGCTCCATATGAAGCCTGCATAGTGGTGCCTTCGGACTCAGTGGTCACAGGCCACAGGCAGCCTGAGAGACAGGATAAGGGTGTCCAGACAATTTCTGAACTCCCTCAGCTGGTGGCTGTACCCGCCCAATTTGCTGCAAGGGGTACCTTTCCAGATTCCTGGGTTCACAGTGGTGTTGACCATGGACGCCTCCCTGCAGGGCTGGGGAGCTCATTGTCTCGGCAAGTGCACCCAGGGCCTGTGGTCTCCCTGGGAAGCGGCACACAGATCAATCTACGGGAACTCAGGGCTATTCGGTTAGCCCTCAAAACTTTCTCTCCAACCCTGGCTCATCAGTCTGTCCCAGTTCAAACAGACAACTAGGTAGCCATGTTTTATGTGAACAAGCAGGGCGGAACTGGGTCCAGGCTCCTTTGTCAGGAAGCACAGGACCTTTGCTTGTTTGCTGTTAGACACAACATGCTCCTCAAGGCTGTGTATCTCCCTGACACTGTTCCCTCTAAGCTGTGCACATGTGCGCACGCACACCTTGCCGAGAGAGCGCACATACTTTACAACAGAGCGCACAAAAATTGCAGTTCTGATTCTGATAGAAAACAGACATCTTAAAATTTAAAAGTTGTGAATGTAATTGCTAGAAATTTTCCGCTTCATTTAGTAATTGTCTCTTTTCATTTAATTTGATTAAAATAAATGCAGTGTACATACTGTATTCTGATGTGTAGTCAAATTTTAAAGCATATAACTCCGAGTGTCGTCATGTGGCGCACAAAAATTTAACCTTCCTTCAAAAGCTGCACAGCTGATATTTAATGCGCGCACAACCTACAGAAAATTAGAGGGAACATTGCTCCCTGGCCAGGAAAACTACCTGGCTGACAGGTAGAGCAGGATTCTGCAGCCCCACGAGTGGCAGCTCCATCCTTTGGTGGTTCAGAAGATTTTCTTGAAATGGGGACTTCCATCCATAGATCTGTTTGCCAGTCCACTGAACAAACAGCTGCCAAAGTTCTGCTCCAGGCAACCGCATCCTCTGCGGATAGCAGCAGATGCTTTTCTAATTCCATGGTCTCAGGGCCTCCTGTATGTGTTTCCTCCCATGCCCTTGGTGGCCCGAACCCTGTTCAAGATTCTTCAGGACAAGGCCTCGGTCTTGCTGGTGGCTCCCAGTTGGCCGAGACAGCCTTGGTTTCCACTTCTGCTTCAGCTGGCAGTGGATCCCCCACTGCCTCTGGGATTGCAACCCAACCTCCTCTCTCAAGATCAGGGTTCCTTTCTGCACCCCAATCTCAAAGCTCTCAATTTGATGGCCTGGAGGCTGCAAGGGTAGTTTTAGCTCCCTGGGGCCTACCTCAGGAAGTTGAGGAGGTTGTCCTAGCCTCTAGGAAACAGTCCACTAGGAAAACCTATGCTCTCAAATGGAAAAGGTTTTCCGTGTGGTGTCAGCTACATACAGAGAATCCTTTCTCCTGTACCGTACCAGTAGTGTTTCAGTACTTACTGCCCTTATCAAATCAGGGACTTAAGCCCAATTCTGTTCGGGTCCACCTCTCAGCTCTAGCAGCTCACCACTCACTGGTGGAAGGACATTCTCTGTCGGTTCACCCCTTGGTGTCCCGGTTTCTCAGAGGCTTGCTTTTGCTCAAGCCTCCAATCCGTCCTCCTGTTCCTGAGTGGGAGTTGAATGTGGTCTTGCAGCAACTGACTCGCCCACCTTTTGAGCCGATGGCTACTTGCTCTCTACGCTTCCTGTCCTGGAAGACACTCTTCTTGGTAGCCCTAACCTCGGCCAGGCGAGTGAGTGAGCTTCAGGCCCTGGTCTTTGACAGGCCTTACACTCGCTTCTATAGGAACAGGGTAGTCCTTAGGACTCATCCTAAGTTCCTCCCAAAAGTTGTCTTCTCCTTCCACCTCAACCAAGAGGTGGTTCTTCCAACATTCTTCCCTAGGCCTCTCATCACCAGATCTAGTGCAAGAGATAAGGGTGTTGGGGCCACTTGGCAATAGTGATCATAGCATGATCGCCTTTGATTTAATTAGTGGAGGAGGGATAGTAAGGAAATCCACAGTACTACCTTTTAACTTTCGAAAAGGAGACTATGATAAAATGAGGAAAACAGTTAAGAAAAAACTAAAAGGAGCAGTTGCAAAGGTTAAAGACGTACATCAAGCTTGGGTGGTGTTGAAAAATACTATCTTGGAAGCCCAGACCAGCTGTATTCCACGCTTTAAGAAAAGTGGAAGGAAGTCCAAAAAACTGCCAGCATGGTTTAAAGGTGAGGTCAGAGAGGCTGTTGTTGCCAAAAAAGCAACTTTCAGGAAATGGAAAAAAGAGCCAAACGACGAAACCTGGAAACAGCACAAGCACTGGCAAGTCAAATGCAAGGCATTGATAAAGCAGGCAAAGAGAGAATTTGAGAAGAAGCTTGCTGCGGAAGCAAAAACGCGAAATAAAGACCTTTTCAAGTACATTCGTAGCAAAAAACCTGTGAGAGAGTCAGTTGGTCCATTAGATGATAAAGGGGTTAAAGGAGCACTAAGAGGCGACAAGGCGATAGCGGAGAGACAATGAATTCTTTGCTTCGGTCTTTACTGAGGAAGATGTAGGGATGTTACCCATGACGGAAGTGGTATTTAAAGGTGTGGAAGAATTGAAGGAAATATCGATACATCGGGAAGATGTCTTACAACTATTAGATAAACTGAAGAGTAGCAAATCACCTGGGCCGGATGGTATACATCCAAGGGTGTTGAAAGAACTGAAATATGAGATTGCAGACCTGCTATCAGTAATCTGTGAACTATCATTAAAATCATCTCTAATACCTGAAGATTGGAGGATCGCCAATGTAACACCAATTTTTAAAAAGGGTTCCAGGGGTGATCTGGGAAACTACAGACCGGTGAGCCTGACGTCAGTACCGGGAAAAATGGTAGAAACCATCATAAAGAATAAAATTACTCAGCATGTAGATAGTCACAACCTAATGGGAGACAGCCAACATGGCTTTAGACAAGGAAGATCTTGTCTTACTAATCTGTTATGTTTTTTTGAAGGAGTGAATAAACAGGTGGACAAAGGTGAGTCGGTTGATATTGTGTATCTGGACTTTCAGAAAGCCTTTGACAAGGTTCCTCATCAGAGACTTTTGGCAAAACTAAAGAGTCATGGGATAGGAGGCAGTGTTCTATTGTGGATCAGGAACTGGTTAAAAGATAGAAAGCAGAGGGTAGGGCTAAATGGCCAATTTTCCCAATGGAGAAAGGTGAATAGTGGTGTACCCCAGGGATCTGTGCTGGGTCTGCTGCTTTTTGACATATTCATAAATGACCTGGAAAGTGGAATAACGAGTGAGGTTATCAAATTTGCAGATGACACAAAACTATTTAAAGTTGTTAAAACCGAAGAGGATTGTGAAAAATTGCAAGAGGATCTTGATAAATTGGAAGACTGGGCATCAAAATGGCAGATGAAATTTAATGTGGACAAGTGCAAGGTTATGCACCTAGGGAAGAACAACCCAAACTATGGTTACACGATGCAAGGTTCCATATTAGGAACCACCACCCAGAAAAAAGATTTAGGCGTCGTCGTGGATACCATGTTAAAACCCTCGGCCCAGTGTGCAGCGGCGGCCAAGAGAGCAAATAGAATGCTAGGTATGATAAGGAAAGGAATGGAAAATAAAACAAAAGATATTATAATGCCTCTATATCGTTCCATGGTGAGACCGCACCTTGAATATTGTGTGCAGTTCTGGTCGCCGTATCTTAAAAAGGATATAGCGATTTTAGAAAAGGTTCAGAGAAGAGCCACCAAAATGGTAAAGGGGATGGAAGGATACTCCTATGAAGAAAGGCTAAAAAGGTTAGGGCTCTTTAAACTGGAAAAGAGACGGCTGAGGGGAGATATGATAGAAGTCTATAAATTAATGAACGGAATGGAACGGGTAAACGTAGATCGATTGTTTACGTTATCAGAATATAGAAAGACTAGGGGACATGCAATGAAGCTACAGGGTAAACTATTTAAGACCAACAAAAGAAAATATTTTTTCACTCAACGTGTAATCAAACTCTGGAATTTGTTACCGGAGGATGTAGTAAAGGCTGTTAGTGTAGCTGGGTTTAAAAAAGGTTTGGACAAGTTCCTGGAGGAAAGGTCCATAAACCATTATTAAGAAGTGACCGAAGATATCAATGCTTGACCCAGTACAAGCATTGTGGAACTTGTGTCTCTTGGGGAAACTGCTAGGTACATATGACCTAGTTTGGCCACTGTTGGAAACAGAATACTGGGCTTGATGGACCTTGGTCTGACCCAGTATGGCATATCTTATGTTCTTATGTTATGTTCTTATGTTCATGCAAGCCAGGCTGAAGCAGTTCTGCATACCCTGGACTGTAGGAGGGCCTTATCCTTCTACCTTGACCGTATGCAGGGGCATTGAAGGGCTACTCGGCTCTTCATAGCTTTTGACACTAATAATTTGGGGTTAGCTGTGTCCAAGCGTACCTTGTTCACCTGGGTAGCTGACTGTATCACCTGGGCTTACAGGGCAGCTGACCTTCCTTTGCAGGGTCGGGTCAGGGCAATGGTTGCCTCAGTGGCTCACCTCCGCTCTTTACCGTTGGTGGACATCTGCAGGGCTGCAACTTGGTCCTCAAGCCAGACTTTTGCGGCCCATTACTGTCTGGAGAGGGAGTCCTGTAGGGACAGTGCTTTTGGCCAGGCAGTCCTCTGGAATCTCTTTGAGGTTTAGGCAACTCCTGCCCTCCAGCCCTTCGTTGGGCTACCGGTGGAGGTTCTGTCAGTGAAAAGCCTTTCTTTGATGCTGTGACTAGAGGGAGTTCTCTTGTTCAGCCTGGGTTCCTTGGTAGCCCAGAGCTAGGGAGTCGCCCATATGTGAGGACTGACTTCCTGCTTGGTCCTGGAGAAAGTAGTTATTCACCTATAACGGGTGTTCTCCAGGAGTAGCAGGAATCAGTACTCACAACCCTCCCTCCCTCCTCCCCTGGGAGTTGCAGTTGTGCATAGTTTATTTTTTACATGTTTGTGTGCTGTTTTTAGCTATGTCATTTGACTGAGCAAGATGGCACCTTTAGGCGGGAAGGGAACCGTGCATGCGTGCCTGCATTCCCAAAGGCTTTCTTGGAAAGCTGGGGAAATGCTCTGCAAGGGCTTCGTCAACGTCAATTTCACCCATATGAGAGGACTGATTCCTGCTGCTCCTGGAGAACACCTGTTACAGGTGAGTAACTACTCTTTCCCCCGTGGGTGTTGATCGGCCGAGTGGTTCAAAGGATCAGAGCTCATCCGGGAAGGGTGCTCCTGGTGGCACCCGACTGACCGAGGCGACCGTGGTACACGGACCTCATGCGTCTCCTCGACGGCGAGCCTTGGAAATTGCCCCTGGAGGCGGATCTGTTGAGGCAAGGACCTCTCTTCATGCCTCAAGTGGATTGATTCTTACTTACGGTATGGCCATTGAAAGGGCCAGGTTGAAGAAAAGAGGCTATTCAGCATCAGTCATCGCAACGATGCTTAGAGCAAGGAAACACTCCACATCTCTGGCGTATGTGCGTATCTGGCGTATCTTTGAAGATTGGTGTTCAAGGCGGCAGATCAGGGTGGCTACGGTCTCCATTCCATCGATATTGAGTTTTCTACAGGACGGCTTTGATAAGAGCCTAGTGGCCAGCTCGCTGCGGGTACAGGTGGCAGCGCTCTCCTGTTATCGAGGCAAAGTTCAGGGCATTGCGCTTGGCGCCCATGCGGACGTGTTTCATTTTCTCAAAGCGATTTCCAGATTACGACCGTCGCGTAGAGTGATAATTCCGCCTTGGGATCTCAATTTGGTGTTAGCAGCCTTGGCCAAACCGCCTTTTGAACCGTTGTATTGGGTGTCAGTGAAGGACTTGATGTTGATAACGGTCTTTCTGGTGGCCATTTGTTTGGCTAGACACATCTCGGAGTTGCAGACGTTGTCGTGTAGGGAACCCTTCTTATCCTTTTCTAGAGAAAAGATGGTGTTGCGTCCGGTACCATCTTTTTTACCGAAGGTGGTTTCGCCCTTTCACTTGAATCAGACTGTATCCTTACCAGTTCTGGGTGCTTTGGGGAGAGATGAGCGGGAACGCAGTTTACGTCTGATGTGAAAAGGGTGTTGAAGCAGTATTTGCAGGTGTCGGAGCCTTTTCATAAATCGGACAGGTTGGTTGTGGTGGTCGGAGGTGTTCGCAAGGGAGAGCCGGCTGCGAAGGTTTCGATTGCCCGGTGGATTTGGGAGGCTATAGCTTCCGCCTATTTTCTTCACGGTCGGTCAGTGCCGGCAGGGTAGTGAGTACATTCCACTAGAGCGCTGGCGTCTTCCTGGGCGGAGCATAGTCTAGTTCCACCTGGGGAAATTCGTAGGGCAGCTACTTGGATGTCTCTGCATACCTTCAGCAGGCACTACTGTCTTGATGTGGCAGCAGCGCAGGATGCCCGTTTTGGATCGGCGGTGTTACGTGCCGGCTGGAAGAGCCCATCCCAATAATGACTGCTCTGGTACATTCAGACTGAACTGGAGGAACGATAAGGAAATGATAATTACACTTACCTGGTAATTGTAGTTCCTTGAGTGACGACAGTTCAGTCCTCAATCCCACCCGGAGTTCTCTCACGAATGGTGAAGGTTCAGTGGTATGAAGGAATGGATTACAGGCAGGTCTGTCTTTGGAATTATTTTCACTCTTCCTTGCTTCTACTTCTGTGTTGTGCAGGGAAGGGTGTAAGAAAGTTGTTCCTAAATAGTTGGGATGTTAGTTATTTACGTTGTGATTGTTCTCGTAGCTACTTATTTGTTGCTCCTTTGAGTCTGCTTTGTTAATAGTTCACACTGGGGCTGATGGGAGTATCCAGCAGGCTATATCCAGTGATGTCATGCCAGTCTCCAAGCTGCAGGAGGAGGTTGACAACCTAGAGGTAGAGGACTGAACTGTCGTCACTCAAGGAACTACAATTACCAGGTAAGTGTAATTATCATTTCCGGAAGGATGAACTGGAGGCATTGATTCCCAAGGTTTCATTCACCTTGAGCTTGGCAGTTGCTCAAGGCATGGAACAGGAACTAAGGATTCATCCACTCCTGTAAGATATGTGGATATCCACTACTGTCGTCTTGTTCCTGGAGGTACTCGGGGGTCATGTTCTGGTCAGAGTGGGATTCCCCCCAACTCCCTGCTTTAGGGGCTAAGGGTGTATAAGGATGCACACTCCTGGAGAAGTGTGTTGTGTGGTTTGACGTTTCCAAGGTGGATATGCAGGTTACAGCTGTTACCAGACAGACCACCATTCCTCTGGAAGGCGGTTTGGCCTTTAAGGACACTGGACCAGCTACTACTCTTCAGTTTGTGGTTCATGCAAGCCTGACATCTCGAGCCCTGCTCTAGTGAATTCAGTCTCTTCTGCCAAATGATTCTACTCCTCTTTTGGAGTCTGCTGCAGCCTTCCTTTCTGTCATGTATGACCTTGTCCTTCTTGAAGGCCAGGGATTGTGCCCTGTTTGGTAACATGGCATTGGCTTGGCTCAGACACGGGGTAGCAGACTCCATTCCAAAGCCTGGTTGCCTGTCTGGTCTTGGAAGGATGCTTCATTTGAGTCCAATTTGGTGAAGGACCTGGGTGAGACAACATCTTGTGGCCTTCTGGAGGACAGGTCCAAGGGACCTGTGAAGTGGGCAGGAGCCCCTTTTCCTTCAGCCTCTGCCCACTCCTCACACATGGACTGGTTGGACTTCTGGGGGTCTCGGGGCTCCTGTTGCTACTGGCCTGGAAAGCCTTTCTTCCCCTCTGCTTATGGATTTTGGGCTCGTTCTCAGTCCTTTCGTGGAGCACTTGAGCCCAGTGACAAGTCTCATCCAGAGGAAGACCCTCCCAGGCTGCACGGTGAAGGTTTGGGGCCCATTACCTGGTTCCTCCAGTTGGGGGCTGGCTTTGCCTTTTCTTTCAGGAATGGGCCTGGGTCACCAAGGATTGCTGGGTGCTAGTCCTCATTCAATACGGCTATGGCCTGGAATGCGAAGAACAGATTTCAGCCACTTGTGTGGTAGGCTATGGCCTATATAATAGCCTGTACATGTATGAGCCTGCAAGCTAGGCCGGAGTCCCCACCCCCACTGTTAGAAATAGTAGTGCTGAGAAAGACCAAAGTCAGTGAAGGCTGAGGATCTGCCTTAAACAGCACTAAACTGCTTTTGATAAGTTTGTATTAATCCTTTATTCCATGCTTTTATGCTGATGCAGTGACCTTGTAGCAGGAATGTATTATGTCTAGAAACTGAGCCTGTGTTAGCATAGCCCTGAGAAGGGGGAAGAGGGCCCAGTGAGGGGGTCCCCGATTGGATAGGTGCAGGGGGTGTTGGGACCAATAGAAAGTCTGCCTGTATCAAACTGTGAAGCTTGTATTTAAGGAAATTGTTCCTGTTCGCCATTGCTCAGTCCTTTGATGCTTGGGACTTGTGCACAATAAATTGGTTTGGATCCTTGAACTGACTCCGGGTATTATTTATTGCATGCTATCAGTGCTGCCACACTTGCACCTTCTCCCCTTATGGGTCTGCAAACAGGACCACTTTGTGGATCACCTTTGACAAATTGCCTCTCCTGAAGGCAGTGATGCCCATTCCCCCAGGCTATCCGGGCAGGGGCAGGTACGATATACTTCTTGTACGATCAAAAGGTAACGCTGACAGTTATTGCACTCTGTCTCCTTCAAAGTATAGTCCCCTTCCGATAAAACACCCTTCCTCCACTGCTGGAAACAATTTTGAAATGCCTCTTCATTATGCTGTGTAGCTGCTGTGCCGAATTTTGCTTAATGGTCTCCAAGTAATCAAATATTCTTCCTTTCAGTGGTAATTTGTTTTGGAAATGAGTCATGGGTTGTGAGGTCAGGCGAGTATGGAGGATGATGGATTTGCTTGATTTGGTGTTTGGCCAAGAACTACTGGACAAAATGTGATGCGTGAGCTGGGGCGTTATTGTGATGAAGCAACCGTTCACTGTTCCTGTGCAACTCTGGCCTCTTATGACAAACTGCATCTCTCAAAACAAGTCAGAACTTGGACATTATACTCCTCATTGATTGTTTGGCCTTTTGGCTCATACTCATGATGATCAATACACTGGTAATCAAAACTGTGAGCATGACCTTGACATTACACCTCACCTGATGGGCTTGCTTTGTTCTGGGAGAATTTGGAGTCTTCCATTGAGGATTGAGCCTTGTTTCCAGGTCCTAACCATAAACACATGATTCATCGCCAGTAGTAACGTGTGTGGGTTTTTTTTTTTAATGAAATCTGAGTCATTTTCAAACCGTTCCAACAGCTTCCTGGCTGTAGACAGTCCAGCTTCTTTTTGGTCAGTGGACAGGAGTTTCAGCATGAATTTTGCAAATGCGTCTCATCCCCAAATTGACAGTAAGAATAGAAAGTACTGACCCAAACTGATGTCCATGTCCTCAGCAAGCTCCCTGATAGTCAATAGATGATTTGAGCATATTGCAGCATGTACTGCTTCAACTTCCTTCATTCCTGCTTGTGGATGGCTTTTGAAAATATTAGTCACTGTCAACACTTTGACAGCCCTCTTGGAAACGTTTATACCAGTGATAAGCTCAAGCATGGCTCATGCATTCATCACCATGCACTTGCCATAAGTGTCTGCACAAATCTCCAAGTTTCTGGCAGAATTTAATGCAGATTTACTGTTCAATTTTTCACTTATTGTAAACATGATGAACTACTTTTGCATGATACCAAACATCACTTGACTTACAGTACAGGTGTGCTGCAGCCATGCTACACTCTGCACATGCAGAGCACATAACTAGGTCACTGCATGCTTAATAGCATTGTAGTGCAGTGTGTTATATAGCTACACAACAAGTCTCGATACTTTTTGATCACACCTTTTATTCCATCTGTTTCATGGTGACTGACATGAAAAGAACATTTCGGCCTATTCTGGACCTTAAGTGTTTCAATGAGTGCTTGCACGTTATCCATTTCTGGATGGAAACTTCACAAGGCAGGATTCAAGTAGTGCTTGTGCAGAGGAGGTTCCCAGCATCTTTGGCTTCGACTGGAAGGGCGGTGAACTGAAGGCAAAACAAAAATACTTTGCTGATCCCCTGGATCAGGATTTAAAAATGTCTGTCAGACTCCAGTACCCTAAGAATGTTCTCCAAGGTCATGGTGATGTCTGCAGTGCTATGGTGCTGAGGGATTTGTGTGACTTGCAAATTACTGGCTCATCCTAGCTCATTCTCCTTCAGAGGTATCTCGGGTAGCTACCTGACTGGTGTACTTTTGATGAGCATCTGCTGGGTGATCATTTGGGGGAAGAGCCAGTTGCATGCCCGGTCCCTGAGGTACGGAGTCTTTCTGCCAGAGGAGAAAGTCAAGGCAGATTTCTTTTCATCAGGCTCCCAGAGTCCGGGTTGATCTTCATCAACAGTTCAAGCTCCAAATGATGGTGGAGGCCAGCCTGCGGTGGTGGCAGCAGCCCAGTTTTCTAAGGAAGGGTGTGCCTATGCTGCTGGATGATTTGCTCATGGATCCCTCTGCGGATGCCAGTCTCTTGGGCTGGGGAGCCCATTATTAAGTCCGAACGGGCCGGGAGTTGAAGGTTGAAGGTTGCCTGGGAAGCAAAGACCCTCCTAGTTTCAGCTCTATATTGCTGGGGTGGATACTGTAACAGATTTTCTCAGCAGGCACTCTGGTTCCAGGAGAGTGGGAGTTGAGTCAGTCGACACACAGAGATGGAGTCCAAAGACGCCTTGGCTCAACCTTGACCAGGTCAGCACCCTGCAGTAGGTGTTTCTTCAATAGGCCGTGGTGGTGGGGGGGGGGGGGGGGTGATTTGGCATATGGTGTTCCATCCGAGAAGGATTATTCTGGCAGCGCTGGGTTGGCAAAGGAGAGCGTGCTTTAGAGATCTGATGTGGCTCCTGCAAGTGCCACGTCTGTACTTGCCTCCCATCTTGGGGCTTATTGTGTTGGGGGCTGCTTGTCCTGGAGGACCTGGCTTCTTTCTTGCTTATGTCTTGGCTCCTATAAGAAGGTGGTTAGCACATATGGGCTACTCTCCCACGATGGTGTTCCACTCTGCTCGGAGAAGGTCTACCAAACTGGCATAAATGTGGGTCTGGTACCTTGAGTGTTGGTGTGGCACATGGTGGCTGGCTCCCGAAGGCAGTCAAGATGCCATCTCGATGGCCTTTTTTTCTTAGTTCCCTGAAGGTTCATGTGGCATCTTTTGGCCTGTTTGAGAGAGTCATTGGCTGGTAAGTATCTAGCCATACACCTGGGTATTTTGTGCCTTACTCAGATGTGTCCGCATCCTCCTCTGCAGTCTGTAGTCTCTTCCTGGGCTCTGTCTGATGCTCAGGACCCTGATGTTGGAACTCTTTGAGCTGTTGAAGCATGCTACTCTGCGGGACTTGGCGCTCAAGATAGTCGTCATCTTAAAACCTATCTTTTCCACCAAGCCTTCAGCCTCCCTGACCCCACTTAGGTCTCTCATGTCATCCATTAAGTTATCCCCATATCACCAGTCATGTTTCCCATACCTCCCATCAATTTACACAACCCTGATCTCCCCATTCCCCGTAACCCTTCGGACCCTTGGACATCTCCTCTTTTAACCACCCAGCCCTTACCCACCCTCCCCTCCTTACCCCCCATTCCCCCACCCTCCCCATTTTTCTTCCCTGTTTGTATTGATATCTGTCCTGTCCTATCTTTCTATCTTTATCTCTTACTCCTTTCCTATAAATTTTTGGCGTTCCTCTCTCTCTTTATTTTCCAGCAGTCCATTGCATTGTACACCGCCTTAACGCTTTGGTACAGGGCGGTCTATCAAATACTTTGGATAAAGATAAAGATAAAGTTGTGATTGTTCTATAAGGTGGTTTTCTGAGCTGCAGGCTCTGCCTTGCTGAAATCCTTTCATATATCTCTTTCTGAGGAGGCAGTTTCCATTCGGCCTGTGCCGCCTTCCCTGAAGTAATTTTCTCCCTTTTATGTAACCCAGGCAGTTTCCTTATCGTCCCTCCAGTCCAGTCCCGCACCTCTGGGTAGTGTATCTCTTCCAGCAGCTTGAAGGCTGAGCCTGTCATCTTTTTGATGACACTAGTGTACATATGCAGCTGGCACCACCCACCAGCCCCAGTATGCTTGGCCTCCAAGCAGCTGGAGGAAGGCTGTGAGCCAGGGTGCTGGACTCACAGAAAAGACAACTAAGTAGACAGGTTTAGTTAGCTTTTATTTCCCCTGTTAAGGTGCAGGTTTCTTTGTTTTTTAAAGGCAGAAGTAAAAAACAAACACCCCCCCCCCCCCCAAGAAGGAACAGAGAGAACCCGGGGGACAACAGGGCTGAGGGGAGGATATTCCTTCTCCCTCTCCCCCCAGGATTTTGGGGGAGGGTTCTGTGGGGGGCATTCCTCAGGTGAGGAGCCGCTGCAGTTGCTTGACAGGAGTGAAAGCTGGCAGCCCTGCGTCAACCCCCCCTCAGCGCCGAAGCCAAGAAGGAAGGCTGAGCGCAAGGGGTAGAAAAACCATGCGGCAAAGACTCCAAGGTAAGGGGGGGGGGGGAGGACAGCAGAAACCTCTAGCAACAGCTGGAACATGAGGAGACAGAGCAGCCTGCAGCTGCATGTTTGGGAGCTTGCAGCAGTGTGCAAAACATCCCCTTCCCCCACTGCATTTAGGCACGATTTCTTCTTCAGACCCGCATGTGTTTAACCTCCTGCTGTGTTTTGGGTGCCTGGGAGAGGCAGCCACGGAGAATAAAGCAGGACAGAGCAGCCTCTTCCTAGGGGTCCATTTGCCTTTTTTTTTTTTTTCCAGTTAGATTTTATTTTAGTTAAAATACTCTGGTGCTCTGTGCCTGAGCCTGTGGAGGTGCACTGTGCTGGGGATCCTGTTACATACCCGGGTACAGATTGAGGGAGTTCCTGGGGGTGCCCCAGCCCTTCCCACCATGTCGGCCAGACCGCAGTGCCTGGTATAGGATGGTATCAAGGGGGTGTGAACCCCACTTAATCCATAAGCATTCCTTGTTTTATACAGCTCAAAACGTATTCAGTGCATAATGACTTGATGCAGACATGTGGGAAAGGCCTAATCAGATAGGCCATTGTTGTTGCTGGGCAAATTTCAGAGTGCTGTGTGCCTGGTCAGGTGATCTAAAAGGAGGGTGGTGATAGCGGCAGCTCTCCACAAGGAAGGGGTTCTTGTCCACCCGTACCTAGACGATTGGCTGATCCAGGCGAAGTCCAGGGACGATAGTGAAAAGAGCAACAGTGTGCGTGGGAGAGTTCCTTCAAAGTCTCGGTTGGAGTCAACCTGGCCAAGAGCTAGTTAGGGCCAGCCCAGGAGCTAGAGTATTTGAGAGCATGCTTTGATACCTGTGTGGGCAGGAATTTCATGCCGTTTTGCCGGGTGCAGGAGCTACAACAGTTGATACGGCAGGTCCTGAAGAGGGCAAGACCATCAGTGTGGCATTATCTGCAGGTTCTGGGAACGATGGTGGCCACTCTCGAGCTAGTCCCATGGGCAAGGGCGCATATGCAATTGCTGTAGAGGGCTCTGCTCAGTCGATGGTCCCATCAGTCAACCCCTGTCCCAAGTACTCCCCTGCCCATGGAGCGCCAGGAGAGCCCTCAGTTGATGGCTGCATGTGGAAGGAGTCCCTGGTGTGTGTTCCTCGGATGACTAGCCGGTCAGGTTGGAAAGCCCATTGCGAATGACACTTTGTTCAGGGACAAGAGTTGACAGGAGGCCCTGTGGTCGATCAACAGGCTTGAGATGTGAGCGGTGACCTTGGTGCTAGAAAGTTTCGAACCATGGTTGCAGGGGAAGGTGGTCCAAGTCCTCTCGGACAAACCAGAGTGGCTTACATCAACCGGCAAGGAGGCATGGGCAGTGCAGCTCTAGAGGAGGAGGCCGAAGGTCTTTTCAGATGGGCAGCGATTCGTCTCAGGCATTATCAGCGGCGCATGTAGCAGGAGTTGACAGCGTGATGGCAGACTACCTCAGCCGAGTGCGCATGGACCCCCAGAGAGTGGCAGCTCAATCAGGAGGTGTTCGAGCAGGTGGTCTGCCGATGGGGCATATACTGGTCATGGACCTAATGGCAATGTTCGAGTCAGCCAAGGCCTGCCGGTTTTTCAGTAGAAGGGAAAGAGGTCCAAGGGCCTGGATGCTCTAATTCAGCAGTGGCTCGAAGAGGGTCTTCTCTGTTTTTTTCCCCGGGGGTGCTCATAGGCTGGTTAGTGCAATGTCTAGAGGTGCACTGGGGAATTGTGATTCTGGTGGCACCAGACTGGCTGAGGTGCCCGTGATTCGGATACTGGCAGATTGACTGTGGTGGCTTCCAGTTCGGAAGGACCTCTTGATGCAGGAGCCACTTTGTGCGCCCCGGGTAGATGAATTCTCGCTTACAGCATGGCTTGTGAAAGGGCAAGGTTGAAGAAAGGATAATCGGGCTCGGGGATGATAACCTTGCTACAGGCCCAGAGGTGGTCTACAAACCTGTCGTGCATCTGCGTAGGATGCATCTTTGAATCATGGTATGGAGAGGCAGCTGTGCCCTTAAACTGCCTCCGCCCTGGACATCTTGGCGTTCTTGCAGTCTGGTTTTGATAAGGGTCTAGCTGCCCAGTTCCTTGAGGATGCAACTGGCGGTGATTTTCCCGTTATCGCGGGAACGTCCACGGGGTGTCGTTGGGTACACACCCAGACATGCTGAGCTTTCTAGGGGTGGTGACCCACCTCCATCTGCCAAAGAGGGCAGTGGTACCACCTTGGAATCTCAATCTGGTGCTGTCTGGGGAACCCGTTGAGCCATTGAGTCGCGCTTTCTTGCAGGACTTGGCTCTGAAAATGGTATTCCTGGTGGCAATTTGCTTGGCACGTAGGATTTCGGAGCTTCGGACCCTGTCATGCTAGGAGCCATTCCTTTCTCCAAGGAGAAAGTGGTCCTGTGCCCAGTACCTTCATTTTTGCCAAGGTGGTGTCAGCATTTCATGTAGAGCAGGCCGTTTCCTTACCGGCTCTGGCAAGCGCGGGTGTGGGCAAGAGCGGGTATGGGCCATGCCACTCCACAGCTCTGCCATCTGGATGGTAAGAGTCCTGCGAAGGTATGTGAAAAGGGCATTGTCCTTTCAGAGATCGTGACCGTCTGTTTCTGTTTGGCAGGTTGCACAAAAGTGAGGCGGCAGCTAAGTCTCCATTTCCAGATGGATCAGTGAGGCAATCACATTGACATACATCTTGAAGGGTAGAACAGTGCCGGCAAGGTTGCAGACGCATTCCATGAGGGCTCAGGCAGCCTCATGGGCAGAGTATACTTTAGTTCCGCCGGTGGAGATCTGTAGGGTGGCATACTTCTCTGAACATCTTCGCCTGGATGTCCTGGCGGCAAGGGATGCTCGTTTCAGATCAGCAGTGCTTCAGGCTGGTTGTGCGTGTCCCTCCCATTAGTTTAACTTCTGACACATCCCAGAGGTGTGGGACTGGACTGCAGGGGACGATAAGGAAAGAGAAATTAGACTTACCTGCTAATTGTTGTTCCTTGAACTCCAGTCCAGTCCTGGAACCCTCCCTGAGTGCTTCCTGTGATGATCTGTGTACACCCAGGTCCTGAAGCTGGTTCCCTTGGTGGAGGAAGTGGCCAGGAGGAGCCGGGGAGGGGTGTGTAATCAGTGCTTGGGGGAGGGGCGGACCAGAAGAGCTGTTGGTTGCTCGCTTCCTGCTGGTTGGAGGTGCTCAGGCACTCAACAGGTAGGCCTCTTCATCCTGGAGGGGGGACGGGGTATCCTTCCCAGGGGATGGAGGGGGTACTAGTTTGTTTATACGTAGAAGTGTTTGTTGCATGTTTAACTACTTATTTTGTTGCTCCTCTGAGTCTGCTTTGTCAATAGGTACTGGGGCTGGTGGGCGGTGCCAGCTGCATATGTACACTAGTGTCGTCAAAAAGATGACAGGCTCAGACTCCAAGCTGCTGGAAGAGGTACACTACCCAGATGTGTGGGACTGGACTGGAGTTTTTCAAGGAACAACAATTAGCAGGTAAGTCTTTCTCTTTGCCTGCTCTCCTTCTAAGGAGCAGTGTCAAGGGAGTGATAAGGATTTTCGCTTCGTGGATGCCCAGAGGGTGCTTCTCTGGTCCTTGGAGGTTACAAATTCTTTTTGTAAATCACACCACCTTTGTGCTGTTTGCTGCCCTATGCAAGGTGACACAGCAGCTAAGTGCATTGGGGTGCTGGGTTATGGAGGCTTTTTCCTCAGTGGCTCTGTTGCGGAATGTGCTGGTTCCGGGTGGAGGGGGGTTTGTGTACCCATTCTACTCAAGCGCAAGTGTACTCGTGGGTGAAGTGGAGCTCTGTAGTCCCTGCAGACATTTGTTGGGCAGCAAAGTCTGCATCACTTCCACTTTTTGTCAAGTGTTTCCGCTTGGATGTCCATGCTTGGGAAGAGACAGCCTTTGGCTGTCAGTTTTTGTGGGCTGGTGTGTTGTCTTCCTGGCCAGTGGGAAGTGGGTCATGGAACGGTTTGCTTTCGTTCTTCTATGCTGGTACCCTTGGGTCCACTATAATTTCTATATTTGTCTCTACAAATTGATCTACGATCAGCTTTCTCTTTATGCTTTCTGTACATAGTTCTATACTGTTTGCTCCTGGTTGCCCACGTTGAGATTGTGAGGCTTGCCATGTTCTCCCATATGCTTTGGGACAGATACTGAAGATATCGGATGACTGAGGCAGATAAAGGCATGGGAGTGATGTCATTGAAACTGGGCTTTTCATTGGTTCTTTGTCTCTACCAATCTGCTGGTAGGGGGATTGGTCTAGCAGGACTCAAGTAAAAAGGACATTCCTTATCGGTCCTCCAGTTTAGTCCTCCACCTCTGAGTTGTGCACCTCCTCCTGAAGCTTGGAGACTGGGCATGTCTCAAACGTGACATCACTGGATGTAGTCTGCTGGCCTCTCCCATCATCCCCAATGTGTCCAGTCTCCATGCAGCAGGGGGACGTAGTGAGCCTAGGTGCTGGGCTCACTTGAGAACAGATAAGGAGCAGTTAAAGTAGGGTTTAGCTAATTTTTTGAATTACTTTTTCCCTAATTTTAAATATTGTCTGTTTTGGTGACACTTTCTTTTCCTTTTTTAAGAAAATGCAGTTTCTTGTGCCTGGTCCTGCTTGCCCTGTCATTCTTTGTTTTTTCCTCTGTCCAACTCACTCCAGGCTCAAATCTCTCCCTCCTGGTCAGTACAGGGGAAAGCTCAGCAGTAGAAGAGCAGCAGTCTAGGCTTCGGCAGCTTGGATTTGCCACGACTCTACAGGCTTGCTATTTTTTTCTGACGGAAGCTTGGCCGGCGGCTCCCCGCCTGCTTTTCAGCTCAGCGGAGCTGCGCGGGCTGCAGCACGGATCGCAGTACTTCGGGTGAGGTGATGCCGTGAGTACGGGCAAAAGAGCTGGTCTTGAGCAGGAAGACGTCTGTAGACACGCTAAGTGGGGTCTGGCTATTTTGGCACCTCTTTTGTTCCACAGGCAGCAGTGGCCATTTTATCAGCGTGATTTCTGCATGGCAGGCAGCTGAATCCAGAGCACACAATTCACTTTTTTGATACAGTTCCTCTTCCCGAGGTCTTTAGTTTACTTTAATTTATTTTTGAGTTTTTTAATTTGGTTGATATTCGTGGGAACTGTATTGCCCTGGGAGCTATTGATCAGGCAGCTCAGGTTGGCTTCCTGAATCAGGTGGCAGGACCACTTCATTTGTGGTACAGGTTAGGATCCTATTGTTGGACAGTCTGGGGTTTTTTTTTTGTTTTTAGGCAGACAAAAGGGGTGGGGGGGGGGGAAAAACATTGGAAGGCAGAGTTTATTTCCTTTGAATCCTCAAGAGCATTTTCCGAGCGGTAGGCGATGGCGTCGCAGCCTCAATGTGTAGTTTGCGGTACCCGTAGAGGTGCTATTGTTGACTCTGGGATTTGCCGGGGCTGTACACAAGTTTCTACCAGCATGGAGCAACAGATATAGGTTAAGGTAGGACAGGATCTTCAGGGGACCTCAGCTGGATTGGACGCAGAGGTTCTGCTGACCACTTCGCCAGGATCCAGTCTTGAGTTGCCAGCCGGTCCTTCAACCGCAGCCCGGGGATTTCTGCCCTGACTTTGTATTAATTATGCATCAGGTGTTCTCTTTAAGACAGCAAGGGAAAGTGCCGGGATCTTTGTCGCTGTCTGGTGCCGCAACAGCCAGGACCGGCTGATGCGAGTACCAGTTCCTTGACCGCCAAAGCGACCCAGGACTTGGGAGCCTTCGATTTCTGAGTTGGAGGGGCAGGAGTCTGAGGAAAACGAGGTCGACCTGGAAGGCGGAGATGAAGAGTTGGAAGAAGGAGAGATTCCTGAACCAGAGGATCAGGTGAAAATTATTTGGGTGTTCCGGAAGGATGATCATGGAGTCCCTTCAGACAATTAAACTCGCCACGTAACAGCTTGTGGAGGACAACAATGGGGAAGACCCAATTATTCAGGCAGTGAGACAAACGCAGGTTGTGTTTCCCGTTCACAAAGTAGTAGACAGGATGATACAGGATTAGTGGGATCAGCCGGAAGCAAGGGCTCAGAGGAGTTCGGATTATGAATAGGCTGTATCCCTTATCAGATAAGGACAAGGAGGTTTTGGTCTCAGAGGATTGATGCAGCAGTGGCAGCGGTGACCAAGAACCACTATTCCGGTAGAAGGCAGCTCAGCCTTGAAAGATGCACAAGATAGAAAGTTGGATGGTTGTTTGAAGCAATCCTTTGAAGCCAACGTGGTGTCATTACAAGCTTCCATTTGTGGAGCGTGGGTGGCAAGAGCTTGTCTTCGATGGTCGCAGCATTTGCGGTAGTCTACTCAGCTGGAGCAAGAGTCTGAGAGCTGGATCGCCTAGAGTCGGGGTCGGCTTATTTGTCAGATCATTATGACTCGATTAGGGCCCTGGCTAATAGTATGGTGTCACTTGTTGCCACCTGCAGATTCCTGTGGTTGTGAAATTGGGCGGCAGACAGTTCTTCTAAAGCGCGTCTCGGTAAACTCCCTTTCAAAGGAAGGTGGTTGTTCGAGGAGGATCTCAATAAGTTGGTGAAAGAGTTGGGGGAGTCTAAAGGTGGCCGACTGCCGGAAGATAAGCCTAAACAGGGGAAGTCCGTGTCGACCTTTCGGGGTTCCTTTAGAGATTTTTGGAGGTTTCGGACTTCTCGCTTGGGCGGATTCCAAAGAGGAAGATTTGCTTCTCGGGCCCAGGGGTTTTGGGGGTTTCCAGGAGCGGGTACAGGTTTTGCAGCAGCAGCTTCTGCAACCAATCGAAAATCGCAATGAAGTGAGGGGGACCTCAGCAGGAAGTCTTCCGATAGGCGGGCGACTTCGGAACTTTCTTCCTGCCTGGGTCCAAATAACATCTGACCAGTGGGTGTTAGAGATAATCCGGGAGGGCTATGTGCTGGAGTTCGCACGCCAGTTTGGGATTCGTTTGTGCAGTTGCCCTGCAAAGGGCAGCAGAAAACCCAGGCAGTCCGCTGCACGCTGAATTGGCTGTTGCACTTAAGGGTGGTCGTCCAAAGAAGATTACGGCAGGGGTCTATTCTCAATTTATTTTGGGGTACCAAAGGACGGATCTCTTCGTCCAATATTGGATCTAAAAGGGGTGAACCGCTGTCTGAGTACCGCATTTCAGGATGGAAACTCTGCGGTCCATCATTGTGGCAGTGTGCCAAGGAGAGTACTTGACATCCCTCGATCTCACGAAGGTGTATTTACACAGCCTGATCAGAGCAGATTATCAAAAGTTCCTTGCGCTGCCCTTCGGTCTGGCAACAGCGCCGTGGACATTCACCAAAATCATGGTATTGGTAGTGGCGGCATTACAAAAGGAAGGAATTCTGGTTCATACCTATCTCGACAATTAGTTAATTCGAGCAAAATCCAAGGCCGAGAGCGTACAAGTTACGGACAAGGTGGTGAAATTCTTGGAGAAGCTCGGCTGGGTAGTCAATACGAACAAGTCATCTGATTCCGTCCCAGAGCCTCGAGTAGCTCGGGATGCGCTTCGGCACTCAGAGGAGCTGTATTTCTGCCAGATTGTCAAGTCCAAGCCCTACAACAAGTGATTCGCCAGTTCAGGACCACGCCGGCACCTTCGTCCTGGAGTTATCTCCGGGTGTTAGGTACGATGGTGGCGACCTTTGAAGCGGGACCTTGGGCCAGGGCTCATATGCGGCCGTTACAGCGATCGTTACTTCACCGTTGTCTGCTCAGTGGATCGGACTGATGAGACCATCTGCCCTGCCCTCTTGAGGTCAGGCGAGCGTTGAGATGGTGGCTCATTCCGGAGTCTTTGAAGGCCGGGATGCCCCTGGAACAGCCAGAGTGGCTACCATTGACAGATGCAAGTCTCGCAGGATGGGGAGCACATTGCAGGGAGCTCTTCGCGCAAAGTCTGTGGTCAGCTCAGGAGAGCGCATGGTCAATCAACAGATTGGAGCTCAGAGCGGTGGAATAAGAACATAAGATATGCCATACTGGGTCAGACCCAGGTCCATCAAGCCCAGTATCCTGTTTCCATCAGTGGCCAATCTAGGTCATACGTACCTAGCAGTTTCCCCAAAAGACAGGTTCCACAATGCTTGTACTGGGTCAAGCATTGATATCCTGGGTCCCTTTTAATAATGGCTTATGGACCTTTCCTCCAGGAACTTGTCCAAACCCTTTTTAAACCCAGCTACACTAACAGCCTTTACTACATTCTCTGGTAACAAATTCCAGAGTTTGATTACACTTGAGTAAACATTATTTTCTTTTATTAGTCTGTCTTTTATCTGACAGTTGAGCCCCACCCTGGTGTGGCAGGAAGTTATTCTGTAACTAGGACCTGTCCTCCAGGTGATGTAAAACCTTCTTGCACCGAGGAAGTTTCTCCAGGGCCATGTGCCCATGAGGGAAGGGTTAGGACAGCCGTTATAGTTGGTGATTCGATCATTAGGCATGTAGCTAGCTGGGTGGTTGGTGGATGTGAGGATCGCCTGGTTACATGCTTGCTTGGTGCGAAGGTAGTGGACCTCACGTGCCACCTAGATAAGGTCTTAGATAGTTCTGGGGAGGAGTCTGCTGTATTGGTACATGTTGGTACCAATAAGAACATAAGATATGCCATACTGGGTCAGACCAAGGTCCATCAAAGCCCAGTATCCTGTTTCCAACAGTGGCCAATCTAGGTCATACGTACCTAGCAGCTTCCCCAAAAGACACAGGTTCCTCAATGCTTGTATCGGGTCAAGCCATGATATCCTGGGTCCCTTTTAATAATGGTTTATGGACCTTTCCTCCAGGAACTTGTCCAAACCTCTTTTAAACCCAGCTACACTAACAGCTTTTACTACATCCCCCGGTAACAAATTAAGAGTTTGATTATACATTGAGTGAAAAAATATTTTCTCTTATTAGTCTTAAACAGGTTATCCTGTAGCTTCATTGCATGTCCCCTAGTCTTTTCATATTCTGATGTAAACAATCGATCTACGTTTACCCATTCCATTCATTAATAGACCTCTATCATATCTCCCCTCAGCTGTCTCTTTTACAGATTGAAGAGCCCTAACCTTTTTAGCCTCTTCATAGGAGTATCCTTCCATCCCCTTTATCATTTTGGTGGCTCTTCTCTGTACCTTTTCTAACACCACTATATCCTTTTTAAGATACGGCGACCAGAATTGCATACAATATTCAAGGGCGGTCGCACCATGGAACGATACAGAGGCATATCATCCTTTGTTTTATTTTCCATTCCTTTCCTTATGATACCTAGCATTCTATTTGCTCTCTTGGCTGCCGTTGCACACTGGGCCGAGGGTTTTAACATGTTATCCACAATGACACCTAGAATCTTTTTCCTGGGTGGTTGTTTGCAATGTGGAACCCTGCATCGTGTAACCATAGTTTGGGTTGTTCTTTCCTAGGTGCATAACTTTGCACTTGTCTACATTAAATTTCATCTGCCAACTGGATGCCCAGTCTTCCAATTTATCAAGATCCTCTTGCAATTTTCTACAATCCTCTTGGGTTTTAACAACTTTAAATAGGTGTCATCTGCAAATTTGATACCACTCGTTATTCTCTTTTCCAGGTCATTTATGAATATGTCAAAAAAACAGCGGACCCAGCACAGATTCCTGGGGTACTCCACTATTCACCTTTTTTCCATTGGGAAAAATTGGCCATTTAGCCCTACCCTCTGCTTTCTTTTAACCAGTTCCTGATCCACAATAGTACACTGCCTCCTATCCCATGACTTTTTAGTTTTGCCAAAAGTCTCCGATGAGGGACCTTGTCAAAGACGTTCTGAAAGTCCAGATACACTATATCAACCGACTCACCTTTATCTTCCTGTTTAGTCACACCTTCAAAAAAACATAACAGATTAGTAAGACAAGATCTTCCTTGTGTAAAGCCATGTTGGCTGTCTCCCATTAAGCCATGACTATCGACATGTTGAGTAATTTTGTTGTTTATGATGGTTTCTACCATTTTTTCCCAGTACTGATGTCAGGCTTACCGGTCTATAGTTTCCCGGATCACCCATGGAATCCTTTTTAAAAATTGGACGTTACATTGGCGATCCTCCAGTCTTCAGGTATTGCAGATGATTTTAATGATAGTTCACAGATTACTAATAGCAGGTCTGCAATCTCATATTTCAGTTCTTTCAACACCTTTCGATGTATACCATCCGGTCCAGGTGATTTGCTACTCTTCAGTTTATCAAATAGTTGTAATACATCTTCCTGGTGTATCAATATCTTTCAATTCTTCCGCAGTATCACCTTTAAATACCACTTCAGTCATGGGTAACATCCCTACATCTTCCTGGAGGGTGAACAGGGGCTTAGATAAGAGCAGGCCCCGAAGGAAACGGGTCACCAACAGCTGGGCCGAGAGGGGCTTGCCATCCAACGGATGGTGGTGGTGTGCCACCAGGGCACTAAGGTGCACTCGGACAAAGTTAGAGCCTGGACTGAGAGAGGTGGAGAGAAGGTACTGTAACACCAGAGCCACCGGGCAGGAGAAAGGGTCAGCCCTGTGTTTGGTGCACCAAACAGAAGCTGCGCCATTTGAGGGCATAAGCCTTCCTATTAGAGGCCTTGCGAGAGGCCAGCAGAATGTCTTCCACCTCAAACCAGAAGGTTGAAAGAGGCCAGTCACCCACTCAGCAGACAGGCTGTCAATGACAAGGACACCAGGTTGGGGTACAGAAGAGAGCCCCCTTCCTGAGACAGGAAGCCACGGTTGCCAGGTGCACCGAGAAGCTATCAGGATGAGCGAGGCCCTGTCGCAGAAAGTCCTGAACAAGGTCTTGGCGATCAGTGGCATAGGAGGGAAGGTGTACATGAGTCCTTCCAATCATGAGACCAGGAATGCGTCTGCTGCCACTCTGGAGGGGTGTGCCTGCCGGAAAGCAGAAGCAGGGCAACTAAAAGCTGTCTGTACTGGCAAACAGGTCCATCACTCATTCCCCCCCCCCCCCAAAACCGGAAAAGCCATCTGATACCCTGGGGTCCAGCTACCACTCGTGCGGCTGGAGAACTCCGCTGAGCCGGTCAGCTAGCAGGTTGTCCCGGCCTGGCAGGTACACTGCCGGAATGCGTACAAGCAGAGGACCAGTGCCTCCTGACAAAGGGTACAAGACCCCGTGCCCCCCTGTTTGTTCACGTAGATCACCACCACCTGGTTATCCATCTGGACCAGCACTGGCTGGTGACGCAAATGGTGACGGAAAACCCTCAGGGCTAGGTGTATGGCTCAGAGCTCCAGGAGGTTGATCTGCTGGGTTCTTTCGTCTGGTGACCAGTTACCCTGAGTGCGGAGATCTCTGCAGTGGGCTCCCCAGCCAAGCAGGGATGCATCCATGGTGAGGATCCTTGAGGGGCTTGGGACCTGAAAAGGCATGCCAGCCTTGAGATGCACGGGGGATGCTACCAGACCAGAGAATCCACCAGTTGGCAGGTCACAAACTCTGAGGTGGCCCAAGACCACTGGTCCCAGACACACCAATGGCTGCCCTTCATGTGAAGGCAAGCGCAGGGCTGACATGGACCATGGAGGCCATATGCCCGAGGAGGTGCAGGAGAAGACAAGCAGGCACCGAGGGATGGTACTGTATGTCCTTAACCAGAGTCCTGAGATGATTTGGTCGGTCCCTGGGCAAGAAAGCCTTTGATTGGAGAGTATCAATCTTTGCCCCAGTGAACGCCAGACACTGTCGGGAAGAAGTGAGATTTGGGGCAGTTTATAATCAAACCCCAAGTGCTGTAGAACCTGGATGGTGTGTGCAGTGGCCTGCTGCACCTGAGGCTATGCCTCCCTTTATGAGCCAATCATACATGTAGGGAATGACAAAGATCCCATGGAGCCAGGGGAAGGCAGCCACGACTGCCAGGCATTTTGTGAAAACTCTTGGGGCAGAGGCTAGGCCGAAAGAGAGCGCCCTGTACTGAAAAGACCTGCCCCCCACTACGAACTGCAGGTACTACCCATGGTTAGGGTGGATGAGGATGTGGGTAAAAGCATCCTTGAAGTCTAAGGCGCATAGCCAGTCTTCCTGCTGGAGGTAGGGCAGCAATGTTCCAAGGGAGAGTATCTTGAACTTCTCCCGCACCAGAAATTTGTTGAGGTTGTGCAGGTCAAGGATGGGCCTGAGGCCGCCCCCCCCCATCTTTTTTGGCACGAAGTACCTGGAGTACAGTAGAACCCCTTTCCGTTGGAGGTGGCGAGGCACCGGTTCCACCACCTTGTCCTCAAGAAGACCTGCAAACTCCTTCAGAAGGTGGTCCCGGTGGAGGGGAGACCTGAAGGGTTCTCCTGGGAAATAAGGGGGAGGAGGTGTCTGAGTCAGGTGGAGGAGGTAACCCTCCCCGAGTGCCCAGGAATCTGTGGTGATGGTTACTCACCTCTGGACATAGAGGGCCAGACATCTCCCTGGGGGCTGCTGATCTCCTTGGGGTAGATAGGCTATGCTCAAGGAGTCAGAGACCTCCCCTCCCCCTCCCCCCCAGGCCAGAGCCAGTACCTGAGGTTTTGGAGCTTTCTGCTTACGTGGGTCATGCCCATGTCCTTTGGCCTGCTGACCCTGTTGGGGAGCTGGGGAGGCCTGATAAGGTGGGCAGTTTCTGTAAGCAGCTCTGTTCCTCGTGTAGAAGGGCTTTTTACCCAAGCCCTTCAGTCAGGGAGGGGCAGCGGTCTTTTTGGAGAGTCTGGTCCTCGTCATGAACTTGGTCTCCAGCTCGGCAGCCTTGTCTGTCATGGGTTTGCCAAAGAGGTTCTGTTCTTGGCAGGGGACATCGACCAATTTGTCCTGAACCCACTGCTTGAAGCCTGATTATAGCCAAGCTTGACGGCATGCACTGATGGCTGTTGCTGCTACTTGAGCTGCCGACAAACTCGTCATAGGCCACCCGAGACATGAATATGGAGCATACACGGACAGCTTTGGCCAGGTTCTTGAACCGCTGTAAGGGTTCCTCGGAGAGACCAGCTGAGAACCCAGTGAGTTCCTTCACCAGATCTCAGGTACATGCCCATGTACAGCTAGTAGGCCTGGATGACATAGGAAGATGTGGTAGGGAGGTTCTGGAGGCTAAATTTAGGCTTTTAGGTAGGATGTTGAAATCCAGAACTTGTCGAGGTGGTCCTATCAATAGAGGTACTTGGTTTAAGGCCTGTGTTCACCCTATCAATGTCTTTTTGTTTAAGCTGTATGTTTATATATATTAGTTTATTAATGTGAGTAGTATCAATTGATGATTTGGTATTTGATTATTTATGTCCAAGGTGTACGGTTGTGTTTAATGGTTTTTGTGTGTGAATTTTTAACAATAATTTTTAATGTTTATGGTTTTGTTTATTGTTTTGAATATTTATTGCTGTGGATTTTTATTTATGTTTTTTTTATATATTATGTAGTGTGCCTAAATTTTCCCCTGATAAAGAAATTGAAAGACGGCCTGTGTCGGGCAATTTAGGCTGTTGGTGTTAACAGTTAATAATTAATAGAGAGTCCTTCCTGATAAACCATGCATTCTGGACTGGGTGTCTTCTAGCAACGTGGTATAGTGCTTTCTTTGGTGGACCTTGTCCTTTTACATCCAGCATACTCGGCCACTGCAAAGCTGCTCGGCTTTTTGTCTCATATAACTCAGTAGACTGGGGGGGAGGCGGTGACCAAATGTCCACTGTCCACCTGGGTGGCAGACTGCATCGCTCTCGTCTGAGCAGACGGGGCTCCTGCTGGAAGGCAGAGTAACAGCGCAGTGCGTTAGAGCCTCGGTGGCAAACCTACGCTCCGTCCCAATGATGGATATCTGTCGTGCTGCCAACTGGTCTTCAATCCGTACCTTCGCAGCTCATTACTGCCTGTAAAGGGGGGAGTCCTGACGGGGCAGTGCCTTCGGCCAGGCTGTGCTCCGGAATCTTTTCAGGGTTTAGGCAACTCCTGTCCTCTGACTTTTCTGTGTTCAGGTTACCGGAGTGCTGGTTTCCATTGGACACAGGGGTCCTACTGTTTGTAGCTACGGACTTAATTGCTGCTGCTCGCAGCCCCCCCTTGAGGGCGACACTGTTTTGCTATGGGCTTTCGGTAGCATGCAGCTGGAGAGTCCCATATGTGAGGACTGACTTCCTGCTTGTTCCTGGAGAAAGCAGTTACTCAACTGTAACAGGTGTTCTCCGGGGACAGCAGGAATCAGTCCTCACAACCCTCCCTCCCTCTTTGGAGTTGCTCCTGTACCATAATTTATTTTATTTTTGCTGTCTTTTGGCTGTCATCTGACTGAGCAAGATTGCACCCTTGGGTGGGAAGGGGGGGACCATGCATGCATGGTGGCATCTCCCAAAGGCTTTCTTTGAAAGCTGGGGGGATGTGTCTGCAAGGGCTCTATTGGTGCCGATGTCACCCATTTGCGAGGACTGATTCTCACTGTCCTCAGAAGACCCTGTTACAGGTGAGTAACTACACTTTATCTGATAAGTAAAATGTCACCTTCTGTCTGCTGAGAAGGTTGCAAGTAATTTAGTATACAATTATCAAGATAATTTATTGGTCAGAAGCCATGTGGGAGAGCTTCATCCTGTTGAGAGCATTAATTTCTGTCCCTGTTTTTCAGTGGGTGAAAGGGTATTGAGCCAGAATATTGACAGTTGAAAGTCCCTTGCTATTGGCTTATGCTCAAGTTGAACCACCAAAATGTTTGAGGAGGATTGTGTATACATTTTCACAGGTAGTTCAAGCTTTTTGGAATGCTTTGCCCTTTTGTATAAAAGAATTGGGTACAGCCAATTATGTGGAATTGCAACAGATGTTGAAAAGGTGGGGTGTTTTTAGCTAGACAGCAGTGAATAGAACATAACCAAGCGGGTTTGAGATTTTATCAGTACCATGGGGGTAGTAATTGGATTTGGGGGGGGGGCACGGCAGTGAAGTGATGAAGTGGGTTGTATTATTTTGGACTTTGGTTTTGTAAATCACTGCTAGCTGTATAACGTGTGTGAATGTATTTGCTGTATTAGTTTATTCTTTAGCTTGATTAGGCACTTCAGATTCAACAAAATCTCAGTGGTAATAAAAGGAGAGTTACATTCAAGAACAGT
Source organism: Ichthyophis bannanicus (assembly GCA_033557465.1). Lineage (NCBI taxonomy): Eukaryota > Metazoa > Chordata > Amphibia > Gymnophiona > Ichthyophiidae > Ichthyophis > Ichthyophis bannanicus. Next base: position 8,809,120 of record CM066044.1, on the reverse strand, counting down.
AGGTATTTTTCCCTAACCTTTGGAAGGTTTACAGTCTAAGTTTGTATGTGAGACAGTGGAGAGTTAAGTGACTTGCCAAAGATCAGAAAAAACGGAATTGAGATTTGAACTTGGATTCCCTGATTCCCTTACTCCAATCTGTATAGCACCCCCTTGCCGACATCCCCCCCCCCCCCAAAAAAAAAAGAGAAAAAAGAAAAAAGCTAAAAGCATGTGTCACTGTGAGGAAGGCTTATTGGGAATGTTTACGAGCTTCTGCAACTGTAATTTGATAGTACCAACACTGCATTCAAACAGTCCAGATGCTTATCTCCCTGAAGCAGTGTTGCTCAAAACAGAGAAAATCTCAGATACATTCCTACAGAGCAACATAACATGGTACAATAAAATTACATACATGGCAGCTCTCCTCCCTTAGTCCCAAATCTGTTCATGACCACTGTTGGTGAACTATATCACTTCTTCACCTCGGAGCCACAGTTAAATTATGTAGCGTTTAGGAAAAAAGTAATTTCCTTATGGCCACTGGCAGCTTGTTCCAGAGCTTTGGCTTCTGATACAAAAATACTTAACGCCTAGTGCTCAGATGCATCACTGACAATGACTGACTGTGACTGTAGGATGTTTGTAATTAAGTTTATTCGGCCTGGAACCGGCCATTAGTCTTGATTGGAAAAGTACAGATGTTAAATTTTAGTCTTACTCTGTTTTGCATATAGGACTGCTTTTCCATTGGTTTCAGTACCTCGGTGGGAGGCATTAATGTATACATTTTAAGAACTGGAATAGTCTTTGAGGTGTATAGCATTTTAAGATCTGTGCTTTGGTGTTCTATAGGTGCAGTGAAATACCTGGAATGTTCAGCACTTACACAGCGAGGTCTCAAGACTGTGTTTGATGAAGCTATTAGAGCTGTTCTCTGTCCACCTCCTGTCAAGAAGAAGAGGAGAAAATGCAAGGTGCTGTGAACACTATAACCTCACCCCAATTAACTCTGAACCTTGTAAGCTTTGCTCAGAACATTGGAAGTTCAGACTCAAAATGCCAATTCACCCTCCCTATTTTTTGTTTAGTTTTTCCCTAATCATTTTTGAACCTATCCAAGATGTCATGGTCTTGTCTAAGTATACAACATAAATACTTGTTCAGACTAATAGAATTAAATCCTCAATATAAGCCAACTTTAAAGGCCTTATTTTTAAATAAATTCCTTTTCTTGTGCTAATTAAAAAAAAAAAGTTGCCAAAATATAAACTGAACTTAAAAGCATTGCTGTGCTACAAACACTAAGCACTAAAAAAAAATTGACGTCTGTAGTGGCTGTTTAAGTTCTGTTACTTGGAGATACACACAAAAAAACTTTGCTAGATTTTTGCATATATGTAAAAAGTTCAGTGTCCACAATGGAATGGTATATTGTGGTTTGATGCATTCATTAAACACTCTAACCCATGTTCATTGCATTGTATGGTAGATTAAAGTGCAGTAATTTTAGAGAACTGTATTTGTCTAAAATGCAAGAGGTGATTTAGCACTCCACTGCTGTGATTCAAAATGACATTCTGGCAAAGGGCATCTCAAATCTGTTCTGATGATCCACCAGCTAGTTGGGATTTCATGATCTTCATATTAAGTTCACTATACTTCGTCTCCACTGTATGCAGACTTTATTTTGTGTGCAGTCTTATTGTGGATACTCTGAAAATGACTGGCCGTGGGGGTCATCAAGAAAAGTTTGGGAAGCACTGTTCTAGAACTTATTCAGCTCTACCTATTTGGTTCCACACACAGAGGATTACTTGGAGTTTAATGTAGAGTGAGCTAGTAAGATTTATTTGCCTATGGCTAAATCAAATCCATGCTTTAGGGGAAGTGTGAGATGTCTGAATTGGCCTGCTCTCAATAAAATTGAAGGGATAATTAAGGGTAAGATTTTATGGAGATGTATGTAAAACACATTTGGATTGTGCAAGTGAAAAAGAAAAGTAACAGTATTTTCGCATTCTGAAAATGAGACAAAAAATGGACATAGGATTCTGCCATGAAGAATGAGGGGAAACAGTGTGTCACAACTGCAGTAGATGAAAGGTGATGTGTGTGCGTTTTTGTTCTGTTTTTTTTCCTTCTAAATATTTGAGTTTTTCTTTGGGCATTCATTTAATATGGTTTCAAACTGGTCATTCCCATTAAATGTTGTAGTAAAATTCTTTTCTTAGAACCTATTTCTTACTGAGCAATAGAACTTGTATTAAGATTTTTCTGTTAGCATCTTGCATTTTTGTAGATTAGAAAGCATATTCCTGTTTTCATGTTACCTTTGGTCAAGTAAGTCTGGACTAAGGAGTTTGCTTTAGTTTAACACTATGTGTAAAAAATCATGTGAATTAACTTTAGACGCAATTTTTCTACTCAACATTCTTTTAAACTTTGAACTTTCTGAAACATTGCTGTTTTTGCCAGGTATGCCAACACTAACTTTACTAATATTAAGATTCCTTTACCTCATTTACATATACATAATTCTTGTTTTATTAGTACAGTTATCTTGGGTCTGTGAGGTTCTGTAAATTAGTGCTTGTGATAACAATGTTCTGTACAGCCTAAACAATGGCAAGAATGAAAAATGTCAAACTACAACCTTTCAGCTACTAGAACAAAATTAAAGAACTGCTGCAAAAGTTGCAATATTGTGAACAGTGTTTCTACATTGATCTTTTGCTAATGCATGTTTGAATTAATAAATCATTGAATCAATTATTGCTAATGTGTTTGAATTTGTAGTAAATGTCTACATTTGCCTTTTTGGTGAGAGCCTATTCCAAATAATTTGAATAACTTCTAAATGTTTGTTGGTCAGACACTAAAAAAAAACCCCAATGCAGGGGTATGAGCTCGAGAGATGTATTTTTTTTTTTCTTCCATGCAGGGGTATGAGCTTGAGAGATGTGTATTTTTTTTCTTCCATGCAGGGGTATGAGCTCGAGAGATGTATATTTTCTTTTCTTCCATGCAGGGGTATGAGCTCGGTGTTTATTTTTTTCTTTTTTTTTTTTATTTTTTCTTCCAGCTAAGGGTCACTTTGTTTATCTAGCCCTACTTTGGGTAAACTGGTGCAGGATTTTAATAATCTGTATATAGCAGCATCTTTCCTGAATGTATTTATCCTAATGGCTTACTTAATTTTGGAGATGCATGCTTTAGGACAGCTCTTCATAATAGCGAAGAACAGTGGTGCAAGGAAGAGGGTTTTGGATTTGTTAGGAACTGGGGAAAGGAGGGGCTTTTCCAAAGGGATGGGGCTCCACCTTAACCGGGATGGAACCAGGCTGCTGGCATTAACCTTTAAAAAGGAGAGAGCAGCTTTTAAACTAGATAATAGGGGAAAGTGAACAGTTGCCCAAGAGCACATGATTTGGAATAATGTATCCTTGAAGGATACTAGCAAAAAAGGGAAGTTAGGGCATCCCAATAGATTCCAATAAAGATAAAACTAACCCAGATACCCTTAAGTACAGAACTGAAAGATTCCAAATTATACCTTTCTACTGATGATCACATTAATATGAATACAGCCTTAACCATAACCATAATACAACCTCTAAAATGCTTGTATGCAAATGCTAGAAGTCTTAAGTAAGATTGGAAGTGTTAGAATATATAGTACTAAATGAGGTTAGATATGATTTGGTATTTCAAAGACCTGGTGGAAGGAGGACAACCAGTGGCACATTGATACCTGGGTACAAATTATATGACAATGCTAGAGTACATCAAATTGGTGGAGTTGCACTTTGTTAAAGAGGGCATTGAGTCATACAGGATTAAAGATTTTTTTCCCGGGAACAAAATACACTGTAGAATCTCTATGGACTGAAATTCCATGTAAAAGGGAAGGCAGTGGAGGTGCACTACTGATTGCCTGGTCAGAATGTAGAAATGGATGACGACATGCTCAAAGAAATCACAGAAGCTAACAAAAGTTACAACACAATAATGGGTGATTCAATTACCTCAGTATCAACTGGGTCAGTGTCATAGCAGGACATGCTAGAGTTTCTAGAGGAAAGAAATGATTGCTGCTTAGAGCAGCTGGTTCATGAACCAAGAAGAGGGGAAGCCATTTTGGACCTAGTCCTTAGTAGAACACAAGATCTGGTGCAAGAGAAGGGTATTAGGGACAACTTGACAATAGTGATCATAGCATGGTCACGTTTGATTTAATAAATGGAGGAAGGATGGCAAGAAAATCCACAGTACTACCTTTTTAACTTTCAAAGGGGAGACTATGATAAAATGAGGATGATATTTAAGAAAAAACTAAAAGCAGCTGTAAAGGTAAAGATTTACATCAAGCAGGTGTGTTTAAAAATACTATCTTGGAAGAAAAGTGGAAGGAAGGAAGTCCAAAAAACTACCAGCATGGTTTAAAGGTGAGGTCAGAGGCTGTTGAAGGGGGGGGGGAAGCATCCTTCAGGAAAACAAAAAAGGAGCCTGACGACGAACACCGAAAATAACATAAGCGTTGGCAGGTTAGATGCAAGGCATTGATAAGGCAGGCAAAGAGAATTTTGAAAAGAAGCTTGTCATGTAAGCAAACACACACAAAGTGTAGTTATTCACCTATAACAGGTGTTCTCCGGGGACAGCAAAAATCAGCCCTTGCATATAGTTGTTGTCTGTGCTGATAGTCCACGCAGCAATCTCTCCCCAGCTTTCAAAGCCTTTGGGAGATGCACCACACATTTGTGGTCCCCTTTCCGCCTAAGGGTGCCATCTTGCCTCAGTATGATATCATAGCACAGGATGGCAGCAAGCAGCAGCTCCATGGGGGAGGAATGAAGGTTGTGAGGACAGATTCCTGCTGTCACCAGAGAACATCTGTTACAGGTGAGTTACTACGCTATCTCCAGGAACAAGCAGGAATAAGTCCTCACATATGGGTACGTCGGAACCGACGGAGCCTGCGTGGGAAAGCTCCCCAGCTTCCCAGAAAGGAAGCTTTTGGGGCCTCCCACAGCGCATGCGCGCTGCCTTCCGCCTTCCTGACCAACTCTCCTCAGTTCTTCTTTTTCCGCGGAGCCAGCAGGTCGTGTTCCTGTCACCGCTGAAGAAATTGTTATTTTAATTTGTTTCTTTGACCGTGTGTCTGCCTTCCCCGATTCCGGACCAGTACCGCCGGTCTTTTTTCATTTATTTCTTAAAAAAAAAAAAATACTTTTTCCTCACTTGGTGTGTTTATTCTGTGAGGCCTCTAGGCCTTCTCAGATTCTCTCTCATGGAGAAACCAGCCTCTGGTTTTAAAAAATGCATGGTGTCTTAAATGTTTGGGGCCTGACCATTCCATTCCGGATTGTCCATCCTGCTCTCTGATGTCCAAACGGGGCTTACAGAATAGAGTAGCCAAGTTTCATATGCTGTTTTCTGCGGATACTCCAGCATCAACATCCTCCAGGTCTTCCTCTCCTGATGGATCTCAGGTAACCAAACATTCTTCAGGCAGGTCCTCAAAGGGCAAATCTCCCTCTAAGCAGCGAGAGGCCCTTGGCTTTGATCCTGAGGACCCTGCCCCAGCCAAAAAACCCCGGCGGGAAGCTCCGGCTTCCAAAGCTCCTCCTATGGGGTTACAGGTAGATATCGATGGCATGGCCTCGACCGATCACCTGTTAGACTGCTCTGGGGTACCGGCTAACACCGGTACCGACATCCAGGCAGTTGTGGCGTCTATGGGTACTACAGTACAATCCATGCAGCAGGCCATACTGGCTTTCATTAACGCTGCAACGCCCTCGGTACCACGACAATCTGTTCCGACTCCGGTTCCGGTACCACAACCGATACTGGTACCCAGAGCATCTACTTCCAGTAGTATGCCGGTTCCGGTCTCCGGTTCCGGAGATTTTCTCGATACCGATCCGGTTCCCGGTACGCCCGATGTCGATACCGGTCGGTACGCGTATCGATCTCTGAAAGCTAATAGGCGGTACTTTGAATCTTCTGAAGATTCTGATACCTCAGATGATTCTGCTGATGTCTCTTTTACTCTTCCTGAGGAGCCCTCTTCTCCAAAAAGGAGAATGTCTCCTCCAGAGGATTTGTCCTTTAGCTACTTCAATAATGAAGTCTTGAAAGGACTCTCCATATCTGTAACCTCTGAAAAGGAACCTAGAGCAAAAAAATTGGATAGTTTAGGATACTCTAAGGTTCCCAAAGAGGCAGCCACCTTACCCATACATGAAATTCTTCAAGAACACATGATGGATTTGTGGGAGGCTCCTCTCACCCTATCTCCACATTCTCGAGTTTGGACACCATGTATCGGGTTCCTCCTTCTCCTGGTTTTCAAAAAACTCAGCTCCCTCACCACTCTATTGTGGTGAAGTCTGCTATGAAAAAGATAGAGTACCAAAAGGCACTCTTCTACCCCTCCAGGAAGAGAATGTAGGACTCTGGATGCTTTTGGTAGAAAAATCTTCCAAGCTAGCATGCTTATTGCCAGAATCAATTCATACAGCCTCTATATGGGCATGTTTTTGAAAGAGATTGCACTGAAGATACGTCATTTTCTCCCCTTTATCCCAGAGGATAAAAAGGAGGAGTTCCTTCTTTTGCTAAAGCAAACTCAAGATGTTTCAAAGTTCTCCAACAGAGCAGCCTTTGACTCTTTTGAGGGTGCTAAGCAGAGCCTCCGGCATTGCCATAGCTGCTCGCAGACTTGCTTGGCTCCAGGCCTCTGATTTGGAACCCTGGGTACAAGAAGGCTTGGGCAATCTGCCCTGTACGGGTGAAAATCTGTTTGGCAAGGAGTGGCATATCAAAGCCACTCAAATGGATGCAGAGAATGCTGCTTTAGATAGACTTTCTAAGTCTACCTCTACCCCTGCCAAGAAAAAGCCTTTTAAGAAGCCTTTCTATAAAAAGATCAGATTTTCCACAAATACTGGCCAGCAGTCTTCCCAAGTTCGCTTTGCTCCTAAGCGTCAGCAATCTAAACAGGCCAGAACAAAGTCTACAGGGGCTGCTACAGTCCAGCAGTCCCAACCCCTCAGAGTTTTTGACTTGATTCTAGAGAACTTAACCTTTCTGGCTCTGCAACAACCAGAGCCCCTCACCATTCCAGGAAGGTTAACTCATTTTGCTCCCAGATGGGAACAAATCACATCAGAACAGTGGACCCTCTCTATCATCAGAGGGCTACAAACTACATTTCTCCAGCCTTCCTCCCCATACCATGGTGAGACAATTCAATTCTCCCCCATCTCTCCTGTACCTGTTGGGTCAGGAGGTGACCACTCTTCTCGCCCAAAAGGCAATAGAGGTTCCTCTTCCTCAACAAGGGTCAGGTTTTTACTACCCTTATTTTCTCATTCCCAAGAAAACAGCGGGGTACAGACCCATTCTGGATCTCAGAGAATTGAACAAATTTCTATACAAGGAGAAATTCAAGATGCTTTCTCTAGGCACTCTCCTTCCATACCTACAGAGTCAGGACTGGCTTTGTTCTCTAGATCTCAAGGATGCGTACACACATATACTCATCCATCCATCCCACAGAAAATTCCTACGGTTTCTGTTCCAGGGAAAACATTTCCAATACAGAGTACTTCCTTTCGGTCTAGCCTCTGCTCCAAGGGTATTTACCAAATGCATGGCAATAGTAGCTGCATTTCTACACACTCTGGGAATCTTTGTCTTCCCATACCTGGACGACTGGCTCATCCGAGCTCCATCTCAGTCCGAGGCTCAGACTTCCCTGGACCACACCAGACGCATACTGCAGTATCTGGGACTCGTCATCAATCTGCCAGAGTCTCAACTCACCCCTACTCAGTCCCTAGAATTCATAGGGGCCTGGCTAGATACCACCACTGCAAGGGCCTATCTTCCTCAGGCCCGTTGCCACCGTCTGGTGCACTTGGCCTCTCAAATTCAGTCCAGAAGCCACTTGACTGCCAGAGAGATGCTACAACTGCTAGGCCACATGGCATCCACAGTTCATGTGGTGCCCTATGCTCGCCTACATATGAGAGCAGCTCAATGGACTTTGTCCACCCAGTGGACCCAAGCATCAGGAGCTCTCTCAGACCAAATAGCAACCTCAAAACGTCTTTTTTGGTCTTTCCAATGGTGGATATCCACTCAAAATCTGTTGTTGGGGGCCCCCTTCCAACCTTTGTTACCCCAAGCAACTCTCACTACAGATGCCTCCCAAACAGGTTGGGGAGCTCATCTCCAAGACCTCTCCACTCATGAAGGGTGGTCTCCTGTGGAGACCAAGTGCCCTATCAACCTTTTGGAGCTGCGAGCAATTTTCCTTGCTCTCAAGGTCTTTCATACCCTCCTCATCAACATGACAGTCCTTGTTCATACCGACAATCAAGTAGCCATGTTCTACATAAACAAGGAGGGACTGGCTCTCTGTCGCTTTGCAACGAAGCTCTAAAATTGTGGGCCTTCGCCAGAGAGCATCAAATCCATCTCCTGGCAGTATACCTCCCAGGAATCCAAAACTCTTGGGCAGACAGACTCAGTTGAGTTCTGCTTCCACACGAATGGTCCCTGCACATGGATCAGGTACTCAGAATCTTTCAGAAATGGGGAACCCCGGACATAGACCTGTTTGCAAGTCTGTGCAATGCCAAACTTCCCCGGTTCTGTTCCAGAATTCCGTGTCAGGGAGCTCAGGCCAAGGATGCCTTCCTCCTTCATTGGGGTCAGGCCTTCCTGTATGCCTTTCCACCCATTCCTTTGATTCCCAAGACTCTGTTCAAACTCCAGAGGGATCAAGGATCTATGATCCTTATAGCTCCACGCTGGCCATGCCAAGTGTGGTACCCTCTACTTCTGCATCTCTCCCAGGCAACCTCCCTGGATCTGGGAGCTGCTCCAGACCTTCTGTCTCAAGAGGAGGGGACTTTGTGGCACCCAAACCCCAAGTCCCTTCACCTCAGAGCTTGGTTACTGAAGGCCTAGACCTTCAAGACTTCAATCTTTCTCAACAGGTGAAGGATATCCTCCATGCATCTAGGAAACCTTCCACAAGGCGTTCTTATGCTTTTAAATGGAAAAGATTTTCCATTTGGTGTGCTGAAAAGGGTCTTTAACCCTCTAGCACTACCTTTGAATTCTTTACTCGAATATCTCCTGCATCTTTTCAATGCAGGACTTACAGAATTTGTTTTAAGGGTCCATTTGAGTGCTATTGCAGCATCTCTTCAGCCTATCAATGGACAACCTGTTTCCTCTCATCCTCTTATTGCAAGATTCATGAGAGGTCTAACTTTAACTAAACCTCCCATTCGGCCTCCTCCGGTGGCATGGGACTTAAACGTGGTTCTTGGTCAGCTTATAAAGCCACCCTTTGAACCCTTAGCCACTACCTCCTTGAAATTTCTTTCTGGAAAGTCATTTTCCTTATTGCAATCACTTCTGCTCGCCGCATCAGTGAACTGCAGGCTTTAGTGGCTAATCCACCTTATACAAGGTTCCATCATGATAAGGTAGTCCTTAGGACAAATCCTCACTTTATGCCTAAAGTGGTCTCACCTTTTCATCTTAATCAAGAGGTATATCTACCTGTCTTTTTTCCAGCTCCTCATGCATCCAGTGCAGAGAGGAACCTACATATGTTAAATTTCAAAAGAGCTCTTGCCTTTTTACATCCACAGGACACAGCAACATCGCAAGTCTTCTCAGCTTTTTGTTGCTTTTGATCCTTCTCATTTAGGACTTCCAGTCTCAAAAAGAACACTGTCCAATTGGATTGCTCAGTGTATTTCTTTTGCTTACCAGAGTAAGAACCTTTCTCTGGAAGGCCATGTCACAGCTCACAATGTGAGAGCCATGGCCACATCTATGGCTCATCTTCATTCTGTATCCATCGATCAGATCTGTCGAGCAGCCACCTGGGCCTCGGTTCATACCTTCACAGCCCATTACTGCTTGGACAAGGACTCCTGCCGGGATGCCTTGTTTGGTCAGGCTGTCCTCAGACACCTGTTCCATTCTTAAACAACTCCTGCCCACCTTCCCTGAATGGATGCCTGAGATCATAGGAAGATGAGGAACCCTAGGGGGGGATCTCCCTGGCATCTTAGCTAGGGAGTCCCCATATGTGAGGACTTATTCCTGCTTGTTCCTGGAGATAGCACAGTTACTTACCTGTAACAGGTGATCTCTGGGAACAGCAGGAATTAGTCCTCACAACCCACCCACCTCCCCTAGGAGTTGTGTGTGTGTCTCTCTCTCTCTCTTTCCTTTCCTCTCTATTGTCTCAGCTTTAAACTCGAACTGAGGAGAGTTGGTCAGGAAGGCAGTACGCATGCGCTGTGGGAGGCCCCAAAAGCTTCCTTGCTGGGGAGCTTTCCCACGCAGGCTCCGTCGGTTCCGACGTACCTATATGTGAGGACTAATTCCTGCTGTTACCAGAGATCACCTGTTACAGGTAAGTAACTGTGCTTTCTCTGGGAACAAGCAGAAAGTCAATCCTCACATGGGACTCCAGCTACAGGCTACTGAAAAAAACCTGTAAAAAGCCACAGGTGACCAGAAAAAAAGAACTATGAACAGCAGTAACTGAGTCTGAAGACAACAGATCCCCGGGCGACCCATGTGTCCAGTGCGGAACCAGTGCATCGGTAGCCCAAACACAGCAAGGGCAGGAATTGCCTATACCCCAAACTGAATACTGCCTGGCCAAACACACTGTCCCGACAGGATTCCCTCTTCAGACAATAATGAGCTGTGAAGGTATGGACCAGGCAGATATCTGACAAGGGAATGGAGCACAGGCTCACCACAGAGGCTGCCATGGCCTGGATGCTTTGCGCTGTGACACTACATTCCAGCGAGAGACCGGCGGTTAGATGAAAACAATGTCTGCCACTCAGGTGAACAGGGTATGTTTTGGAGACCACTGCCTCCAACTGACTCGTGTCAAAGGAGACAAGCTCGGTGGTGGCCTTGGATGTTCTGCAGGTAGAAGGATAGTGCCTGTTTACAGACCAGTGTGTGGAGAATGGCTTCTGCCCTGCTGGTGTGGGGCTATGGAAAGAAGATGGGATGTTCCACCACCTGCTGGTGAAGGTGGGACCCTGTTCTTATAGAACCTAGTGTATGGTGGGTCCACCGCCAACGCTTGGAGCTCGCAGACCAGGTGAGTAAGTGAGCGCCATGAGGAACACCACCTTCCAAGTGAGATACTCAAGGTGGTAGGAGCAGAGAGGTTCAAAGGGTGGTATGGTAAGCTTTGAGTACAACGTTCAAGTCCCACTCTGCCGCAGGAGGACAGATGGGAGGCCTCATGAAGCAAGCCACTACTGGCTGAGTGGAGAAGGGCTTGTCCTAGATTGGTGTGCTGCCAGCTCATTAAGGTGCTCCCCGAGTTAGACTTCAAGCCTGCCTGAGACAGGTGAAGCAGGTACTGCAGCACCAGCTGTAAGGAACAGAAGAGGGGGTTAATCCGCCTTTCTGTGCCCCAGATGGAGAACCTCCACCACTTAAAGGTGTGGAGGGCTAAGGGGAGGCCAGAAGTACCTCCTCCACCTCAGTTGAAAGGAGCCAAGGCTACCTACTTAGCAGTCAGGCTGTCGGCATCAAGGAGCCCAGGTTGGGGTGCAGAAGAGAGCCGTCTTCCTGCAGTAGTAGGCCTAGGTTGCACCCCAGGGGAACCAGGGCCACTGGACAGGACGAGAAGCAGGGGAAACATAGCTGCTGGGCTCACCATGGGGCTATCAGGATCACTGTGGCCCTGTTGTGCTGGACCTTTTAAGAGGGTCTTGGTGATCAGGGGTGTGGGCAGGAAGGTGTAAAGGAGGCCCTCTGCCCATGAAATCAGGAAGGCATTTGCTGCCATCCTGGCAGGGTATGGCTGCCAGGAACAAAATCCAGGGTAGCTGTGTATTAGCTGGGCTGGCAGAGATCAATTTGGGGGATCCCCCCAGTGCTGGAAATGCAGCTGGGCAATTCTGGGGTCCAGCCTCCACTTGGAGGACCTGGCTGAGCTGGTCTGGCAGGCCACTGTCCTGGCCCAGGTGGTGTACTGCTTACAGGCGTATCCCGTTACACTGGCATAAGCACAGATGCTTACTGCTTCCTGCCAAGAGGGATGATCCAGTGCCTCCTTGTTTATGTAGAACATTGCCACCTGAGTGTTAGTCTGGACCAGTACCGCTTGGTCCCACAGGTGGTGGCAAAAAGCCTGGAGCTCCAGGAGGTTGACTTGCTGAAGGCTCTCTGCTGGCAACCAGCTGCCCTAAGAGCAGAGGTCACTGCAAGGGGCTCCCCCCCCCCCCCCCCTTTCGAGGCATCTCTCATGAGGATCCTCTACGGTGTGGGTGTCTAGAAAGGCATCCCTGCCAGTAGGTGTGGGAGGTGTTGCTACCAGCAGAGAGAGTTGTCCAGGGGACTGACTGACTCACCCTGTCCCGCAGGTGCCCCGTTGCCTGGGACCACAGAGCAGAATGCCCACTGGTCTGCTTGTATCTGCCAGGGTGATATCCACTACTGTTCCACTTAGTGGGTCACACAGTGTCATGTCAGGCAGATGCTGAGTGACCTCTGTGAGTGCCTGAAGGCACAGGGCCCTGTTTTCTTAAAAAAAAAAAAAAAAATCCCTAGCCTGGACAGTGTCCAGCTGCACCCCTATGAACTCCAGGTTTTGGGTTAGCTGGAGATTTTCAAGGGGCTTGTAGTCAGATACCCAAAGTGCTCTAGGACAAGGATAGTGCAGCCTGTTGCCTATATGGCTTTGGTGGTAGTGGTGCTGCCCTTTTACCAATCAGTGGTCCAGATTGGGGAAGACAAAGACCCCTTGGAGCTTGAAGTGGGCTGTGACTACTGCCAGGCACTTGGTAAATACCCATTACCAACAATGGTGTTCCTTCACCATGAAGCAAAGGTACTGCCTGTGAAGGGGGGTGTATGAGGATGTGCATATATACATCCTTTCGATCCAAGAAGCTAGCCAGTTTTCCTGCTGGAGGTATGTCTGCAGTATTCCAAGGAAGAGCATCTTGAACTTCTCCCTCACCAGGAACCTGTTGAGGTCCCTCTGGTCCTTTTGGCGATCAGGAACTAGCGTGAGCAGAACCCCTTGAGGTGGATGGGGGACAGGTTCATTGCCTTGCTTGCTAGATCTGTGAGTTCCTGCTGGAGCCAGGGCCTGGTGAAGGAGTTCCAGGGGGCTTTCCTAGGAAGAATGGTGTGATCATCTGTTGGAGGTGGACCTCCCTGACCACTTGAACGGCTCACATGTCTAATGGCCAACCACTTGTGGGCATGCTGTACCAGATTATTCCCCCCCCCCATATGTACTGTATGGCTGTGCCGCCTCCTGGTTACCTATCCCCCTGCATCAGCCTATTTCCAGTCCTATCCTAGCCCCGTGCCTGGCTTGCCTCTGTACAGCACTGGAGTGAAGAGCTGCATGCTCTTTCAGTCATGGTTTGTTCTTGTGATGCCTGCTAAGTGCCAGGAAAGGTTAAAGGTCACTTCCTGTTTCTCAGCAGGCGTCAGGTGAACATGGCACAAGTGAATGAGCATGCTGCTCTTTAGTGCTGTGCAGAAGCGAGTCATGGTTTCTAGTGTGGCTGATTCCCTCTGAAGCCAGCCCTGCAGAATGAAGTTTGCATGGGGGTCTTGTGCAAACGACAACATTCTTGCTCGATGGACAGGCTAAACCTATACATAAATACTGAGCACCTTCAGGTTTGGGGTCACCAATTGCTGTTGCAACAAAAAATAGAAAGGGAGGGTTCTAGGACTGGACTGGAGTTCTTCAAGGAAAGTCAATTAGCAGGTAAGGCCTAATTTCATCTTACATCCCAGAGGTGCTGGACTGGAGGGACGATAAGTATCATAGCAAAACTAACAAGGGGAGGGGCCTGTGAGCACAACCTGAATTACCACTGCTCCAAAACTTGCATCCCCTACTGCCTGTACATCCAGGCAATAATGCTTTACAAAGGTGTGGAGAGACAGCCATGTGGCCACCCTACAGCTATTCCTGACTGAACCAAACTACACTCTGCCCATGAAGCAGCTTGTGCCCTGGTCAAATGGGCTCACAACTCCTGCAGTACTGTGTTTTTCATTTTAACAAAAATGCCAACATAATGGCCTCTTTAATCCACCTAGGAATGGAAGCCTTTGCTGCTGCCTGGCCCAAGGACCACCATAAAGGACAAACAGATCAGAATTTTGAAAGGGTGCCTTCCTTGTCAACTACCGCCAATGCTTGTGGAACATCATGGAGCTGTAACTCCGGATCTGCCAACTCCCTTTCTGACCTGGAGAGTATTGGCAACATGAGTGGTTGGTTCACATTGAAAACAGAGCAGACATGTACCAATTCTGTAAGAGCGAGCTGGAAACAGTGACTCAATAACAAGTTCTGATGGTGGAAAATTTCTATATAGAAAGGCACAATGAAGTAGCACACCTCCTCCACTGGAAACTGTAAACACTACAACAATCAAATAATCCAAGAAGAAACCCACTATAAAGGGAACACCCTGGACTTAGTATTTCTCCCTAAGACGCCTATACAACTTGAAATGAAGCAACCCAAAATCCACATAAAACAAGTTCCCTGGTCTGACCACCATCAAATCCAGATCACCCTATATCTATGCTCCTCAACGAACAAGTTAGTCTCTGGCCCAAATAATCAACAAAGAAGAAAGTTCCGGCAATTCAACAAGGAAACCCTAATAAACTTGCTTAATGAACACATAGCCCATGACAACTATGATGTTGAAGACCTAATCCAACAATGGAACTCTACAATAGAGGCCAGCTCTGAGCCAACATGGACGTCATCAAACAGGGTAACAAAAGCTAGAACAGAGCCCTGGTACACATCACTATTGCGCAAAATGAAAAAGGATTTAAGAAAACTGGAAAGAAAATGGAGACGAACTAAGATTGATATGCACAAATTGGAATACATGGAGCTACTAACCAAATACAAAAATGAGATAAACCTTGCCAAGAAAACCCACCACACCAAAGTGCTCAACAAGGCTATTAACAGACCTAGAGAACTGTTTGAGCTAGTCAAATCACTCACGAAACCCTTGCCGCAAGTCGACTGCAATGGAAATATAAAGGCCCAAGATCTGGCAAACCACTATGCCATCAAACTAAATCCACAAAGCCTGACTATCCAATCGCAGAACCTGATCGCTAAATGCCCTAAGCAGCCGGACAGCATGAACTCAAGCTGTAAACAGAAAGAAAGCTGGTCTACTTTCCAGATAATTGACGAAAGGAGCATAAATACCATCTCTAACCTTAACACAACCACCTCGCTTCTAGATCCTTGTCCAGCAGAATGGATTAAATCTACTAAGTAGGAAATTGCCCACCTGATAACGCACATAGTAAATCAATCTCTTCAGCAGGGTATCATGCCCGCCCAACTTAAAAGATCCCTAATAATGCCTATTTTAAAGAATAAAGCACTCAACAAAGAAGACCCAACATCATACAGACCGATATCAAGCATATCTTTCCTCGCCAAGATCATTGAGACGGTACCCCAACTGCAATTACAGGACCACCTAGATGAAAAACAAAATCCTCGACCACCATCAATATGGTTTCAGACCGCACCATGGAGTTGAAACCCTATTCATTGCGCTCCTAGACAACCTCATCAAGGGTCTAGAAAACAAAAGTAAGATGTTCCTACTCATATTCATTGATATATCAGCAGCTTTCGACACAGTACATCATCTAACACTCTTGCAAAGACTTGCGTCCATAGGTATAACAGGAACACCGTTAAAATGGTTCGAGTCATACCTCACAAATAGAATGCAACAGGTACGCTTCAATGACGAGCAGGCAAAGCCTTTCCCCCAACCCCAAGGAATACCACAGGGTTCAGCTATATCCTCTCTGCTATTCAATGTTTACATCCAGCCAGTCTGTACGATATTCCAAAAGCATAACATCAGTTACCACTTATATGCGGATGATATCATGATATACACACAACTTGATATAGACAACCCCAACTTCAATCAAATAGAAGAATGCCTAGGCGAAATGCAAATTTGGCTCCAAGATAACATGTCGATTAACCACAAGAAAACTGATGTGATGTTCGTATCAAGCAAACAAGACTTCAAACCTCCTGCTTCAATCACCCTCAACAACAACACCTATCAATCAAAAAATGAGATCAAATATCTAGGAGTTCTCATTGATGCTAACCTAAAAATGGACAAACATCTCCGCGGTTAACCAAAAGAGCCATATTTCACAAACTAAGAGTCCTTCAACCCCTGCGCAACATAATCGAACAAACAGACTTCAGAACAGTAGCTCAAGCGCTCATCATTCCACACTTTGACTACTGTAATGCCATATTGCAAGGTCTACCAAAAAAACCCATAAACATCTTACAATTGGTGCAAAACGTATCAGCCAGGATAATCTTGAATAAGAAACTGAGGGATCACATAACTCCAGTACTGATTGAGCTTCATTGGCTCCCAATCTCTGCACGAGCAATATACAAAATACTGGTAACAACTTTCAAAATCTTTCACAAGATTATCCCCATCATTCCTCAATAACCTCATAACCACACAGCCCCCCAAAAGATGCTGAAGAACTACTAATCTTAACACACACTGTGTACCCAGTAGTTTAAGAGATGTAAATGAGGGAACAAGCAACCGAGCATACACGTACACTGCACCCATGCTTTGGAACAAACTACCTCATGAGTTACGACTGATCAACAATCTACAGGACTTCAGAAAAAAGCTTAAAACCCACCTGTTCCAAACACATTACGGTATGACCTAGACAAATTCAATCATTCCCTCCGTACCCAAGTTGCCTAACCCCCTGAAGCACAAGAGGCAGGAAATAGATTCCAATGTCAATGTTAATAAGACTGCATAACTGGCAATATACCTTATAGCTATCTATATTCTTGATAAACCTGTAAATTAACTGGTTGCTCAAACTGGCTGATAATTTCATATGGTAAACCAAATGTATATTTATTCTGACCAATCAAGTGTATATTTATAATCTGTTCAATCAAATGTATATTTTTATTTGTGGCTCAAACCTGCGTGAACAAAATGTAATGTCTATTGGTAATTTTGTGTGTTGGTGGTTTACCCCTCCCCCAAATCATTCTGTACTTTCAACTGATTTTATACTTTACTCCCTTGTATTTTACACCATTGGTCTGCCGCTGATCGCTGGAAGTAGTGGCTTACAAATGTATACCAAATAAAATAAATAAATAAACATCACTGTCACTGGAATCATGACCCTAAGAGAACAACAGAATGAAGAGGTTATGATCACCTGGGACATTCCCATTCTGACAGATAAACTGGATTCCAGGAAACCTGACAGTGGTAAAGGAGAAGAACGGCATTGATAATAGAATCAGTACAGAGTGATTATTCTGTGAATTGCATGGAGAAGGAGAAGATCTTGAAATATCAAGAAATGCAATCAAAGACCAAGAATATGTGGCAGAAAGATGCAGAAATATTTTCCATTGTACTGGGAGTCACAGGCCTGATAAAGAAGAATTTCCAAGCACATCTTGACAAACTACCCATACATGTTACATCTTATGAACTCCAGCAGGAGGCTCTCTGGCCCGATGCAAGTATTATGCTGAACATTAATAGTAAATTTGAGAGATTAAGATCATACTCCACATACCCTGGCTTAGACGTGAGGTTCATGACTGCCATAGTATGTGCAAAACTAACCCATTTGGAAAAACTATCCTGAATAAGAGACCACCTCTGGCAGGAATGAGGGCACTGGATGCAGCACAACTTTTTCCCTAGAGGAAAAAGAGAGGTTTACACGACAAGGCTTGAAGTTCAGAAATTCTCCTGCCTGAGCATATTGCCAACAGAAACACCATCTTAATCGTCAAGTCTTTTAAGGAACAGGCCCCAGTGGCTCAAATGGTGCACCCGCTAGCATGGACAACATTAAATTTAGGTCCCATGGAGGCACAACTGACTGTAGGGGATGGAGCTGTTTAACTGCTTGGAGAAACTGAATCACAGCTTTGTGGGTCCCCAAGGATACCCTATGGATCCTGCCCCAGTAACAAGCAAGAGCTGTCACCTGCACCCTCAGGGAGCCCTATGCCAGGCCTGCAAGAATGCCAGCACCTCTGAAACCAATGCCCCCCAACAGATTACACTGCTTGTTGGCACACACATTCTCAATCTGTCACGCCTGAATATAAGAAAGAGGTGGACCCACTTCATGGCCTCTAACAGGGTCATGATCACCAGAACCAAATAGACCCATTTCCTTAACTTAGCCCTTTCAAGAGCCATGCTGTGAGACTCTATCCACCTGGGGCATGCAAATTGGTCCCTGTGTTTAACAGATCTGGTTGGCTCGGTAGCCGCCCTCAGGTGGACCACATCTGCATACCACAGATGATGGTGCCAATCAGGATGACTAACCCCCTGTGTGCTTCAATCCACCAAATCATGTGCCTAAGGGGAGACTAGAGAGAAGCCCCTGATCGGGCTAGTGCTGCACCAAGGTGTCCAGGTCCTCCTCCATTCTCTCCTGTTGAACCTGGGAGCCTTGGCTGTTGCAAAAGTCACCATCAGATCCATGACTGGCAACCCCTCACGGAGAACTATTTGTGAGAAGACTGTGTCGTTCAGGGTCCCTTTCCCTGGGTCCAGGCAGTCCGACTGAGATAATTAGCTGTTGTGTTTTCTGTCCTTGTGACATGTGCTGCTGATGACTTTCTGCCCATTCTAGCAGAACTGATGCACACTGCCTGTGTTCCCCTTGCCAATTTGTGTATGCCACTGTGGTGACCTTTCTCTCTAGAAAGTGGTGAAAGTCCCGCAATGCCAGAAGCACCGTCCTTGTTTCGAACCTGTTGTTGGGCCATATGCTCTGGTCCATGTCCCCTGAGCAGCAATATGCCCCCAGCCTGACAGGCTGGCATCCGTTATTAGGGGGATCTAGTGGGGCAATTCTAGGGGAATTCCTGCTGCTAGATTGTCAGGCCGCAACCACCAGCTGAGTGCCCTCTTGAGTTGCTTTCAGACACGACAACCTCTGACAGAGACTGTTGTTTTGACTATCTGTGCAACAGCGCCTTCTGTAAGGGGCACATGTGGGCCTGAGCCCATGGGACCAGATCAGGCGTTGCTGCTGTGGTCCCTAACAGCTGCAGATGAAGGTCCCAACAGCATGGCATTATCTGGAGGAAGTACCATACTAATTGTCTGAGCTTCTTTGCTCTCTTGCGAGGTAGAAACACTCTGCCACGGTGGGGTGTGTGTGTGTGGTTTGTTTTTTTTTATAGCAACAACTGCCTCTCTGACCTCACCTTTAAACCATGCTGGCAGTTTTTTGGACTTCCTTCCACTTTTCTTAAAGTATGGAATACAGCTGGTCTGGGCTTCCAAGATAGTATTTTTCAATAACACCGAAGCTTGATGTAAGTCTTTAACCTTGGCAATTGCTCCTTTTAGTTTTTTTTCTTAACTATTTTCCTCATTTTATCATAGTCTCCCTTTTGAAAGTTAAAAGGTGGTACTGTGGATTTCTTTACCATCCCTCCTCTATTAATTAAATCACATGACCAGCCTGTAAATTGTATATATTGATATTGTATATAGTTACCCTGTTAGCCAAGTTGAATTTCCTGTTCATATGTAAACACAAAGTACTATTGGAAATGTGTATGTTCGTTGTTTATTGTAAACCGCACTGATGCTGAATAGCGCGGTATAAAAGAGACGTTAAATAAATAAATAAATTAAATAAAATGTGATCATGCTATGATTACTATTGCTAAATGGCCCTAACACCCTTATCTTCTGCACCAGTGTTTCACTATGGCCTAAGTCCAAAATGGCTTCCCATTTGGTCAGTTCATGAACTAGCTGCTCTAAGAAGTAGTCTTATTTCATCTAGAAGCTTTATCTCCCTAGCATGTCCTACCATGACACTGACCTAGTCAATACTGGGCTAATTGAAGTCATCCATTATTACTGTTCTGTAACTTTTGTTAGCTTCCCTGATTTCTTGGAACATTTCATTATCCATTTGTTCATTCTGGCCAGGCGGTCAATAGTACAACCTCACTGCCATTGCCTTCCCCTTTTTACAGGGAATTTCAATCCATGGAGCTTCTACGGTGAATTTTTGTTTCTTGTAAAACTTTAATCCTTTGACTCTCTAACATAGTGCAACCCCTCCAACAATTTGATCAGCTCTATCATTACAATATAGTTTGTACCTAGGTATCACGGTGTCCCATGGGTTGTCCTCCTTCCATTATGTCTCTAAGGTACTAATCCTATCTAACTTCTCATTCAGTGCTATATAGATTATAAAAAACGCTCCCATTATATTTTCTAGACTTCTAGCATTTGCATACAAGCATTTTAGAGACTGTATTATCTCCAGGAACAAGCAGGAATAAGTCCTCACATATGGGTACGTCGGTACCGACGGAGCCCGCGCGGGAAAGCTCCCCAGCTTCCCAGAAGGAAAGCTTTTGGGGCCTCCCACTGCGCATGCGCGCTGCCTTCCCGCCTTCCTGACCAACTCTCCTCAGTTCTTCTTTTTCCGCGGAGCCAGCAGGTCGTGTTCCTGTCACTGCTGAAGAAGTTGTTATTTTAATTTGTTTCTTTGGCCGCGTGTCTGCCTTCCCCGATTCCGGACCGGTACCGCCGGTCTTTTTTCTTTATTTCTTTAAAAAAAAAAAAAAAATCTTATTTTTCCCCACTTGGTGTGTTTGTCCTGTGAGGCCTCTAGGCCTTCACAGAATTTTCCATGCAGCAGGCCATTATGGCTTTTATTAGAGCTGCGACGCCCTCGGTACCGCAGCCAGCGGTACCGACTCCGGTTCCGGTACCACAACCGATACCGGTACCCGGGGCATTCACATCGACCAGGATACCAATTCCGATTCCTGGTTCCGGGGTTTTTCCCGATACCGATCCGGTTCCGGGTACCCCCGATGTTGATACCGGTCGATACGCTTATCGATCCCTGGAAGCAAACAGACGATACTTCGAGTCTTCTGATGATTCTGATTCATCAGATGACTCTGCTGAAGTATCCCTTACTCTACCTGAAGAGCCCTCTTCGCCAAAGAGGAGAATGTCTCCTCCAGAGGATTTGTCCTTTCAAGACTTCATCATTGAAGTAGCTAAAGGTCTCTATTTCAGTAACCTCTGAAAAGGAACCTAGAGCAAAAAAACTAGATATTTTAGGATACTCTAAGGTTCCCAAAGAGGCAGTCACCTTGCCCAGTCATGAAATTCTTCAAGAACACATGATGGACTTATGGGAGACTCCTCTCACCCTATCTCCACATTCTCGTCGTTTGGACACCATGTATCGTGTCCCTCCTTCTCCTGGTTTTCAAAAAACTCAGCTCCTCACCACTCTATTGTGGTGCGGTCAGCTATGAAAAGGATAAAGAGTACCAAAAGACACTCTTCTACTCCTCCAGGAAGAGAATGTAGGACTTTGGATGCTTTTGGTAGAGAAATCTTCCAAGCAAGTATGCTTATTGCCAGAATCAATTCATACAGCCTCTATATGGGCATGTTTCTGAAGGAGATTGCATTGAAAATACGCCATTTTCCAGAGGATAAAAAGGAGGAGTTCCTTCTTTTGCTAAAGCATACCCAAGATATTTCAAAGTTCTCCAACAGAGCAGCCCTTTGACTCCTTTGAGGGTGCTTGCAGAGCCTCAGGTATTGCCATAGCGGCTCGCAGAATTGCTTGGCTCCAGGCCTCTGACCTAGAACCCTGGGTCCAGGATGGGTTGGGAAATCTGCCCTGTACAGGTGAGAATCTGTTTGGTAAGGAGTGGCAAATCAAAACCACTCAAATGGATGCAGAAAATGCTGCTTTAGATAGACTTTCTAAGTCTACCTCTACTCCTGTCAAGAAAAAATCTTTCAAGAAGCCTTTCTACAAAAAGGCCAGATTTGCTACAAATACTGGCCAACAATCTTCTGCAGCTCGCTTTGCTCCTAAGCGTCAGCAGCCTAAACAGGCCAGGGCAAAACCTGCAGGGGCTGCTACAGCCCAGCAGTCCCAACCC
Organism: Ichthyophis bannanicus; assembly: GCA_033557465.1. NCBI lineage: Eukaryota > Metazoa > Chordata > Amphibia > Gymnophiona > Ichthyophiidae > Ichthyophis > Ichthyophis bannanicus. The sequence continues at coordinate 8,787,018 of CM066044.1, read as the reverse complement.
CCTCAGGGTTTTTGACTTAATACTAGAGAACTTAACCTTTCTGGCTCTAAAACATCCAGAGCCTCTCACCATTCCAGGAAGGTTAACTCATTTTGCTCCCAGATGGGAGCAAATCACATCAGAACAGTGGACCCTCTCTATCATCAGAGAGGGCTACAAACTACATTTCTCCAGCCTTCCTCCCCATACCATGGTGATATGTTTCAATTCTCCCCCATCTCTCCTGAACCTGTTGGGTCAGGAGGTGACCACTCTTCTCGCCCAAAGGGCAGTAAAAGAGGTTCCTCTTCTTCAACAGGGGTCAGGGTTTTACTCCCCTTATTTTCTCATTCCCAAGAAAACAGGGGGATACAGACCCATTCTAGAACTCAGAGAATTGAACAAATTCCTATGCAAGGAGAAATTCAAAATGCTTTCTCTAGGTACTCTCCTTCCATACCTACAGAGTCAGGATTGGCTTTGTTCTCTAGATCTCAAGGATGCGTACACACATATACTCATCCATCCATCCATCCCACAGAAAATTCCTACGGTTTCTGTTCCAGGGAAAACATTTTCAATACAGAGTCCTTCCCTTCGGTCTAGCCTCTGCTCCCAGAGTATTTACCAAATGCATGGCAATAGTAGCTGCATTTCTACACACCCTGGGAATTTTTGTCTTCCCATACCTGGACGACTGGCTCATCCGAGCTCCATCTCAGTCTGAGGCTCAGACTTCCCTGGATCACACCAGACGCATTCTGCAGTATCTGGGACTTGTGATCAATCTGCCAAAGTCTCAACTCACCCCTACTCAGTCCCTGGAATTCATAGGGGCCTGGTTGGATACCACCACTGCAAGGGCCTATCTTCCTCAGGCCCGTTGCCAATGTCTAGTGCACCTGGCCTCCCAGACTCAGTCCAGAAGCCACTTGACTGCCAGGGAGATGCTACAATTATTAGGCCACATGGCCTCCACAGTACAGGTGGTGCCCTATGCTCGCCTACATATGAGAGCAGCTCAATGGACTTTGTCCACCCAGTGGACTCAAGCATCAGGAGCTCTCTGACCAAATAGCAAACTCCAAACGTCTCTTTTGGTCTCTCCAATGGTGGATGTCCACTCAAAATCTGTTGTTGGGGGCCCCCTTTCAACCATTGTTGCCCCAAGCAACCCTCACAACAGATGCCTCCCAATCAGGTTGGGGAGCTCATCTTCAAGATCTCTCCACTCAGGGCACTTGGTCTCCACAGGAGACCACCCTTCATATCAACCACTTGGAACTTCGAGCAATCTTTCTAGCTCTCAGAGTTTTTCATACCCTCCTCAGCAACATGACAGTCCTTATTCATACGGACAATCAAGTAGCCATGTTTTACATAAACAAACAAGGAGGGACTGGCTCTCTGTCGCTTTGCAACGAAGCTCTAAGATTATGGGCCTTCGCCAGAGAGCATCAAATCCATCTCCTGGCAGTATATCTTCCAGGAATCCAAAACTCTTGGGCAGACAGACTCAGTCGAGTTCTGCTTCCACACGAATGGTCCCTGCACATGGATCAGGTACTCAGAATCTTCCAGAAATGGGGAACCCCGGACCTAGACCTCTTTGCAAGTCCGTGGAATGCCAAACATCCCCGGTTCTGTTCCAGAATTCTGTGTCAGGGAGTTGAGGCCAAGGATGCCTTCCTCCTTCATTGGGGTCAGGGCTTCCTGTATGCCTTTCCACCCATTCCTTTGATTCCCAAGACTCTGTTCAAACTTCAAAGGGATCAAGGGTCCATGATCCTCATAGCTCCATGCTGGCCACGCCAAGTGTGGTACCCTCTACTTCTGCATCTCTCCCAAGCCCCCTCCCTGGACTTGGGAGCGGCTCCAGACCTTCTGTCTCAGGAGGAGGGGACTTTGTGGCACCCAAACCCCAAGTCCCTTCACCTCAGAGCTTGGTTACTGAAGGCCTAGACCTTCAACACTTCAATCTTTCGCAGCAAGTGAAGGATATCCTCCATGCCTCTAGGAAACCTTCCACTAGGCGTTCTTACGCTTTTAAATGGAAAAGATTTTCCATTTGGTGTGCTCAAAAGGGCCTTGACCCTCTAGCACTCCCCTTGAATTCTCTCTTGGAATATCTCCTGCATCTCTCCAATGCAGGACTCAAAACGAATTCAGTAAGAGCCCATTTGAGTGCTATTGCAGCATCCCTCAAGCCCATCAATGGACAACCTGTTTCTTCTCATCCTCTTATTGCAAGATTCATGAGAGGCCTAACCTTAACTAAACCTCCCATTCGACCTCCTCCGGTGGCATGGGACTTAAACTTGGTTCTTGGTCAGCTTATGAAGCCACCCTTAGCCACTACCTCCTTGAAATTTCTTTCCTGGAAGGTTATTTTTCTTATTGCAGTCACCTCAGCTCGCCGTATCAGTGAACTGCAAGCTCTAGTGGCTAATCCACCTTATACAAGGTTCCATCATGATAAGGTGGTCCTTAGGACCAATCCCCACTTTATGCCTAAAGTGGTCTCCCCTTTTCATCTTAATCAAGAGGTATATTTACCTGTTTTTTTTTCCAGCTCCTCATGCATCTACTGCAGAGAGGAACCTTCATACTCTAGATTGTAAAAGAGCTCTTGCCTTTTACCTCCACAGGACACAGCAACATCGAAAGTCTTCTCAACCTTTTGTTGCTTTTGATCCTTCTCATTTAGGACTTCTAGTCTCCAAAAGAACACTCTCCAATTGGATTGCTCAGTGTATCTCTTTTGCTTACCAGAGTAAGAACCTTTCTCTGGAGGGCCATGTCACCGCTCACAATGTGAGGGCCATGGCCACCTCTATGGCTCATCTAAACTCTGTGTCCATTGACCAGATCGGTTCATACCTTTACAGCCCATTACTGTTTGGACAAGGACTCCCGCCGGGATGCCTTGTTTGGTCAGGCTGTCCTCAGACACCTGTTCCATTCTTGAACAACTCCACCCACCTTCCCTGAATGGATGCCTGAGATCCATAGGAAGATGAGGAACCTTTCAGGGTCTCATACCCTTGAGAGGATCTCCTGGGCATCTTAGCTAGGGAGTCCTCATATGTGAGGACTTATTCATGCTTGTTCGTGGAGATAGCACAGTTACTTACCTGTAACAGGTGATCTCTGGGAACAGCAGGAATTAGTCCTCACAACCCACCCACCTCCCCTAGGAGTTGTATCTCTCTCTCTCTTCCTTTCCTCTCTCTATTATCTCAGCTTTAAACTCAAACTGAGGAGAGTTGGTCAGGAAGGCGGGAAGGCAGCGCGCATGCGCAGTGGGAGGCCCCAAAAGCTTTCCTTCTGGGAAGCTTTACCGTGCGGGCTCCGTCGGTACCGACGTACCCATATGTGAGGACTAATTCCTGCTGTTCCCAGAGATCACCTGTTACAGGTAAGTAACTGTGCTTTATTCATATTAATCTGGTTAGTGGTAGGCAGGGGTAACCTGGAATATTTAAGCTCTGTCTGCTCTGTACTCAAGGCTATGTGGGCTACCTTTGTCTATATTAGAACCTCTCTGCTAATGTTCCTTAAAGCGTAGTTACTCACCTGTAACAGGTGTTCTCCAGGAGCAGCAGGAATCAGTCCTCACATATGGGTGACGTCGGCGCCGACGGAGCCCTCGCGGAGCAATTTTCCCCAGCTTTCAAAGAAAGCCTTTGGGAATTGCAGCGCGCATGCGCGGTCGCCTTCCCGCCCAAGGGTGCCATCTTAGCCAGTCAGATGACATAGCTAAAAAAGACAGCATAAAAATTTGCAAAAAAAACTTAAGCAGATGATTGCAACTCCACGGGGAGGAGGGAGGGTTGTGAGGACTGATTCCTGCTGCTCCTGGAGAACACCTGTTACAGGTGAGTAACTACGCTTTCTCCAGGACCAAGCAGGAAGTCAGTCCTCACATATGGGACTCCCAAGCTTAAGGCTACCGGAGACCCTAAGCACAAAAATGAGCTCCCTCTAGCTCAGCAGCACAGAAGGAAGGAATCTTCGCTGAATTATTACCCACCGGTAGCCCACATTCGGGATGGAGGGTAGGAGTTGCTCAAACCTCAAAGAGATTACGGAGGACTGCCTGTCCGAAAGCACTGTCCCTGCGGGACTCCCTCTCGAGACAGTAATGGACCGCAAAAGTCTGGCTTGAAGACCAAGTAGCGGCCCGGCAGATGTCTGCCAGCGGAACAGAGCGGAGGTAAGCCACTGACGTAGCCTTTGCCCGAACGCAATGAGCCGTGACTCGACCTTCCAAGGAGAGTCCGGCTGCCCCATAAGCCCAAGTGATACAGTCCGCAACCCAGATGGACAGAGTACGCTTGGAGACAGGGAGCCCCAATTTATTGGGGTCAAAAGACACAAAAAGCTGAGCAGCTTTACGGTGCTCCCGCGTACGGTCAAGGTAGAAGTTCAACGCCCTTCTACAGTCCAGGGTATGGAGGACCGTTTCAGCTCGGCTGGAGTGTGGTCTGGGAAAGAAGGTCGGAAGTACCACCTCCTGATTGATGTGAAAAGGGGAGACCACTTTTGGGAGAAATTTTGGGTGAGTCCGCAGGACTACCCTATTTTTGTAGAACCGAGTGTAAGGGGGATCAGACACGAGGGCCTGCAATTCACTTACGCGTCTAGCGGAAGTGAGGGCTATCAAGAACAATGTTTTCCAAGAAAGAAAACGGAGAGAACAGGTAGCCATAGGTTCAAAAGGCGGACAGGTGATCCGCTGTAAAACCACATTCAGATCCCAGTCAGGCGCTGGCGGGCGCAGAGGTGGTTTAAGCAGAAGGAGACCTCGGAGAAACCTCGCCACAAGAGGGTCGCTGGAAAGAGGTCTGCCGTCCACCGGCACATGATGTGCTGAAAGAGCACTGAAGTCCAACTCCGTCAAAGTTCACCTAAGTCCCAGATTAGAGAGGTATAGCAAGTACTGCAGGATCACCGACACCGGGCAGGAGAAGGGATCCTGAGACTGTTGGGTACACCAAACGGAAAAGCGACGCCATTTAAGGGTGTAGCATTTGCGGGTAGAAGGGCGCCGAGAAGCTAGGACGACCTCTTCCACCTCTGCCGGCAGGAGAAGGGGAGCAAGGACTACCCTCTCAGCAGCCAGGCCATTAGATTGAGAGATCTGAGGTTGGGGTGTAGCAGAGACCCCTGATCCTGAGTGAGGAGATCCGGTTGTAACCCCAGAGGGAATGGATCCTCTACCGCTAATTGCAGCAGGAGTGGAAACCACGGCTGTCTGGGCCAGCGAGGGGCCACCAGGATCATGAAGGCTTTGTCTCGGAGAACCTTGAAAAGAGTTCGAGAGACTAGCGGGATGGGAGGAAAAGCATACAGAAGGCTCTCCGACCATGAGAGTAGAAAAGCGTCTGCCGCAACCCGAAGGGGATGTGGCTGACGAGAGCAGAAGCGAGGAAGTTGCCGGTTGAGAGGGCTGGCAAAGAGATCCATCGTGGGGAGGCCCCACTTTAGAAAGAGCTTCTGAACTACCAAGGGATCCAGGCGCCACTCATGTGGCTGGAGGATCCTGCTGAGTTTGTCCGCCAGGCAATTTTCTTGGCCTGGGAGATAGACTGCCTTGAGAAGGACGCCGTGACTGACGGCCCAAGAGCAGAGCTTCTGTGCTTCCCGACAGAGAAGGAAGGAGCCCGTGCCCCCCTGCTTGTTCACGTAGAACATGGCAACTTGATTGTCCGTCTGGACAAGGACGGACTGGTGAGAGGTCAGGTGGGAGAAGGCCTTGAGAGCCAGGCGGATCGCTCTGAGCTCCAGGAAGTTGATCTGCTGAGCAGACTCCCACGTGGTCCAGAGGCCCTGAGTACGTGCCCCTTGGCAATGTGCTCCCCAGCCAGGAGGGATGCATCTGTTGTCAGCACCTGGGCCGGCTGAGGTGACTGAAAAGGCATGCCGAGTACCAGGTTCGGCCGATGAAGCCACCACTGGAGAGACGAGGCCAGCGGCTCGGAGACGCGCACTAGGTCTGCTAGGCCGCCTGTGGCTTGTTGCCACTGCGTGCGAAGACACCATTGAGCAGGCCGCATATTCAGGCGGGCATTGGGGGTCACATGGACGGTGGAAGCCATATGGCCGAGTAGTCTCAGGAAGCGCCTGGCGGAGACCAGGGGCTGGCTGCGAAAACGGTCGGCTAGGTCCATGAGCCGTTGAGCCCTGTCGAGCGGTAGGAACGCTCGTGCCTGAGGAGTGTGCAGCCTTGTGCCGATGAACTCGAGATCCTGTGAGGGGAGCAAAGTGGACTTTGCGAAGTTTATAACAAAGCCCAAGTACTGCAGAAGAGTCACCGTGCGGCGTGTGGCGCTGGTGACCTCCGGAGCGGACGCTGCTCTGTTGAGCCAGTCGTCGAGGTACGGAAAGACATAGAGGCCGTGAAGCCGGAGATGGGCCGCCACCACCGCGAGACATTTTGTGAAGACTCGCGGTGCGGAGGACAGGCCAAAGGGCAGTACTCTGTACTGGTAATGATTTCCTGCCACCACAAACCTTAGGTATTGGCGGTGGCTTGGGTGGATGAGGATGTGCGTGTAGGCATCCTTTAGATCCAAGGAGCATAGCCAATCTCCCTGCTGGAGGTAGGGCAGAAGGATTCCAAGGGTAAGCATTTTGAACTTTTCCCGCACGAGGAACCTGTTGAGGTTGCGCAAGTCCAGGATGGGTCTGAGGCCTCCTGTCCTTTTTGGTACTAGAAAGTACCTGGAATAAAAGCCTTGACCTCTCAGGTGGTGGGGCACCGGTTCCACCGCCTGTTCCTGTAGAAGACCTGCTAACTCCTGAAGGAGTAAGTCCCTGTGCAAAGGGAGTCGTGGAGGTTCTCCCGGGAAATAGGAGGGAGGGACCTGGTGGAAGTGGAGAATATAGCCTTCTCTTACGACTTGAAGCACCCAGGCATCTGAAGTGACGCTGGACCACCTGTGGGCCAAGTGAACCAGCTGGCCTCCGGTGCTGGGAGGAGCCAGCGGAGGGGGAGAGGCTATGCTTAAGGAGTCAAAAGCCCCCACCCTGCTGAGCAGGGGCTGGTGGTGCAGGCTTGGGGGCTTGCTGCCTACGGGACCCGTTACCCCGTCCCTTGGCCTGCTGGCCCTGTTGGGGAGCTGCAGGGGCCTGATATTGGGGGTAGTGTTTGTAGGCAGCCGCCTTTCTCGGGTAAAAGGACTTCTTTCCCGAGCCCTTCTTTTTCTGGGAAGGGGCGGAGGTCTTCCTAGAAAGCCTAGTCCTGGTGAGAGTCTCCGTCTCAATTTGTGCAGCCTTTTCAGCCATGGGCTTGCCAAAGAGGTTTTCGCCTCGGCAGGGGACATCGACCAACTTGTCCTGCACCCAGGGCTCAAGGTCAGACGACTGAAGCCAAGCCTGTCGGCGGGCACCGATGCCGGCTGCGGCCACTCGAGCCGATGCTTCAAAGCCATCATAGGCTGCTCGGGATATGAATTTTGAGCATTCCCGAATGCCAGTGGACAAGGCCAGGAACCTCCGCAAAGGTTCCTCGGACAAACCAGCGGAGAATCCGGCTAGCTCTTTAGCCAGGTCTCGGAGATACATGCCCATGTATAGCTGGTAGGTCTGGACACGACACGCAAGCATAGAGCCCTGGAAACACTTCTTACCAAGGCCATCCATGTTACGGGCCTCCCTGCCAGGAGGCACCGAGGAGTGCATCTTCTGGCTCTTAAGACGATGCATGGCCGATTCCACTACCATGGAATGGTGTGGTAGCTGTGCTTTTTGGAAGCCAGGGCTCTTGCGGACTCGATAGATAGAATCGACCCGCTTGCTCAGGACCGGCGAGGAGGCCGGACTCTCCCACATGCGGAAGAGTAGTCGTTCCAGCATGGGAAGAACCGGTACAGTAAAGTGTTCCCTGGCGGGAGAGTCATACTGGAGGGCGTCGAGCTCTTCGGCTCGAGGCTCCTCCTCGGGATCCGCAGGGAAGGCCAAAGCCTTGGCCATATCCCTGACGAAGTCCGAGAACCGGGCATCCTCCGGGGGGGGACTGCTTCCGAGGTTCGGACTCGGGTGAGTCAGAGGGGACACACCGAGTCCGAAAAGAATCAGGTGACTCTTCCTCTTCAGACTCCCAGACCGACTCCGACGAGGAATCGGTGGGGTCGGCCCGGGCAGGCCGCGGCGCCTGCCGCCCCGACGCCGAGGGAGTCGGCGTCGGCGACCTCGGTCCCGAACGGGAGGCCGAGGGTGACCTCGACCGAGGATCGACTCGAGTTCGCATGGACTCGAGGATCGGCTCGGTCTCCGGGGTCGACTTAGACGTCGACGTCCCGGCGGTTGGGGCAGTGGCGCTAGCGAGGCTAGCGAGCAGTGCCCGCTGCTGGTCCATGAAGGCAGACAGTCTGCTCTCCAAGGCCGTCAACCTGAGTCCGACCTCAGGTGACCCAGCAGCCCCCGACTCGGGCCCCGACGGCGGCGGTCTCGGAGGCGAGTCCAGGAGGACCACAGGACTTACCCGAGCAGGCAGCTCCGACTCCAGGCGAGGTCGCTTCGAGAGGTGCTCCTTCTCCAAGGACCCGGGACGGCTATCGGGGCTATGCGACCTGGCCCTCGCAGAGCCAGGAGCGTCCACCGACGCCGCCCTCGTGGGTTTCACCTTCCGTCGATGGTCCCCGGAGGGAGAACCCCTGTCGGAGGAACTCCGGCGACGGTCCGAGCTGGAACCTCTAGACGCGGAGGCCTCCGAGGTCCGGGTACGGCTGGGGTCAGCGAAGATCCGATCCCGCTGATGCCGCCGACTTCTCAACGCTTTGGAGGACATTTTGCCGCAGGCCCCACAGATCATTTCTTCATGATCCGGGCCCAGGCAGCGGAGGCAATTGTCGTGTGTGTCAGTGAGTGACATATTTCGGTCACACTGACCACACCGCTTGAAACCACTGGCAGCCATCGGGGGAAAAAGGGCCCCTGCGAGGTCAAAGGACCGGGCTGCCAGGGAAAAATCGAAAACGAAACTGACTAAGTCAGAAAAACCGAAAAAGAAGAGAAGGACTCGTGACCGGCGTCGCGAGTCCGGGCGGGAAAAGACCGGCGTCAAACCGAAGGAAAAAAGAGAAAATTATTAAGAAAATCAACTTTTTCGCGGGGACACGATGGGTACGTCTGTAGGGCTCCGCGGAAAAAAGAAGACTGGCTAAGATGGCACCCTTGGGCGGGAAGGCGACCGCGCATGCGCGCTGCAATTCCCAAAGGCTTTCTTTGAAAGCTGGGGAAAATTGCTCCGCGAGGGCTCCGTCGGCGCCGACGTCACCCATATGTGAGGACTGACTTCCTGCTTGGTCCTGGAGAACAGAGACTACCAAAAAAATGAAGTTAAGAGCACATGGTTTGGAAAAATGTATCCTTGAGTGACTGTCAGCTCTCCCCTATTATGTAGTTTTAAAAGCTCCTCTCCTTTTTAAAGGTTAATGCTAGTAGCCTGGTTCCATTCTGGTTAAGGTGAAGCTCATCCCTTCGAAAGAGCCCCTCCTTTCCCCAGATCCTAACAAATCCAAAACCCTCATCCTTGCACCATTGTCTCATCCATGCAGTGAGACTCTGGAGTTCTGTCTATTTGCCTTTTGGGTCCTGTATGTGGAACGGGAAGCATTTTAGAGAATCCTGCCCTGGAAGTTCTGTATTTCAATTTCCTACCACATTTTTCTCTCATTTGTACTGACATGTACTGTATTTAACTAGAAAGCCTTTTCTGTGTTTATAAATTTAAACTGAAACCTCTTTGCTGCTATTGGGCCCTGACTGATTAAAGCTGATTAAACTGTGAACCCAGTGTTAAATCTAAATAATTCATTTTGCCCCAAGATTGAGAAAAAGTCCCAGAAGTAAATATTTACAATTGCAGATATCTTTCCTGAAGTAGCAGTCCCCCTTTTGTAGTCCTTCAAGACTGTTTCATGGTGGCTTTTCCTGCGTCAAAGTGGAAGTAGCCCCTCTGCTAAGGTACAAAATGCAAACACCAACTCCTGCAGCTTTCATCTTGCCAGTGCTGTGGTGTGCCTCTGCTTCAGCTTATCTTTGGCTAGGTGGCCTTCTATTGACTTACCTAAGTCCTCACCAAACAAGAGTTTACCCTTGAATGACAGCTTACTTTAGATGGACTTAGAGGAGACATCAGCTGCCAATTGAGCCATACTTTTAGACAGCTTTCTGATCAGGTTGTAAAATGCATCTGCCAGATAGCAAGGTTGGAGTCTGGGGCTGCATATTGCAGACACCTGAGCCCTCCCCACTGTGGGACCAGCACTGCCTGTGCCATGATTACCCCACAGCAACCAGGAATTAATTATTTATTTATTTAGACAGTTTTGTATACCGCCTTATCCTTCAATCAAAGCGGTCACAACACAATTGGGGGATACATTTAACACGCGGGGATATGAGACACATACACTAATACTTACAGGGAACATGGGCAGTGGAGGGTTAAGTGGCTTGCCCAAGACCACAAGGAGCATCTGTGGGACTAGAAACCCCAGTCCTTCCGGCCCAAGGTTGCTGTCCTCTAGTGGGATTTGAACCCCCGACCTTCCGGCCTGAAGTACCTTGCCCCAACCACTAGGCTACTCCTCCCTGTTGCTTTAACAAGTTATCCATCTTACTATTCTGAACATCCCTGAGGGCTGTACTACCCTCTACTGGGATTGCAGTCTTTAGCACAGCTGCCACCATGGCATCCACCTTGGGTGAGTGCAGCATCTGTCTCCCGGGGGGAGGGGGGGGGGTGTAGGTGTAGTAGAGATAGGCCATTGTTCTGGTACACTATATGGAAGGTTCAATGCCTCCTGGATCACTTGCTCAATCACATGGTGCATTGGGAATACTTGCTGAGGCTTGTGGACAGCCTGGAACAAAGGAGCCACTTGGGCCACCTCTGGCATATTTAAAGGGGCTCTGCTTGCTGAAAAGCTCAAGACTATGCAGGTTTCTTCTACCTGTGGGATCTCTCCTGCCCCAGTTCTTTGGGTTTGGCGTCTAATCCCATATTTGTTTGTATTTATTTAACTGTATTTATATCCTGCTTTTCACTGGGTCAAAGCGGTTTAACCTTAAAGGGTGGGGGACAGTCACCAGGCTGCTCTAAATGAAAGAATGCTATGTTCTCAAATGCATTGTCAGATAACCTACACTGGGCAGCAGGCAGTTCCTTGGTCCCTGCCAAATCTAGGCTGCCCTTCTCTTTGTAAACCCCCCCCCCCTTACTACCAGTTAGGGTGCTGCTTCCTCCACTACCTCTTGCAGCAAGCTTTGTGTATGAGAACAAATTCTGAGAAACCTTTCTGGAAGGTGGATGTGTGCTCTGGGTTAATGCATACTAATATAGGAGCAGCCCCCCTTGAGGCTAGGCACCAACTGCAAGGGTGAGCAAAGCTGTTGCACCCTGCTCCTGTAACCCCACTAGCCTGGATCTATCTACACACTCACCTTGCATTTCTTCTTTCCACTGTCTCACACCCATAGCATATGCCTGCAGCTGAGAGCGCATGGCAACACACCCTGCAGGCTAGACATGGGCTGTTCCAGCATGATCACAGGTGGAGGTGGGTAAGGCCCACTACCCCTTCAAGCCTCAGAGCACTAGTAGGGCCTAAAGCCCTTTACATGCGTCCTTTGTATTAAAAACCCCAAAATGGAAACCAGCGTCTGACAATCACCAGGCCCAAAATAAACTGCAGGAAAACCGTCTCTGAGAATCCCACCCTCTGCCAGACACACTGTGTTTACCTATCCCTCAGCCCAAAGAAGGCATGGTTTCCAGTGGTGCTTGAAGATATGAGATCTACACTGTTGTAGGCTACTACGATGGAAAGAAAAACTAACCTGCCCAGTTTTAAACAGCTCTGTTTGTGGTTAGCTTGCACTGTTTCTGCCAGGCTCTTCTGCATGCCACCTTGTGCTGGCTTCAGCAATGCAGCTGGGAGACTAGAAGAGAGCTGCTCACTACAACTTAACTAGCCCTTGGCTCCTCATCTGGGAGCTGCCCTAACGTTTTCCTTTACTTAATACAGGGTGGAGAAAAAACCCAAATAGCCTGTGCCACAGTCCTTAAAACCTTTTTCCATTTGCAAACTAGTGAGTCTAGAACCTGGTATCACCTCCAGCTGCTAGGAGACTGAGCTTACTGGGGCTGGTAGGAGATGACTGCAACCAGAGTAAGATAACAGGCTTAGGGGTCTGTTTACTAAATCGCGTTAGTGCAGTTCGCGGTAGGAGCCGCGTTAAGAAGACAAACCCCCAAATAAGGAGATGGGCGGGACTGCGGGGACTGCGGAAGACCTAGCGCGCGTTATGAAACCAACGGCGTTAACTGGCGCGTTACGAAACTAACCGAGCGGGCCACCGCGCGTAAAGCATAAGTAGCCACCCAGACATACAAGACTAATACAGAGCTATAGCACAATGGTTACTGCAGTGACTGCTGATACGGGCAGCATGGTTCGAGTCCCCAGGGTGGCATTAGCAGAAGGCTGGCTGATGTAGCACCCTGTACATGACCACAATGAGGGAGGGGGGCAGCGCCAATTATATTTTATTTCCTGGACGTGTCGGAGGATGCAGCAAACACACCCATATATCAGATAGTGAGTGAGGGGGCCTGTCTATGTTGCTGTCCGTATGGTGTGTAAGTAAACACCCCACACATTATTCACTGAGTGTGGGGGCATGTATATGTCTGTTATGTGTCGGAGGGTTGCCAGCAAACATCCCTGACCCATACAGAGCTGTGGCACAATGGTCACGGTAATGACCGCTGTTACAGGCAGCATGGGTTTGAGTCCTGGGCACTGGCCTGTATATTGGAGGGGGATTGCTGAGGCTTTTGGACGGGACATTGCGTATGCGAGCCGAGCTACGTGTGTTGTTGCGTGTGCAGCGCCGCGCGTAGCGATGCACGTACCATTGAGCCCGGGGATCTTTTCTTTTATGTGTGTGGGTATGTAGGGGTTTCAGCAGTGTGGCATCTCATATTACAGAATCTGTAGGGTGTCGTGCACCTATGCTTTTCTGCTACCAGATGTTACGTGTGCTGTCCCATGGTTTATCAATGGCTGCGAGCTCGTGCTGCGGTTTCAGAGGGATGAATAATACAGTCACCCCCATGATGCACTGCACATGCTAATCAGCTATCCACACACAGGCACACCATATGGAATGCATCCCCACAGACTCTGGACATGGTAGGGGTAAATTGTCATGTGCACCCCCCACAGCCCCTTGCCCTTATAAGGGGTTACTGACCAGTTGTTGTACTGCATTGAGGACCTGCCCAACACCACATTGTGCAGGTGCTCTGCTCACCCTGAGTGTGCAGTGGGGCATCCAGCCCCTAGGTCCTCAGCACTGTCCATGGGTGCAAGTCCCCAGCAGTGTTACTGTGTGAGATAGATATTTTCTGCAGACCACCTTGGACATCTCTGTCTGTTTTGGGGCAGGTGTAGACCCATGCCCCACCGCCCCCCCTCACCCCTGGGTGGCAAACAGGGTCACCATCATAATCTGCACATTCTACCTCCCTTGGAAGGTGCCAGTGGAGGGGGGACATTAACCCTAGTCCTAACTGAGGTGCAGACACCCCACAGGTCAGTCCCTGCAGATCCAGACACATGCATGCCACAGGAGCAATCTGACATTGGGACTTGGTAGAAAATGACAATCCCAACCACTATCTGTGATTCCCCTGGTGCAGGCCAACACACCCTGCAGGCCACTCCATCACATCACCTACCAGCTGCAAACAGGCTGCTAGTGACCAGCAGAGATGCCTGCACCCAGACCTGGGGTGCCAGCATACACAGCCAGCAGATACATCTGTGACTGGGCCCCAGGGGAACACCCATATTTATCACAGGAGTGAACTACTATGTAGCACCATGGTGGAGCCTAGACATGCTGTGGTCACTGCACATTCAGGGTGACACTGAGCTTGCAGCGGCATCTACCGTGGTCACCCTGTCTGGGCAGGTGGTTGCCTGGCACTACAATGTACCTGTCACTGCCCTTTGCCCTGTGCATATACACCTGGCCGGCCGCCTTATCGACCTCTACCATGGTACGTTGCTACTCATTATGCACATTGGCAGCCCACTACTGGCAACCAATGCTGGAAGTGTGGCCTGTCGACAGTGTTTGCAGCCACCACACACTGGCTGGGACAGACAGCCACCCCCACACCTATGCCAGCATTGTGCTACTGGTAGGGGGGTTCTGCAGCCATACACACAACACCTGTCATGGGCACAGTACATGCATGGATGTGGTACGACATACTCTGGTGGATCACTCCCAAGGGTGTGGACACTGTCAGGGGCCAGACCTGCGGCACACACCACAGACATCTGACTGCTTGTTGTGGCGCAGCTCAATGTGCTTTACATAGGACATGAGTTCTACATTTTATCATTGGCAACTTTTTGTGCATGTGTACCATATACCCATGTGTAGGGTGCCATTTTTAAGGTATGCACCTGCTAGTATTGGGGAGTTGACAGCAGGGCCAATTGTCTTACCTCTTCGGGTTCATTGGCCAAATGGGGCCCCTGTGGGTGGGTTGTCACTGTTAGCTGCTGCTTTACGGCAGGGTTCCACAACTCCAGTCCTGTCATTCATTCCAGGCACTGACAGGTTTTCATGCTGTCCCTCATAAATATGCATGGGCTACATCTGCAGACAAGGGGGGGGGGCATAGTTATGCAGCACAGGTATCTTTATTGCGGCAGCATGGTAACTGAATGGTGTGGGGCCCTCCAGGACTGCATTTGGGGGACTATGCTCTGGGTAATGCGCCTATCTCTGGGGTAGTAAAATATTGGCGTTTTGTCCTGCGTATGTTCTCAGCAATAAGGGTGTGACCATTCCATCACAGTTTAGTTGTGGGGAGAATATGTGGGCAGGATTGGCATGGCCCCAGCTGGGATTTGAACCTGTGACATTCTGGTCTTAGAGCACTGGCTGTGTCTGTTGCCACCACACTGCGGCCACAGAGACAATGCGATCCCTGGAGATGGGATACCTGGCCTGACAGGTCAGAGACCCTGCTCTGCACCATTTTACTGTGGACTCATATAGCTTGTATGGAGGCAATTTGCACGTAACCTCACATACAACCTCGCATGAGGGGGCAATCCCCCATTACAAGCTGGCCAACAATTATATCATTGGGCAACAATACACGACACTCCCGCGAATGCTCCAATAACAGGGGATGTGTTTTGAAAGGGTCTCCGTAGCATGATCCCTTCCAAGTATCTTTTCTTTTTTTGGTTTCGCTTTCCAGGGAGTGTGTTTTTTATTGTGGCCCATTGCTATCACTGTTGCCCAGCTGACTTGTGATGTTTACAGTTTTCTTTCTGCTATTTTCCACGTTTATCTGTGTTTTTCATGCTGTCCCTCATACATATGCCTGACCTACATCTGCCTACCATGGGGGTGGGCATAGCTATACAGCACAGGCATCTTTGATGTGACAGCATGGACAGGAATGCCTGTGGGGCCCTCTAGGGCTGCATTTGCGGGGCTCAGCTTTCGTTGCTGTGCCCTGTTTCTGGTGTCTGTGTTTGGTGTGGTGTAAAAATAGACCATGCCTTTGTTCTCTGCATTAAAGGTTGTGTCTTTACTTTCACTTTTTAGTGGTGGGTAGGACTATTGTGACTGGGTTGGTGGCAGTCCCAGCTGGTATTTGAACCTGTGACCCTCTGGTCTTACAGGCACTGGCTGTGTCCATTGCACCACACTGGGGCCACAGAGATGGTGCTGTCTCTGGTGTTAGTATGACCTGCCTAGCTGGTCAGGGACTCTGCTCTGCAAAAGGTTTACTGTGGCCTCATTTCCCTTGTATGCAGACAACGGTGCACATACACCTCAGGGGGACCTCACAGAAGGGACACACACCCATATCCGAGCTGGGCAACAATGATATCATGGGAGACATTACACTACACTCCCATGTCAGCTCCATTACAGTGACTTTCCCTTTTCGAGGGTCCTGCGAAGCGTGAACCCTTCCACATATCATTAGTTTTATTTTGTGCTTTCCAGGGAGTTCTGTTCCTTGTTGTCCATTGGCTAATCACTGTTTAACTGCTGATTTATGCTTTTAAAGGGTTTCCTCTGTCATTTTTATTGTCTTCTGTGACATTTTCATTCTGTGCACATGTATCACACTGCTCACGTGTTTGTGTGTTACCCAGGTTTCTCTGTACATTGCTGACGGAAATGGTTTCTCTTACCTTTAAAGATGCCTTCAACGGCAGGTTTTCATTCGCGTTGGAATTGAGCTCAGAATTACAGCGCGTTAGTGAGGGGGAGCCTCTCCCCGCCCCCTCTCCGCCCATTGACCCCTTCTCTCCGCCCACTCTCCACCTTCTGCGCTGTTTTAACACGCCGCGGGGGTTTACGATCGTTAAACACGGTCAACGCACGTAGTATGACGTTACCGGTCATTGGCACGTGTTTACGCGTGTTATACTGCACTTGCGCTCGTTAACGTCATACAACGCGCGTTATTCACGTTTACCGCGATTTAGTAAACAGACCCCTTAGTCTCCAAGCTGCTGGTGGGGGTTGTCTACTCTGAGGTACTGGAGGGATAGTGTAGTTGGGTTTAAAAAGGATTTGGACAAGATCCTGGAGGAAAGGCCCATAAACAATTATTAAAGAGGACCTAGGAAGTCCACTGCTTGCCCCCCGGACAAGCAGTGTGGAACCTATGTGCCTCTTTGGGAATCTGCCAGGTACTTGTGGCTTGGACTGGCCACTATGTGAAACAAAATACTGGGCTTGATGTACCTTGGTCTGATCCAGTAAGGTATTTCTTATTTTCTTAATAAAAGATTTGCTGTGCTCCTATCAATGCTTAAGAACATATTGTAACTTTCTGCTGTTGTTGGTTTATACTAGTTCTGTAAATGGCAAAATAATTATAGTTGATGTGTCAGTCTCATGGAACAGCTCAAGGTTTTACAATAAAATATGCAATACATCTATTCATTAATATAACCTCACCCAACCTGCTATAATCATACCTTTCTTCTAGAACACAGGATAAATGTTATCTCCAGGAATGAGTCTTCACATATGGGTATCGGTACCGACAGAGCCTGTGTGGGAACGCTCCCCAGCATCCAATAGGAATGCCTTTTGGGAGTGTGCATCCACCCCGCCCATCTACCTCCCTCTTCAGTTCTTTGTTTTCCACAGAGCCGACAGGACGTGAACCCTGTCACTGCAGAAAATTCTACTTTTATTTCTTATTTTTTGTGGTCACGCCTACCTTTGTTTGACTCCCACTGGTGTGTGTTGTTTTTTTTTTTTTTGAAAGAAAGAAAGAAACAAACACACACAACTTGTTTTTCAGTCAGGGGTTTTTCCCCTGCTTGGCACCATTTTGGCCACTAGGCCCCTCTACTTTTCAACATAGAAAAACCAGTTACTTGTTTCAAAAAATGTTCAAAGTGTGGCAGCACAATTTCTGTCAGACACCCATGACTGGTGTCTTAAATGTTTAGGTCCTGACCATTGCCCAGCAGAGTGTCTCTCCTGCAGGAAGCTGACTAAAAGAAGTCTTCAGAATCGAGCAAATCAACTCAGTGCCCTATTTGCATCAGACACGACGTCAGTAGCATCAGTGTCCTCCAGGGCCTCTACTCAGGGATCACATAAACTAAACATAAATCTAAGTCAAGCCGGTTCTCAAGAGGTAGATCTCCTAAGTATCAAGATGCCTCTGGCGTTGCCCTTGAGGATCCTGCACCGGCAAAGCAGCCCCGGTGGGAGTCTTCTGGCTCCAAAGCATTATCGGGGCTCCAGGATGTTCATGAGGCTTTGGCCTCGATGGACATTCCTGTTCCATGCTCAGGGGTTGTGGCCGCTTCGATTGGTACCGACACCCCAGCATTGGAAATGGTGATGGATAAAAGACTCCTTGCCATTGAATGCAGTCTAACAAATCTTTTGGCTACTTCAGTACCACTAAAGTTGCTGCAGACCATTTCACAAGCACTGGTATTGCCAGTACCTGCTTCGGCAGGCTTACTTCCCCCGATGCTGAGTTTAGAATCACACTCAAGCATGGGGGATCAGGTACCGACCTCACGTGGTACCAAAGACATCTTTTAAAGGAGAACCCGGTGCTTCATCCCTTTGAGGTTTCCGATGACTCAGATGACGCCACCAGTACCAGAGCTGAACTTTTAAAAGATTCAACTCCTTCTCCTCAATGCAGAATGTCCACTCCTGAGGACATGTCTTTTCACAATTTTGTGTGTGACATGGCAAAGGCACTTGCCATTACAGTGGTACCTGAAAAGAAACCTAGGGCAGAATTAAGAATTCTGCAATACCCCTTGGCTCCAAAGGAAGCAGCGATGCTCCCCATACATCAGATCTTACATGATCTAATGTTGAGGATGTGGGACACTCCTTTAACAGTATCCCCACATTCTAGACGCCTTGACACTATGTATAGAGTGGCACCTTGTCCAGGTTTTCAAAAAAACTCAGCTACCACACCATTCTATGGTGGTGGAGTCTGTACTCTTAATCCGTCTCATGGCAAAGAGACACTCTTCTAATCCACCAGGTCATGAATCTAGAACCCTGGATGCCTTTGGGCGTAGATGGTTTCAGGCCACCATGCTTTCAGCAAGGATTAGTTCCTATATTTTATACATGGGAATGTTTCCTGAGGAGGTTACAAAAAACAGAGCTTTTGAACCCTTTCCTTCAAGAGGATAAAGCACAGTTACTTACCTGTAACAGGTGATCTCTGGGAACAGCAGGAATTAGTCCTCACTTATGGGTACGGCGGAACCAACGGAGCCTGCACGGGAAAGCTCCCCAGCTTCCCAGGAAGGAAGCTTTTGGGGTCTCCCACTGCACATGCGCGCTGCCTTCCCGCCTTCCTGACCAGCTCTCCTCAGTTCGAGTTTATAACTGAGACAATAGAGAGAGGAAAGGAAGATAGATAGAAGATACAACTCCTAGGGGAGGTGGGTGGGTTGTGAGGACTAATTCCTGCTGTTCCCAGAGATCACCTGTTACAGGTAAGTAACTGTGCTATCTCCAGGAACAAGCAGGAATAAGTCCTCACTTATGGGGACTCCCTAGCTAAGATGCCTGGGAGATCCCCTTCCAAGGGTTCACCATCTTCGTATGGATCTCAGGCATCCATCCTGGGAAGGTGGGCAGGAGTTGATCAAGTATGGAACAGGTGTTTGAGGACAGCCTGACCAAACAAGGCATCCCGGCGGGAGTCCTTGTCCAAGCAGTAATGGGCTGTGAAGGTATGAACCGAGGCCCATGTGGCGACTCGACAGATCTGATCAATGGATACAGAGTGAAGATGAGCCATAGAAGTGGCCATGGCTCTCACATTGTGAGCTGTGACATGGCCTTCCAGAGGAATATTTTTACTCTGGTAAGCAAAGGAAATACACTGAGCAATCCAATTGGAAAGTGTACGTTTGGAGACTGGAAGTCCCAAATGAGAAGGATCAAAAGCCACGAAAAGCTGGGAAGACTTTCAATGTGGCTGAGTCCTGTTGAGGTAAAAGGCAAGAGCTCTTTTACAATCTAAAGTATGAAGGTTCCTCTCTGCACTGGATGCATGAGAAGCTGGAAAAAAGACAGGTAGATATACCTCCTGATTAAGATGAAAAGGCGAGACCACTTTGGGCATAAAGTGGGGATTTGTCCTAAGGACCACCTTATCATGATGAAACCTGGTATAAGGTGGATGAGCCACCAAGGCTTGTAGTTCACTGATGCGGCGAGCCGAAGTGACTGCCATAAGGAAAAGGACCTTCCAGGAAAGAAATTTCAAGGAGGTAGAAACCAACGGTTCAAAAGGTGGCTTCATAAGCTGACCCAGAACTAGGTTCAAGTCCCATGCTACCGGGGGAGGTCGGATGGGAGGCTTAGTTAGAGTCAGGCCTCTCATGAATCTTGCAACAAGCGGATGAGAGGAGACAGGTTGTCCATTTATAGGTTTTAAGGATGCTGCAATAGCATTCAAATGGACTCTTACTGAATTTGTCTTAAGGCCTGCATTAGAAAGATGCAGGAGATAGTCTAGTAGAGAATTCAAAGGAAGTGCTAGAGGGTCAAGACCCTGTTGAGCACACCAAATGGAAAAGCGTTTCCATTTGAAAGCATAGGAACGCCTCGTGGAGGGTTTCCTAGAGGCATGAAGGATATCTTTCACTGGTTGAGAAAGATTGAAGTCATGAAGGCTTAGGCCTTCAGTAACCAAGCTCTGAGGTGTAGGGACTTGGGGTTTGGGTGCCACAAAGTCCCTTCCTCCTGAGAGAGAAGGGCTGGCGCAGCTCCCAGGTCCAGGGAGGGTCCCTGGGAGAGATGCAGAAGTAGAGGGAACCACACTTGGCGTGGCCAGCATGGAGCTATGAGGATCATCGATCTGTGATCCCTCTGGAGTTTGAACAGAGTCTTGGGAATCAAAGGAATGGGTGGAAAGGCATATAGGAATTCCTGACCCCAATGCAGGAGAAAGGCGTCGTTGGCCTGAGCCCCCTGACACGGAGTCCTGGAACAGAACCGGGGAAGTTTGGCATTCCACGGACTTGCAAAGAGGTCTATGTCCGGGGTTCCCCATTCCTGAAAGATTCTGCGTATCTGGTCCATATGTAGGGACCATTCGTGTGGAAGCAGAACTCGACTGAGTCTGTCTGCCCGAGAGTTTTGAACCCCTGGAAGATAGACTGCCAGAAGATGAATTTGATGCTCTCTGGCAAAGGCCCATAATCTGAGAGCTTCGTTGCACAGCGACAGAGAGCCTGTCCCTCCTTGTTTGTTTACATAGAACATGGCCACCTGATTGTCTGTCTGAACTAGGACGTCAGGTTGACAAGGAGGGTATGGAAGACATTGAGGGCAAAGAAGATTGCTCGCAGTTCCAGGAGGTTGATGTGAAGGGTGGTCTCCTGTGGAGACCAAGTACCCTGAGTGGAGAGGGATTGTAGATGGGCTCCCCACCCTGTTTGGGAGGCATCTGTTGTGAGGGTTGCTTGGGGCAACAAAGGTTGGAAGGGGGCCCCCAACAACAGATTCTTGGTGGACATCCACCATTGGAGGGACCAAAACAGACGCTTTGAGGTGATGATTTGGTCGGAGAGCGCTCCTGATGCTTGAGTCCACTGGGTGGCCAAGGTCCATTGAGCTGCTCTCATGTGAAGATGAGCGTAGGGCACCACGTGAACCGTGGAGGCCATGTGGCCCAGAAGTCGCAGCATTTCTCTGGCTGTCAAGTGACTGCTGGACTGAACTTGGGAGGCCAAGCACACCAGACGTTGGCCCCGGACTTGAGGTAGGTAGGCCCTTGCAGTGGTGGTGTCCAACTGGGCCCCTATGAATTCCAGAGACTGAGTAGGGATAAGTTGAGATTTGGGAAGGTTTATCACCAGTCCCAGATACTGCAGAATGTGCCTTGTGCGGTCCAGGGAAATCTGGGCCTCTGACTGAGATGGAGCTCGGATGAGCCAGTCATCCAGATATGGGAATACAAAAATTCCCAGACCTCTTAGAAATGCGGCAACAACTGCCATGCATTTGGTGAACACTCTTGGAGCAGAGGCCAGACCGAAGGGAAGTACTCTGTACTGGAAATGTTTTCCTTGAAACAGAAATCTTAGATATTTTCTGTGGGATGGGTGGATGAGTATATGTGTGTACGCATCCTTGAGATCTAGAGAACAAAGCCAATCCTGACTCTGAAGGTATGGAAGGAGAATGCCTAGAGAAAGCATTTTGAATTTCTCCTTGTACAGAAATTTGTTCAATTCTCTCAGATCTAGGATAGGTCTGAATCCCCTTGTCTTCTTTGGTATGAGAAAATAAGGGGAGTAGAATCCTGTCCCTTGTTGAAGAAGAGGAACCTCTGCTATTGCCCCTTGGGCAAGGAGAGAAGAGACTTCCTGATACAACAGGCCCAGGAGAGATGGGGGAGAATTGAAGTGCCTCACCATGGTATATGGAGGAAGGTTGGAAAAATGAAGTTTGTAGCCCTCTCTGATGATAGAGAGGGTCCATTGCTCTGATGTAATTTGCCCCCATCTGGGAGCAAAGTGAGCTAACCTTCCGGGAATGTTGAGGGGCTCTGGTTGTTCTAGAGCCAGAAATGTTAAGTTCTCTAGGGGCAAGTCAAAACCCCTGAGGGGGTTGAGCCTGCTGAGGAGTGGCAGACGCTGCAGGCTTTGACCTTGCCTGTTTAGGTTGCTGACGTTTAGCAGCAAAGCGAGGCTGAGAAGATTGTTGGCCAGTATTTGTGGAAAATCTGGCCTTCTTGTAGTAAGGCCTCTTGAAAGACTTTTTCTTGGCAGGAGTAGAGGTAGACTTAGAAAGTCTATCCAATGTAGCATTTTCTGCGTCCATTTGAGTGGCTTTAATTTGCCAGTCTTTACCAAATAAGTTCTCACCTGTACAGGGCAGATTCCGTAAGCCATCCAGGACCCAGGTTCTAGGTCAGAGGCCTGGAGCCAAGCAAGTCGTCGGGCTGCAATGGCAATGCCCGAAGCTCTACCGGCACCCTCAAAGGAATCAAAGGCTGCTCTGTTGGAGAACTTAGAAACATCTAGAAGCTGTTTCACTAAAGAAATGAACTCCTCCTTTCTATCTTCAGGGATAAAGGGGGCAAAATGCTTTACCCTTTAGGGCAAGTTCCCTTAGAAACATGCCCATATACAGACTGTAAGAATTAATCCTGGGTATAAACATACTAGCCTGGAAAACTTTCCTGCCAAAAGAGTCGAGGGTCTTACATTCTCGCCCTGGAGGGGTAGGAGAGTGCCTTTTGGTGCTCTTAATCTTTTTCAGCGCAGACTTCACCACAATGGAATGGTGAGGCAGCTGAGTCTTTTGAAACCCAGGAGAAGGAGGGACCCGGTACATTGTGTCCAACCTACGAGAGTAAGGAGACAACGTTAGAGGAGCCTCCCATAAGTCCATCAAGTGTTCTTGAAGGATTTCATGGATAGGCAGGGTGACTGCCTCTTTAGGAACCTTAGGGTATCCTAAAATATCCAATTTCTTTGACCTAGGTTCTTTTTCAGAGGATGTGGTAATAGAAAGTCCTTTAGCTAGCTCTATAATGAAGTCTTGAAAGGACAAATCCTCTGGTGGAGACATTCTCCTCTTTGGGGAAGAGGGGTCTTCATGAAGAACTAGAGACAGCTCATCAGAGTCCTCAGAGGAGTCAAAATCCTCAGAAGAATCAGAGTATTCTCTATTTGCTTCCAACGCACGATACGCATACCGATCGGTATCGATATCGGGCGTACCGGGTATGGGATCGGTATCGAGTGAAAACCCGGATCCGGCATGCGGAACCGATCTGCGTTTGGAAGTGGATGGTCTCGGTTCCGGTATGGGAGACGATACCAGAACCGGTACCGCGTTTGAGGGCGTCGCAGCTGTAATAAAAGCCAGCATGGCCTGCTGCATGGTCTGAACAGTATTGCTCATAGACGCCACTGCTGCCTGGATGTCGGTACCGGTATGGGCCGGTACCCCAGAGCAGTCTAACAGGTGATCAGTCGAGGCCGTGCCATCGATGTCAACCTGTAACCCCATAGATGGTGCTTTGGAAGTCAGAGCTTCCCGCTGGGGTTGTTTGGCTGGGGCATGGTCCTCAGATTCAAAATTGAGAGCCTCTCGATGCTTTGAAGGAGATTTGCTCTTTGAGGACCTGCCCGAAGAAGGTTTGGTTACCTGAGATCCATCCGGAGAGGAAGACCTGGATGACTGTGATGCTGGATTATCTGAAGCAAACAGCACATGGAATTTGTTGGCCCGGTTCTGCAAACCACGTTTAGACATCTGGGAGCAGGATGGGCAGTCCGGAATGGAGTGGTCAGGTCCCAAACATTTAAGACACCATTCATGGGTGTCTGTGACAGAAATAACAGCACTACACTTGGTACACTTCTTAAGACCAGGGGCTGGTTTCTCCATGAGGAGAATTTGTGTAGGCCTGAGGCCTAACCGAAGTCACCAAGTTGTGCAAGATAAAGATTTTTTATTTATTTATTTTTTAAAAGAAAAGAAAAGAGACACCGGCGGTACCGGTTTCGGTATGGGGAAGACAGGTACGCGGTCTAAAGAAACAAACTAAAACAATTTCTTCAGCGGTGACAGGAACACGACCTGCTGGCTCCGCGGAAAAAGAGAAACTGAGGAGAGCTGGTCAGGAAGGCGGGAAGGCAGCGCGCGCATGTGCAGTGGGAGACCCCAAAAGCTTCCTTCCTGGGAAGCTGGGGAGCTTTCCCACGCAGGCTCCGTCGGTTCCGACATACCCATAAGTGAGGACTTATTCCTGCTTGTTCCTGGAGATAAGAGCAGACTATTCATCACTAGTCAAACATGCTCAGAATGTCTCTAAGTTCATGAATTGTGCTACCTTTTGACTTTTTTATTATTTATTTATTTATTTACATTCTCTTATATACCACGCTATTCTGCATCAGTGCGGTTTACATTGAACAAACTGAAATTACATTGAACAGGGGATTATAACTTTGAATGTATTAGCAGAACTTCTGCCATAGCTATAGGAGCACGACATACTGCCTGGCTCCAAGCTTCAGACTTGGAAGAATGGGTACAGGAAAAGCTGGGAAATATTCCTTGCACTAGAGAAAATCTTTTTGGCAAGGATTGGCAATCTAAGGCTAATCAGCTTGACACTGATATGCTACTTTAGATTGTCAAAAATTTCTGCTAACCCAGCTAAGAAAAAGTCCTTTAAGAAATCCTTTTTCTCTAAGAAGAAAAAAGTTCTATCCATCTTCCACTCAACAGGCATATGTTCCCCAAAAAGGGCAACAACAGACGAGACAGAGAAAACCCAAACCTCAGCAGGATTTTTATTTTTATCTAGAGAACTTAATCATTCTTCCTGTGTTAGGCCCAGAACCTCTAAATATTCCAGGCTGTATCTGCCATTTTGTCAAAAGATGGCAACAAATCACATCAGAAGCCTGGACTTTGTCCATAGTGAGTCTGGGGTACAAGCTTCGTTTCCTCAGCTTGCCACCACCCACAGTAGTAAAACAGTTCAACTCTCAACCTCTAGGCATAGACCTCTTGCTACAAGAGGTCTCTACTCTTCTAGCTCAAGGAGCTATAGAAGAGGTTCCTCTATGCCAACAAGGTACAAGGTTTTACTCCCCCTATTTTCTCATTCCAAAAAAGACAGGGGGGGGGGGGGGTTAAGGACATTTCTAGATCTCAGAGAGCTGAACAAATATCTAGTCTGAGAGAAGTTCAAAATGCTTTCCCTCGGCTCGCTTCTGCCATACCTTCACAGGCAAAATTGGCTATGTTCTCTAGATTTAAAAGATGCCTACATGCATATCTTTATTCATGTAGATCACAGGAAATTTCTTTAGTTCCTAGTCCAGGGAAGACATTTCCAATACAGAGTCCTTCCCTTTGGGCTGGCCTCTGCTTCAAGGGTCTTCACAAAATGCATGGCAGTAGTAGTAGCAGCAGCAGCATTATTCATGAGGACCCTGGGGATTTGTCTTCCCTTACTTGGATGATTGGCTCATCCAGGCGCAGTCAGCTCAAGAAGCTCATCAGGCCCTATTGCGAGCAAAACAAATACTCCAGTATTTGGGATGGGTCATACATCTTCCAAAGTCCCAGCTCACCCCATCTCAATCCCTTGAGTTTATAGGGGCTCGCTTGGACACACAGCTTGCAAGGGCCTTCCTGCCCCAACCACGCTGTCTGTGAATCATCGAGCTAGCATCTCAAGCAGCACTGCAGACCTTCCTTTCTGCTCGACAGATGCTTTGCCTACTAGGTCACATGGCATCTACAGTCCATGTAATACCTTACGCTCGTCTTCACATGAGAGCGGCCCAGTGGACCTTAGGCTTCCTGAGGCCTGGGACCATTGGGAAGCTGTCGGACAAGATCAGAGTTACCACACGCCTGATTCTGTCTCTGTTGGTGGCAGTCTCTAGAAAACCTTTTAATAGGCTCTCCTTTCCAGCAACCACCACCTCAGGCTATCCTAACAGATGCCTCCAAGATGGGTTTGGGGAGCCCACTTGGGCAATCTATCAACACAGGGCCTTTGGTCCTCACAGGAGGCTCTTCTTCATATAAACCTATTTGAACTCAGAGCCATCTCCAATGCTATTCAAGTCTTTTGCACCCAGCTCATAAACAAAACAGTTCTGGTGCAGAAAGACAATCAAGTAGCCATGTTTTACCTCAACAAAAAAGGTGGAACAGGCTCTCTGCAACGAAGCTCTGCGACTATGGGCCTTTGCCAGAGAGCATCAGATTCATCTGCTGGCAGTCTATCTTCCAGGTGTTCAAAACATTTGGGCAGACAGACTCAGTTGAGTACTCCTGCCACACGAGTGGTCACTCCACTCCTACCATCTTGCTTGGGTTTTTCATGCCTGGGGAACACCAGACATAGACCTCTTTGCAAGTCCACAGAATGCCAAACTTCCCGGTTTTGTTCCAGACTTCCAGCACAGAACTGTCAAACCAGGAATGCATTCTTGCTCCAGTGGGGTCAGGATTACCTATATGTATTTCCACCAATTCCTCTAATCCACAAAACCTTATTCAAGCTCCAGAGGGACAAAGGATGCATGATCCTCATAGCGCCTTCCTGGCCGAGGCAAACATGGTATCCTCTTCTCTTGCGTCTCTCTCAAGCCACCCCTCTGGAGTTAGGGAGTGCTTCAGATCTTCTGTCCCAGGACAACGGATCTCTACTACACCCCAGTCCCTACATCTCAAGGCCTAGACTTTCAAGATCTAAACCTGTCTCAACAAGTGAAGGACATTCTTCTGGCCTCCAGCAAGCCTTCCACAAGACTCTCTTATGCTTTTAAGTGGAAAAGGTTCTCTTCCTGCTGTTATCAGAGAGGACTTACTCCCTCTTCAGTACCAGTAGACTCTCTTCTAGAGTATCTCCTTCATTTGTCGGCTTCTGGTCTTCAGACCAATTCTGTTAGAGTCCAGCTTAGTGCTATTGCTGCATCTCATAAGCTCTTAGATGGACAACCAATTTTCTCTCATCCACTTATTTCTAGATTTATGAGAGGACTTCTAACGAAACCTCCCATTAAACCACCTCCAGTGGCATGGGATCTTAACCTTCGGAGCCGCATGCGGCTCTTTCTCACCTTTGCCGCGGCTCCGGAGCACACTGCCCGCCCGGTGACAGGCAATAGTGTTGTAAGATGTATTTAAACGTGGCGTTATGGGCTCCCTCCATGTCCGCTCCCTCCCTTCTTCTGCAGCCGCGGCTCCCTGCCTCTTAGGGAACCACGGCTGTGCTTTTAAAATCATCTCGGAGCCCTTCCTGTCTTGACGGGCTCCGTGCAGCATTGTCCCGCCTCTAAAGGAAGTTTTGGAGGCGGGACAATGCTGCACGGAGCCCGTCAAGACAGGAAGGGCTCCGAGATGATTTTAAAAGCACAGCCGCGGTTCCCTAAGAGGCAGGGAGCCGCGGCTGCAGAGAAGAAGGGAGGGAGCTGACATGGAGGGAGGGGGGCTGACATGGAGGGAGGGAGCAGATATGGATGGAGGGAGGGGGGCTGACATGGAGGGAGGGAGCCGATATGGATGGAGGGAGGGGGGCTGACATGGAGGGATGGAGGGGGGCTGACATGGAGGGAGGGAGCTGATATGGATGGAGGGGGGCTGACATGGAGGGATGGGGCTGACATGGAGGGAGGGAGCTGATATGGATGGAGGGAGGGGGGCTGACATGGAGGGAGGGAGGGAGGGAGGGAGCTGATATGGATGGAGGGAGGAGGGCTGACATGGAGGGGGCTGACATGGAGGGAGGGAGCTGATATGGATGGAGGGGGGGGGGGCTGACATTGGAGGGATGGAGGGGTCTGACATGGAGGGAGGGAGCTGATATGGATGGAGGGAAGGGGGCTGACATGGAGGGATGGAGGGGGCTGATATGGATGGAGGGAGGGGGGCTGACATGGAGGGGGCTGACAGAGGGAGGGAGCTGATATGGAGGGAGGGAGGGGGGCTGACATGGAGGGATTGGGGAAGCGGGCTGACATGGAGGGAGGGAGCTGATATGGATGGAGGGAGGGAGGGGGCTGACATGGAGGGATGTAGCACTGGTACTGGGGTTGTGGGGGACTAGAACTGGATCTGAGCTGTTTCGGGGAGGCTTGGCCTGGTCTTGAGCTGTTGGGGGGTAGGACTGGTTTTGGGCTGATTTGGGGTGGCTAGCACTGGTAATGGGGTTGAGGGGGGATTAGCACTGGAAGCGAGCTGATTGGGGGGCTTTGACTGGGCATGGGCTGATTGTGGGAGGGGAGGATAGAGCTGCTGGCCCTGGAAGATAACTGGGGGCTAAGGCTACAAATGGGCTGATATGAGGGGATGGGAGAATGGAACTGGATCGGAGAGAGGGCTGCCATGGTCTTCGTACTAGAAGGGACTGGTCCGTGGGGACCGAGGGGGACTGGAAGGAAATGGACACCAGTGGTACTCATCGGAATGCATTTTGACAGTGGAAGGTAATGGGTGTGAGGACTGGAAAGGGGCTGATATTGGGGAGGGTTACTGGGACTGGAAATAGGCTGATGGAAAGAAGTGAAGAAAACGAAAGAAGAGATAAGAAATGGCAGATGGACCATAGACCACAGAAAGAGAGCTAAGAGAAGACAGGAAAGCAGAAGCCACAGATCGGGACCAGCATGATCAAAGAATAAATTGGTCAGACAACACAGGTAGAAAAAATAATTTTATTTCATATTAGTGATTTGACTACAAAATCATCATAATTTTGAAATCAAATATTGTTACTTGTTGTTGTGATATTTTCTGGCGTATTTTTTTGGTGTGCGAAGGAAGAGGGTAGTCTTATACGGCGAGTATAGGCCAAACACCTATATTTTAACAGGAAAGTAGGGGGTCGTATATAGCATTAAGGTAAGAAACAATATATGCAGTGTTAGATTTGTTTTAAATGTCGCAATGGTTTTGCGGCTCCCAGGTTTTTTTTTCCCTTCGGAAACGGGTCCAAGTGGCTCTTTATGTCTTAAAGGTTGCAGACCCCTGTTCTAGGGGTACTCATGGAGCCACCTTTTGAGCCTTTGGCTACTTCGGATCTGAAGTTTCTTTCATGGAAAGTCATTTTCCTAATTGCCATCACTTCTGCAAGACACATTAGTGAACTTCAGGCTTTAGTGGCTGATCCACCTTATATGAGGTTTCATCATAAGGTGGTCCTTAGGACTCATCCTCATTTTCTTCCAAAGGTGGTTTCACCTTTTCATCTAAACCAATCAGTTTATCTTCCCGTTTTCTTTCCTAGGCTTCATTCCTCCTCTGTGGAAAGGAAACTTCATACTTTGGACTGTAAAAGAGCTCTAGCTTTTTATCTTCAAAGGACCCAGCCTCACAGAAAGTCTTCTCAGCTTTTTGTGGCTTTTGACTCAGAGTAGTTACTCACCTGTAACAGGTGTTCTCCAGGAGCAGCAGGAATCAGTCCTCACATGTGGGTGACGTTGGCGCCAACGGCGCCCTCGTGCGGAGCATTTCCCCAGCTTTCAAAGAAAGCCTTTGGGAATTGCAGCGCGCATGCGCGGTCCCCTTCCTGCTCAAGGGTGCCATCTTGCTCAGTCTGATGACATAGCTAAAAGACAGCAAAAAATTAGCAAAATAAATCATATGACCAACTCCAAGGGGAGGAAGGAGGGTTGTGAGGACTGATTCCTGCTGCTCCTGGAGAACACCTGTTACAGGTGAGTAACTACTCTTTCTCCAGGACCAAGCAGGAAGTCAGTCCTCACATATGGGACTCCCCAGCTTAAGGCTACCGGAGACCTCAAGCCAAAAAAATGAGCTCCCTCTAGCTCGTCAGTACGTAAGGAAGGAAGGAATCTTCTCTGAGAACGCCCCCGACCGGTAGCCCAACACCAGGGCCGGAGGGTAGGAGTTGCCTAAACCCCAAAGAGATTATGGAGTAGTGCCTGTCCGAAAGCACTGTCCCTGCGGGACTTCCTCTCAAGGCAGTAATGGGCCACAAAAGTCTGGCTTGAAGACCAAGTAGCGGCCCGGCAGATGTCTGCCAACGGAACAGAGCGGAGATGAGCCACTGACGCAGCCTTCGCCCGACACGATGAGCTGTGACTCGACCCTCCAACGAGAGGCCGGTTGCCCCATAAGCCCAAGCGATACAGTCAGCGACCCATATGGACAAAGTATGCTTGGAGACAGGTAACCCCAACTTATTGGGGTCAAAAGAAACAAAGAGCTGAACAGCCCTCCGATGCTCCCGTGTACGGTCAAGGTAGAAGGACAATGCCCTCCTACAGTCCAGGGTATGCAGGACCATCTCAGCCCGGTTGGCATGCGGCCTGGGAAAGAAGGTCGGAAGAACCACCTCCTGATTGAGGTGAAAAGGGGAGACAACCTTAGGAAGAAACTTCGGGTGAGTCCGTAAGACTACCCTATTCCTGTAGAACCTAGTGTAAGGGGGATCAGACACTAGTGCCTGAAGTTCACTCACTCACCTAGCAGAGGTAAGAGCTACCAGAAACAAGGTTTTCCAGGAGAGAAAACGGAGAGGGCAGGTAGCCATAGGTTCAAATGGCGGACAAGTAAGCCGCTGTAAGACCACATTCAGATCCCACTCGGGCTGGTGGACGTAAAGGAGGCTTAAGCAGGAGGAGGCCTCTGAGAAAACGAGCCAAAGGGTGGTTGGAAAGAGGCCTCCCGTCCACCGGCAAGTGATGCGCTGAGAGAGCACTGAGGTGAACCCTGACAGAGTTGGACTTAAGGCCTAGATTGGAGAGGTAAAGCAAATATTGCAATACTACCGCTACCAAGCACGAGAAGGGATTCTCGCTGTGCTAAGCACACCAGATGGAGAATCTACGCCACTTAAGAGTATAGGATTTCCTGGTGGATTGCCGCCTAGAGGCTAAGACGACGTCTTCCACCTCTCTAGGCAGGAGTAGGGGAGCCAGGACTACCCTTTCAGCAGCCAGGCCATCAGATGAAGGGACTGGAGGTTGGGGTAGAAGAGAGACCCCTGGTCCTGAGACAGGAGATCGTGTTGAATTCCCAGAGGCAGGGGAGTGTCCACTGCCAGTTGCAACAGGAGTGGGAACCACGGCTGCCTCGGCCACCTGGGGGCTATCAGAATAATTGAGGCCCTGTCCTTGAGGACCTTGAACAGTGTTCGAGACACTAGTGGCGTGGGAGGAAACGCATACAGTAGGCCTTGGGACCACGGAATCAGAAAGGCATCCGCTGCTACTCGGAGAGGACGCGGTTGTCTGGAACAGAATCTCGGGAGTTGCCGGTTCAGAGGGCTGGCGAAGAGATCCATGGTGGGGAGTCCCCACCTGAGAAAGATCTGCTGAACCACCAATGGATTCAATCTCCATTCGTGTGGTTGCAGTATCCTGCTCAGTCTGTCCGCCAGGTAATTTTCTTGACCGGTGAGGTAGACAGCCCTGAGGAGGATTCCGTGATGGACGGCCCAAGAGCACAGACGTTGTGCCTCCTGACAGAGAAGGAAGGATCCCGTGCCTCCTTGTTTGTTCACGTAGAACATGGCAACTTGATTGTCCATCTGGACCAGTACAGACTGGTGAGACGTGAGGTGGGAGAAGGCTCTCAGAGCTAGGCGTATCGCCCATAGCTCCAGGAAGTTTATCTGCTGAGCAGCCTCCCAAGGAGTCCAGAGACCCTGAGTACATGCCCCTTGGCAATGTGCTCCCCAACCGAGAAGAGAAGCATCTGTCGTCAGCACTTGAGAATGCAGGGGGGGGGGGAAATGAAAATCCACCCCAAGTACCAGATTCGGAAGATGAAGCCACCACTGTAGAGAGGAGACGAGCAGGGTGGAAACTCTCACCGAGTCTGCAAGGCTCCCCATGGCCTGATGCCACTGAGTTCGAAGGCTCCACTGAGCAGGCCGCATGTGTAGGCGGGCATTGGGGGTTACATGAACCGTGGAAGCCATATGGCCGAGAAGTCTCAGGAATTGCCTGGCGGAGACCAGGGAATTGCTGTGAAACTGCCTGGCCACATCCATCAACCGGAGGGCCCTGTCCACTGGCAGAAAAGCCCTCACCTGAAGAGTGTCTAGCCTTGCTCCTATGAATTCCAAGTTCTGGGATGGGAGCAAAGTGGACTTTGGCTCTGCTTCAGCACTTGGGGTTTGTCATAAACTTCGCACAGTGCGAAGGGTGGCTAGACTGGCCTCCTGGGAAGACTGGCCCCTTATGAGCCAGTCGTCCAGGTATGGAAACACAAAAAGACCTTGAAGCCTCAGGTAGGTCGCCACCACCGCCAGGCACTTGGTGAACACCCTGGGAGCGGAGGTTAGGCCAAAGGGAAGTACTCTTTACTGGTATTGGTTTCCCCCCACAACAAATCTGAGATATTGTCTTTGGTCTGGATGAATAAGGATGTGAGTATAAACATCCTTTAGATCTAAGGAGCATAGCCAATCTCCCTGCTGGAGGTAGGGCAGCAGGATTCCAAGGGTAAGCATCTTGAACTTTTCCCTCTCCAGGAACTTGTTGAGGTTGTGCAAGTCTAGGATGGGTCTGAGGCCTCCTGTTCTTTTTGGTACCAGAAAGTACCTGGAATAAAAGCCGTGACCTCTCAGGTGGTGGGGCACCGGTTCCACAGCCTGTTCCTTTAGCAGACTTGCTAACTCCTGAAGGAGTAGGTCCCTGTGCAGAGGGAGTCTTGGAAGCTCCCCTGGAAAATAGGAAGGAGGTACCTGGTGAAAATGGAGAAGAGAGCCCTTCTGGACTATATGGAGCACCCAGGTATCTGAGGTGACGGCTGACAACCTGTGGGCAAAGTGGGCCAGCCGGCCTCCTGTGCTGATGCGAGCCAGCTGAGGAGAAGAGGCTATGCTTGCTGAGTCAAAAACCCCCACCCTGCTGAGCAGGGGCCGGTGTAGGTGGCTTGGGGGCCTTCTGCCTACGGGGCCCATGACCCTGCCCCTTGGCCTGCTGACCCTGTTGGGGAGCTGCAGAGGCCTGATAATGAGGGTATTGTTTATAGGCAGATGACTTCCTCGGGTAAAAGGTCTTTTTTCCCCGAGCCCTTCTTCTGAGAAGGGGCAGAGGTTTTCCTGGACAGCCTAGTCCGGGTAAGAGTCTCTGTCTCGTGTTCTGCAGCCTTTTCAGCCATGGGCTTGACAAAGAGGTTTTCACCTCGGCAGGGGACATCGACCAACTTGTCCTGCACCCATGGCTCGAGGTCGGATGACTGTAGCCAAGCCTGTCGGTGGGCACCGATGCTGGCCCCGGCTGCTCGGGCCGA
Source organism: Ichthyophis bannanicus (assembly GCA_033557465.1). Classification (NCBI taxonomy): domain Eukaryota; kingdom Metazoa; phylum Chordata; class Amphibia; order Gymnophiona; family Ichthyophiidae; genus Ichthyophis; species Ichthyophis bannanicus. Next base: position 8,753,700 of record CM066044.1, on the reverse strand, counting down.
AGCCTCGAAGCCATCGTAGGCTACTCGAGAGATAAACGTCAAGCACTCTCGAATACCAGTGGACAAGGCCTGGAACCTCTGCAAAGGTTCCTCGGAGAGACCAGCAGAGAACCCGGCAATCTCCTTTGCCAGGTCTCGGAGATACATGCCCATGTAGAGCTGGTACGTCTGGACACGGCAAGCAAGCATAGAGCCCTGGAAGCACTTCTTACCGAGGGCATCCAGGTTCCGGGCCTCCCGGCCGGGAAGCACCAAGGAGTGCATCTTCTGACTTTTCAGTTGATGCATAGCCGATTCCACAACCATGGAGTGGTGCGGTAATTGTGCCTTTTGGAACCCAGGGCTCTTGCGGACCCGATAGATGGAATCGACCTGCTTGCTTAACACTGGCATCGAGGCCGGGGTTTCCCACATGCGGAAGAGCAGCTGCTCCAGCATCGGAGGAACCGGTACAGTAAAGGCCTCCTTCGGGGGAGAGTCATACTGGAGGGCCTCGAGCTCGTCCTCGGGATCCGCGGGGAAGGCCAAGGCCTTGGCCATATCCCACATGAAGTCCGAGAACCGGGTATCCTCCGGTGGGGATTGTCTCCGAGGTTCAGACTCCAGCGAGTCCGATGGGACACACCGAGTCCGATAAGTGTCTGGTGACTCTTCGTCCTCCGTCTCCCAGCCCGACTCCTTGGAGGAGGAATCAAGCGGCTCCGGTCGGGCGGGCACCGATGCCATCCGCCCCGACGCCGAGGGTACCGGCGTCGACGACCTCGGTCCCGAACGGGAGGCCGAGGGAGACCGTGGCCGAGGATCGACTCGAGCCCGCATGGACTCGAGGATCGGCTCGGCCTCCGGGGTCGACTTGGACGTCGAGGTCCCGGTGTCAGGGCAGATGCACCGGTGAGACCAGCGATCAATGCCCGCTGCTGTTCCATGAAGGCAGCGATGCTGCTCTCCAAGGCCGTCAACCTGAGTCTGAGCTCAGGAGACCCAGCAGCCCCTGACTCGGGCCCCGATGGCAGCTCCCCTGGAGGAGAGTCCACGAGGACTACAGCACTTACGTGTCCAGGAGACTCCATCTCGATACGAGGATCTTTGGCAGGCCTCTCAGACTCCGAAGACCCAGGATGGCTATCGGGGCTATGCGACCTGGCCCTCGAGGAACCAGGAGCGTCCACCAACGCCACCCTTGCGGGTTTCTTCTTCCTGCGATGTTCCCACGAAGGAGACCCCCGCTCAGAGGAACCCCGACACTGCTCGGGGCCGGAGTCCCGAGATGTTGAGGCCTCTGACGAGGTCCAGGCCCATCCGGACGCGGAGTCAGAGAAGATCCTATCCTTCTGGTGCTGCCGACTCCTCAATGCCTTCGAGGACATTTTGCCACACGGACCACAGATCATCGGGTCATGATCGGGTCCGAGGCAGCGGAGGCAGCAGTCGTGTGTGTCGGTAAGAGACATAAGTTTCTTACATCGATCACACTTTTTAAACCCGCTGGTAGCCAACGGGGGAAAAAGGGCTCCTGCGAGGTCAAAAGACCGGGCTGCCAGTGAAAAAAGAAAAATGGCACGAACACTAGTCACAAAGGACAAAAACCGAAAAAGAGAGAGTGGACACGATACCGGCATATCGGGCCAAGGCGGGAAAAGGATCCAGCGTCGAACTGAAGAAAAAAAAACGAAAAAAAACCAGGGAAATCAACTTTTTCCTCGGGGAAAAACAAACTATGTCCGTCGGGCTCCGCGGAAAAAAGAAGACTGAGCAAGATGGCACCCTTGGGCGGGAAGGGGACCGCGCATGTGCGCTGCAATTCCCAAAGGCTTTCTTTGAAAGCTGGGGAAATGCTCCGCACGAGGGTTCTGTCGGCGCCGACGTCACCCATATGTGAGGACTGACTTCCTGCTTGGTCCTGGAGAATAGCCATTTAGGACTTACTGTCACTAAGAGAACCCTCTCTAAATGGATTGCAGATTGTATTTCCTATACATATCAAAGTAAAGGAATACCTCTGGAAGGCCATGTCACAGCTCATAATGTCAGAGCCATGGCAGCCTCAACAGCTAACCTTTTTGTTCAGTGGCTATTGATAATCTGCAAAGCAGCAACTTGGGCCTCAGTACATACTTTCACTGCCCATTATTGTCTGGACAAGGACTCCCGCTGGGATGCCTTGTTTGGTCAAGCTGTTCTGCAACACCTTTTCCACTCATAGTTCAACTCCTACCCTCCATCCACTTGGATGCCTGAGGTCTCTGGGGGAAGCATAGCCCATCTACATAGATTTGCTACATGCTAGGTCTTCCCTAGGCATCTTTCAGCTGGGGAGTCCCCATATGTGAAGACTCATTCCTGTTTGTTCCTGGAGATAGCGTAGTTACTCACCTGTAACAGGTGATCTCCGGGAACAGCAGGAATAAGTCTACACAACCCACCCGCCTCACCTAGGAGTTCTCTATTTTTATCTATTTCTCTCCTTCGGTCTCAGCTTTAAACTCAACTGAAGAGAGGGAGGTAGATGGGTGGGAAGGCAGTACGGATGCATGCTCCCAAAGGCGTTCCTATTGGATGCTGGGGAGCGTTCCCATGCAGGCTCAAGCAGTACCGACGATACCCATATGTGAAGACTTATTCCTGCTGTTCCCGGAGATCACCTGTTACAGGTGAGTAACTATGCTTTCGATTTGTACCTCTAATGGTAATGAATTCCAAAATATTTGGCCACTGAACTGCAAAAACAATTTAGATTAGCTGCATACTGATAAACCTCACTTGAACTCATCACTAGGAACTATTGGAAAGAGCTGTATTAACAATCTTATGTATAAAGAAAAGGTAATATTATATAGAGCATGGCAAAACAAGCAAATAACTGCAAAGCTTCATTGAGAGTCAAATGAAGGGCAGCCGAAACTGAGGGCAGGAGATTTTTTTTGTTTAAAAAAAAGTTCAGGTCATTCTGAAGTTATGCTATAGAACTGTTGGTGGTGTTGTTGTTGTTGAGGTCCATAGAGTCTGTCACATCATGGCAACCCTCTACCATCCTAAACTGTGTACAGTCCTCAGTCAGATGGATAATTGTTGGCAGAGTGTCATCTGTATAAACAAAACAAATGCAATGTGTGCCTTCAAGTCAATGCTGACTCCTGGCAACCTAGCAGCTCCTGGGTTTTCTTGACAGTTTGACCAGAAGTAGATTGCCAGGCCTTTCTTCTTAGGCAATGGAGGGTTAAGCAACTTGCCCAAGGTCACAAAGAGTGGCAGTGGGAATCAAACTCTAGTCTCTTAGTTACCAAGTCAGTGCTGTGACCACTAGGCAGTACTGGTCTTCCTCTTTTGTGCTAACCCTCAACCTTGTCAAGTATGTGTCCAAAATATGAACAGTCCAAATCTGTAGCACTAAGTAGGACAAATGCCCATAGCTATGAAAGTTTCCAGAAATTAATACAACTAACATTCTCAAATTTTAAAGAGAAATACCACTTAAAATAAATGTACAAGTTTAATAGCAGAGCTGAATAAATAAATTCCCACTTGAATAGACCTGTACAAATGAGTCCCATAAAAAGTGCTTAATATGAGAAGTATGACAGGCACAAATGACACATCAGAATATACAGGAAACAGGCCAACTACTGCAGTGCTGCTTAGATGATCCAACAGCTAATAAGAGTTGTCAATAATGGGCTCTAATGAAAAAATAGGCATGGTATAGATGATAGGGTAGGGCTTAGTCCACTACTACCACTGAGCATTTCTATAGCACTACAAGATGTTTGCTGCACTGCATAGACATGTAAGAGACAAGTCCCTGCTCATCAGAGCTTACAATCTAGTCAAGACAGACAACACAATGAGATCAGGTGAGTCAAGATCCAAAAGCAGCAGTGAAGAGGTGAGTTTTCAGCCTGGATTTGAAAAGGCTCAGAGAAGGCACCTGACATATAGATTCAGGTAGTTTGTTCCAGGCATAAGGTGCAAGGAACGAAGGCTGGAGTTTACAGTAGAAGAGAAGGGCACAGATAGAAGCAATTGGCCAGAAGAGTGGAGTTCCCGAAAGGGGGTGTAGGGCGAGATAAGAGAAGAAAGGTAGTGAGGAGCTGCAGAGTGAATGCACTTATAGGTTAGCCGGAGAAGTTTGCCCTGAATGCAGAAACAGTCAAGTCATTTCATTGGCTCCCTGGAGCCAATGAGTGTTCTCCCACATGCATGCTCAAGGTTTGCTGCCGCCCCTTCTAACAGGGCAGCAGAGGGGGCTGGACTGGCATGCCATGCCTTGAGTGAATGCTTGTGCTCAAGGCCTGCTGCTGCTCTAACAGCAACTGCTAGGCCACAGGAGCCAGATAGCCCAGACTGGGGGTGGCAACAGAAGGAGGGAGGAAGCAGGTAGAGATGCTGGACATTTGGGGGAAGAGATAGGGAAAGGAAGACGTGATGCCAGAAATGCGTAGGGAAGGACAAGGGATGATGCAGGACCACAGGGAAAAAGGTAGGCAAGAGAATGTGAGATGCTGGGTCTATGGCAGAGTAAAGGAAAGGGGAGATGTTGGATTGTCAGAGCAGGGCACAGGCGCATGGCTAAAAGTTCACCTAGGGTGTCAGATAGCAGGGACTTTATTAAGGCAATTTTTGGAAAATCAAAACAAACTAACTTCCACACTTCAAAAAAAATGGAGAGGGGTAGCTTGGATGGAGTTGCAGGCATAACCCTAAATAAAAGGGCACGGGGGGGGGGGGGGGGTAAACTGCATGGAGCAGCAGGTATAGCACAGTTACTTACCTGTAACAGGTGATCTCTGGGAACAGCAGGAATAAGTCTTCACATATGGGTACGTCGGTACCGACGGAGTCAGCACGGGAACGCTTCCCAGCGTCCAATCAGAAAGCTTTTGGAAGCATCCCAACACGCCTGCGTGCTGCCTTCCCAACTGCCTCTCCTCAGTTAAGTTTTAAAGCTGAGAGAGAGAGAGAGAGAGAGAGAGAGAGAGAGCGAGCAAGCAAGGTAGGGAAAGATAGATATAGAGAAATGCAACTCCATGGGGAGGTGGGTGGGTTGTGAAGACTTATTCCTGCTGTTCCCAGAGATCACCTGTTACAGGTAAGTAACTGTGCTATCTCCAGGAACAAGCAGGAATGAGTCTTCACATATGGGGACTCCCAAGCTCAGATGCCCGGAGGGAGTCCTAGCATGTTGCAAGTCTAGAACGAGCCATGCTATTCCTCAGGACCTCAGGCATCCTGGGGATGGAGGGTAGGAGTTGAATACAGAAAAGGAGCTGTGGAACAGCTGGCTAGAACAGGGCTTCAAAGGGGAAGACCCTGTATCGAGGGCATTTAGTAGTAAAATATTGTAATCTGGGCCTCCCTTGGCATTGCACAAGTGCAGAGAGCTACATATGGATCTAATAGAAGAGCCAGTGAAAGTGCTCAAGGGGTACCTCACTGAGAAGTAGAGGTAATAAAGTAGAACAAAACCAAGTGGAGGTCAGAACCCTTCAGGGTGAGAAATAGCCCCAGGGGAAAACTGGGTTAGTATACGAGGTAGAGCTTCAGCGGAAATGCAGAAGGTACTATGAAAGGAAGCTTAAGCTGTTTTGGTCCAAAAAGAGTACAAATGTAGGACCAAGAGAAAAAATGAGTCTGACCCAACTGGACTGGGGTTGGAATCAGTCCATGTAGGGGAGAAAGGGTATGGAGACCCTTGTATCTGACAAGAAAGTAAGGACAGACTCAGGAGCGCTAAGCTTTAGAACAACTGAAGCTCCGCAATGTCTTTCCTAAATGGGGTCAATTAGGAAAGAAAAAAGTACATGGAGAGCTTCAGGAGTACCTAACCTGAAAAGGTTATGGTAAGGAAAAGTTTGTCAATTACCACAGGAAGTGGTTATAGGTGTAGCCCCCTGAGTATGCTGGCACAGCATTGATAGGTGTAGTGCCCATCTGTCAGGATCATATAGGAATGTAAGGATATCTGAACCTAACCGACAGATAAGTAGATGGATAAAGATCTATCTAAAATTATCTCTCTCTCTCTATATAGATAGATATATCTATCTATCTATCTATCTATATACCCTATATGTGTATATATTTAAACTATAAAGAGATATGTATGGGCAGAAGACACAGATATAGATAAGTATATATATACATTTATATCTATCTATCTAGATGAATAGGCAGGCATATAGACACATCTCTCCAGGTATATGGATGGAGAGATGTCCCTAGAACCCCATCCCCCCTAGGGATCTAGGGAGAGAGGAAGATTCATCTCACAGCAAGAAGGTTGATACCTGTTTGAATAGATAAATAGAGAACCCTTTTTTCCTGGTTATGACTGGCAGAGTCAGAGGAAAGGTCTCTGACAAGAAGAAGGCTGAATTCTTTGCAGAACTTGAGCTCTTGAATAACCAGGATGGCCTACGTGAAAATTGCAGAGGATAACTTCAGCCTGTAGCCAGGAAGTCCAGATATCTCCAGAATTGCAGTATGGAGAATGAATAGAGGATGCCTCTGGAGAAAGATACCCTAGTGATCCGCCTATGAGGGCAAGATGGGTATTAGGCGTCCTCTAGCTGCCATTGAAGAAATTTATCTCTGACGAGAAAACCCAAGGAGATATGGGCCAAGCCAGGGAATTGGCCCTCCTTTAGGCTTTCACGTAATGAAAGGCCTGAGGCTTATGCCTCAAAAGAGATTTAAGATGAGATGGAAAGGGTAGGGAATACCTGCCAGACATGAAACATGATTGGGGGAACCCCCCCCCTCTAACCATCTGGGGTTATCTGCTAGGCAAGATACTAATGCTCTCTAGCAAGGGTCCATAGTGCAAAGCTACTCTGTAGAGATGCAGAGAGCATGCTGCAGGTTAGTTAGAAGAAAAAAAACTGGCTGTGGAAAGCCAGCAGGTAACCAGCTATTCTGCCAAGAACAAGGGGGCGAAGAATAGAGTTAACCAACCAGACTGTGATAATAGGGTTTCCCAAACAAGGTTGATAACCTGTTTGGGACTTAGCACTGAGGCTAGGATTGCTAGTGGAGGGGAAGCCCTGGTTGTGTAGTGAATAAAACCAGTGGCTTAACCACTAGGAATTGCTGTATCTGCAGCAACTACCAGGGCAGCATGGAAAATTTCTTTTCCCTCTTTCTTTTTTAGATCGTGAAAAACGAAGCAGACATGGTAGGAATTCCTATTGTCTGATGAGCTGCCCTAAGGTAACAAGGGGGAAAACAACTCCAGAAGGGAGAATCCTCTGGTAGAACAGGTAAAGGACTATAGGGGCTTACCCGTGGAAAAGAGCCACTCTTACAAACCAAATGTTGTAGTAAGAGGGAGGTAAGACAGAGTTGCAAGAGACAGACTATGGAGGAAGTCTCTGACAGGTGAGATGATACATGCCAGTACAGGGAAACAACTGTCTATTGATAGTTGTTACCTCTCGTTCCTCCAAGAGGAAGAGGAAAATCTGTTAAGTATGGGCATGATCATCATAAAGACTCAGAGAAAAGATGCCTTATGAAGAGATATCTAGGTAGGTTAGGATAAATTTAGTGCAGATACTGCAAGTGAAAAGAAGCAGACTGCCACCCTAACCACCAACCAAGAGGGACAATGATCTATTTGAAACCCTGCGACTGCTGGGTTTGTTGACCCTGTTGAGTTTGTGGATTCTTCAGACCAGAGCGATGTTTCCCTTGATTGGGAACCATCTGTATGATGGGCAGATGATGGATAAAACCTTCTCCCCCTAGGGGAAGAAAGTTTGGTAGGACATTTCCTACCTACTGGGAAAGAAGGCGGCATAGAACAGCCTCTGGAAACAGGAAAGTCAGTGGATAACTGAGTAACCTGGAGTAAAGGCTCCTTGTTGAAGAGATTTTCTCCAGTGCAAGGAGTATTTCCCAGTCTTTCTTGTGCCCATTTGTCCAAGTCTGAAGCTTGGAGCCAGGCTCTACGTCGTGCCCCTATAGCTACAGCAGAAGTCCTGCTAACAGACTCAAAGGAGTCTAGGGTAGCACGAATAAGAAACCTAGAGATATGTTGCGTATGACCAATCAGTGAGGAATAGTCTGTACATCTGGGTTCTTGAAGAAAAGGAGTCAAAAGATGTAATTGCTTTGTGACCTCCTCAAGAGACAGACCCATATAAAAAATATATGAGAGAATTCTTGCTGAAAGCATGGATGTCTGGAAGGTTTGATGTCCAAAGGCATCTATTGTCTTAGACTCACGACCTTGCGGACAAGAGTGCTTTTTATTACTCTTCACTCGCCTCATTGCTGATTCTACCACAGTGGAATGATGGAGTCTTTTGAAACTCTGGAGAGGGGGGCACCTGATATAGAAGATCAGTTGCTCTAGAAGGTGGGGGTACCTTTAAAGGAGCTTCCCACATTCGTAGAAGGAGATCCTGCAAAGAATGATGCAAAGGAAGCATTATGTTCTCCTTTGCTTTGCTAGGAACAGAGAGGTATTCTGTATTCCCATGTGTAGGATCTTGTCCAGGAATAGGAATGGCAAGTGATTTTGCCATATCTAGGAGGAAAGTCTGGAAAGAAGGATCCCCAGAGGGAACTTCCCTTGGATAGGCTAGATCTGATGAAGAACTAGCGTTGGCACCGAGGGATCTAGCTAGGTATATAGGAATAGAAGATCCTGAATGGTGCAGTATGGGATCCTTAGAAGGTGGTCGCTGGTACTGCAGGTCAGGACCAGCGACAGTCGGTAACAGGTCGTCCATGCTAGGGATCGATTCCAAACTCAGCATCGAGGGAAGCGAGCCTGACGAGAGAAGCATGGAAGGTACCGACAACAAAGGTAATGTGGATATCGGTACCGACTTCGGTACTGTATCTGATACCGGTGAATGAAGGCCAGCCGGTGGCAACTCTAACGGTATCGGAGGAACCGAGAGTTGCGGATCCGAAGTATTGGAACCGAGCCTTCGGTACTGACGGGAGTCGGTACCCAGTCCTCCAGACTGGAGATCGATTCTAGACTCGGTATCGAAGGAAGTGAGTCTATCGATGCACGTCTGGAGGGTACCGACGTCGGTACCAATACTGGAAAGTCGGTCTGAAGTGTATCCACCAGGCCCGTAGGTACCGAGGACGCCAGATGACGATCCTTGGTGAGGAATGTTACATCCAACACCAGTGCCGATACCGGGGTATCGGTACTGCTCGAAGCGGATGCCACCACCGGGCATGGCTCAGGTATGTTCTGCGAGGGGTGAACCTCAGGAACAACCTGAAACCCCACACAGGCTTTGGGGTTTTGAAGCCAGTGGATTCTCGAGGACAAGGCCGGAGGCATCTCTATGCTGTGCATGAGAATTGCCGCTCGAGGACTGGCTAGTCTTAACAGACTGTTTTTGGGTTACCTGATCCTGTGGAAAAGATATGGTCGGTGCCCTGAAGCTGGAGGGGGACCGCGTGTCGAGGAGAACTCGATATTGAAAACTTCTTCTCACAATACTATTGCCCGAGGGCTCCGAAGGAAAATGGTCAGGACCCAAGCAGGTTAGACACCAATTGTGAGTGTCTAAAAATAAAGTTGTACCGCCACAGTTTGTACATTTCTTGGGGAAAGTAGCTGGCGGTTCCATGAAGGAAATGGAGAGGCCTAGAAGGCCTGAGACACTGTGAGACACTAAGAAAACAATATTCCTTAAAAAGGAAAATTTTACAAGAAAAGAAAAAAGAAACACCGGCGGTACCAGTGGCGTCGGGGAAGGCAGCCGCGACCACAAGAAAACTAAAAGAAGAATTTTCTGCGGTGACAGGAGGACGTCCTGCCGGCTCCGCGGAAAAACAAAAACTGAGGAGAGGCAGTTGGGAAGGCAGCACGCAGGCGTGTTGGGATGCTTCCAAAAGCTTTCTGATTGGATGCTGGGAAGCGTTCCCGCGCGGACTCAGTCGGTACCGACGTACCCATATGTGAAGACTCATTCCTGGAGATAATACTAAACAAAGGCACAGAGTGAGACGGGGGAGGGTAACCAGCATAGAGCAACAGATACAACCCTCACCACCTCACTGGGCAGACTAGATGAACTATGCAGGTCTTTATCTGACATTATTTACTATGTCAATGTGTCTAAAGAGACCCTGGTCATTCTTGTCCAAATTATCACAAAAAGATCAAGCACCATGAAGAACAGGGACCTTGGGCCTACCTCATGCATGTTTACTTATAACAGCATCCTTTCCCTTCACGTTGAGTCCTTCAGTACTCAGAGGCTGTTAGGACTTAAAGCACGAGCCTGGGATGTTCCTCACAGAGCAGATGTAGACTCCAGTTACCAGATGATAGGAGGCTGGAGAACTACAGGAATGAGAACAAGGTCTCCCGTCCAGGGATTAACCAGGCCTGACCCTACTTCGGGTTGGAGAATAAGTGAGATTAGATTAGATTCAAGGCAAAGAGGCTATAGGTAAGAGACAGTAACAGGAGTTAAGTATAAAAACACCCAGGAACTTTCTTAAGAGACCTATCCAAGGGCGACGTAAAATGGGAGTTCCTGGGCCTAAATGAGTATAAGGGACCAATCGGAGATGCATTCTCAGAGAACAATTTGAGTATGACTGCATCCTCCTGCTTGACTAGAGAAGGCAGAATTGCTTACCTGTAATGGAGTTTCACTGTGGACAGCAGGGGAATGGAACCTCACAATCCCCCCCTCCCCAAGAATGCTGGTATTGGAGCTATGTTATGGATGGAGGTGGGATGGAAGAATAGTAGTGCGTGAACTGCTGCACATGTTCAGAAAGACACACAAAGTTCTTCTGAGTTTAATAGCAGAGGACAGTCCAGATTCAAGCAACTCTATCATCCAGACCTCCAGCCCCATGCCTGTGCTGTCCATGGAGAACCAAGCCCCATTATAAGTAAATAGTTCCACTGTCTTGATACTAAACTGTTTTCACTTTAGAAGGATGAATCATACAGTGCTCCAAGGAATATTCAAACATATTGAGGGAAGGCTATAAGAAAGTGTTTGAACAACATAAGCCTAGCATTCATTTAGCACATTTAGACCTTTGCTTCACATTCACTAGACAAGTTATTCTTGTTCCAAAGTACTGAAAACTACTCAATTATGGTGACTGGACACAGGTGCACTCTAATTTATCCTTGGGTCAGCCCTGCACGCCAAAACTATTGATGAACTGCATTATGGAGCAAAGTCTCGCATGTTCAGAGGCATTTCAAGGATTGACAACAAAAGTGCTTTTGCTAGCCTCTGAAGAAATTTGGTTAGGAAACCACCTCCATTATTCCCGCTCTCCTAAAAAGTATACCATTTCCCCTCTTTTCATATATTGCAATATCTTCCATCACCCCACTGTCCCATTTCTTCAGCATTAGAGCTTCTTTCATCATCATAGAGAGGTGGTGGTGCTCTAGGATAGGATCCCTGCAGTTCCCATCCACTATGCAAAGGAGTGTGTGAGACCTTATAGTGGAGGGAGTTGGTCGCTGTTGAGGTGGCACATATAATGGGACCTACTGGGCAAGTAATTGTTGAGGTGCAGGAGCTGCTGCGATTGTTGCTTGGAGAAGCACCAATACTTGCTGAAACAAATTTTGCATAAGCTGAAGAGCTATTTTACCTGGCAGCTGGACATTGCCTGGCTCCTTATGCGGGACTGGGATGTTTTGCAAGGGCTGTGTAGGAGTAGGTTTTTTTTTTTTTTTTTTTGTGTGCTTTAAAATGCCTGTCAAGTCAGTATTAAATTGCTCCTTATTGGGCAGACTGACGCTTAGTGATTCAAGCCCCAGCATAGGTGACCTAGTTACAGATCTCCCATCCATCAAGGAAAAACAGCTACTGGCAGCCAATCCCTAGCCAGCTTGAAAAGCATAAGCTCTTCTGCCAGGAGTGGGCAAAAACTGCACCAGCCTGCTGAAAAATGGTGGTAGACACTTATCCTGAACAATTCATGGCTGTTATTACTACAAAAGGGGCTTCCACAACTAGACTGGCTAAAGGCATGTGAAGACCTATGTAATCAAGAATTTTTGATTTCTTATGTTGCTGTTAAGTGCCATTGAGTCAATGTAGATGCATGGTGACCCTGGGAATAGCTGCCCTAAACTACGTTCAGTCTTCATTCAGGCAGCTAATGTTGATGGATCAATACAATAACGGCTATTAATACCACTCTATCACATTGCTGGTCTTCCTCTTTTGCACTGACCTTCAACCTTGCCACAAGCATGCTCTCTCTCTCTCTCTCTAATGATCTCACTTTGCATGAGTCTAAAGCATGAAAGTCAAAGTCTTATCATTTGAGCTTCTAAGGAAAATTTAGGGTTGATCTCCTCTAATACTGACTGATTTGTTCTTGAAGAACAAATTCCTGTCAGTACCATAATTCAAAAGACATCTATTTTCTTCCCATCTTTCTTCTTCACTGTCCAACTTTTGCATCCATATGACATTGAAAATACCACGGCTTAGACAAGTCAAATCTTTGTGTGCAGAGATGAATCTCTGCATTCGTTATCCAGGTCCTTCATAACCGTTTTGCCAAGAGCAATACATCATTGGATTTCTTGACTGCTTGTCATTTCATTATTGTTCTGCACTATTGCTCGTTCTTCTCCATGAAGGATAAAGTTAATGATTTTGCCAGTTGTCAGATGTCTTTGTGTTAATGTCCAGGCCCATTTTAAGACTGTTCCTTGATCTTGATAAATGGATACTTTAGATATAGTCTTCACTTTCAGCCAATAACATGGTATCAGCAGCATAGCTACGGTTCTTGATAAGTCTTTCAAGTATTACACTGTATTGTAATTTATTTTTTTAGACAGGATTTTTACAAGGCAGTGTGAAATGGTGTGAAGAAAAGCACAAAAACTAACAGCATACTTGAGAACCACAGGACAATTTGGGTAGTGGATAAAGAAAATCAATGGGATTTAAGATCATCATTTTGCAAATGATCATTTGTAAAGCTTTTATGTTCCTAGACAGTTTTGAAACTCTTGAAGGCTAATACCCATTTTACTAAACCAAATCATCAAATATATGCATTTATTCTTACCTTTATTTCTGCCTGCTTTAAACTAGAATAGTACAAACATTAAGGCCCAGTAATAAATCTATTTGGTAGTTTAAATTCTTGTTCAACCTTATATTTCAATACATCATTTTCAAGTTCAGCAATAAAAAACAAACAAACACACAACCCACATCCATTCAGAAAAAATGTCACTTAGGGGCATGCATACTAAACTGCAGTAACCTTCTGCACTTTCACATTCAATTTTGCATCAGAGTGCACTGTCGGGGGCACTTTTCACACAGGGCACCAACCCATCACATGGGTCCACATTAAATAAAAACAAAACAAAAGAGGCTGCCAAGCCAGAACCCTATAATCAAACAATTTGATACACCTGGTTGTCTAGTGGATAAGGTGGAGATCTATAATTCCTCTCACGTCCTGCTGCCACTGCCTGGCTATGACCCCTAGCGGTAGTACTGCTAGGAGTCAATCACTCCTCATAGTTTGGGGGATACGGTCTAGTGGAAGGCAACTGAAGTGGGGTGGAGGGACCACTGCGGTGGTTGAGTAAGCAGCAGCATAGTAGAGCTATTTTCTACAACAGCTGGAGCAGACAGCCTGCTCTTTGTGCAGGATAAGCATGTCTTGAGAGGGTTGCGCATGAGCTGTTTGTTTTTCTTAGGTGGCTCTGAGCCACGGCCCTCGTTTCTGTTTTAAAATGTCTGGAGAGGCAGTATTAATTTCTCCTCATCTGGCAGACAATCTCATGGTACTACTGCCTGGGCTCAAATCAGGAGGTGTCATAGCTGCCATTTTGACCACAGGCAGAACCCTTCCTGCCCCACCTACTAGAGACTATCAGGGATCCCCTGGTAAGTCCTGGGAGGAGGGGTCCGAGTTGGGATGGGAGGGTAGGAGGATTGGGATTTTTTTCTTTTGGGCCATAGCTACATTAATTGCTGCCAGTAGTGGTAGTAGTAGAGTCACTTCCTGACCTACAGTTATTGGCAGCACATGGTAACATAGCTTCTGCTGTCAGTAATGGTCATGTCCTAATCTCTGTCCATAACCCACCCTGAGTATGGCTTGCATGCACTAATCGGCAGCATGAGCTAATACCCACTAAATGCTTAGCACAGTTTAGCAACCATGCCTCAATGTTAACTTGCAACATTTCATACCGAAATCATAGCAAATTGGACAATATCTCAAATTCTTCTTCTTTTCCATTTCATATGAAAAAGCAGCACTCTTGCAGGCCAGTCCTCCTGTGCATGCCCTAGCAGAGATGGCTTAGTTCCGGCAAGGGGAAAAAAAAAAAACAAAAAAAAAAAACAACCTAGTTTCTGTTATTATGATAGCCCTGGCCAGACAAAGATAACACCAGGGACAAGCTTGTCAGACAACCCTGTCCCAGCAAGGGTTTCCCAGCATCACCCCTATGTGTGTTCTAAGAACAGGACACATGTCAAAAATGAAGGGGAGAAAATCCAAAATGAGCTAATAATGAATGCTCAAAGTTTAATACCACATCCTTCTCCTCGTCCAAGAGCTGGAACAACTGGTTCTACCGTAATCTCTCCAACAGCATTTCTTTTTTAGAAAAAAGGTCTTTTTTAGAAAAAAGGTCTTTTTCTTCATGGTCACAGCTACAACTCTGGAGTTTGCCAAGTGCTCAGCAAATACTTGCCTGAAGATGGTTTTTATTCTACAAAATGACGAGAGGAGCCCAATAAAAGGAAGTGGATGCCGTTAGGCCTTTCTTAAAAAGCACCCTTGCTCTCCTGCACACATGGAAGTAAGCAGAGAACGTGTTCCAGCCAGCAGCTATTCATTTGGTGCTTGACAGGAAATACATTGTTCCCTGTCCTGAAACAAGCTCCTTAAAGCTTTCATCACCACATCTGGCATGTGATCAATTATCATCTTGGGACTGATGAATATGCTGCTGAACAGAGTTTCCTTGGACCATTTGGCACTGTAGGCGACATCGGAAAAGCAGAACCTTTGAAGAAGAAACAAATGAAGATGCAGTCTAAAGTTTTTGCAGAGCTTTTTTTAAAAAAATGATCAGATCAGTTTTTAACCCTAAAGATCTCATACAAATCCCTGCTAAGCAAGAGTGAATGGAGTTATGTAACAAATCAAAGATTCAACCAGTCATTTTATCCACCTCTGGTGAAACTGGTATATTCACATTTGTCAGGAAGGAACAAGGGGGCAGCCCAATGGCTCAAGTAGCAACTGCTGAGCAGTTACATAGTGTTCCTTGGTGCAATTCCTGAAATGGGTCTTCTGCATCCCTGGTCAGCGGGAACTGGAGATGCTGCTGAAGCAACATGCACAGCTTTTAGGGCAAGAAAGAGAATCACAGTCAACACCTGGTGACTGGATTTAGAGCCCATGATCCAGGGTTCCAGAAATCCTAGTGCATAACTCCAGGCCTCAGAACAGTTGCCACAATAATGACACAAAGAACAGTGGAGGGGGGTGGGAGTAAGAAAAAACAAACAAAAAGCAAAGTGGTTGCAATTAAAGGCTCATGGTGCCAAAACTCAACACTAGTGTCAGCTGAGCTGGTGGGGGGAGAAAGAAGGAACTACCAAACAAAGAAAGGTCATAACACTGCAGTAATTACAATTTAAAAAAAAGCTCACTGTATGAATCTTGGGAGCAGTGTTGGGGAGGGGGGGCAGGGGGAGGGAGGAGATGTGTTAGCACAATATTGATAACCCTCTAGCCTATATTTCAACCTGGGGCATAAATGGAAATTAACAGATTAAAGCTACAGTTTAAAAAAAAGCTCACTCTGAAGTATAAAATAAGCCTAAGAAATGCAACACCTTTTATACTCTGTTCCCTTCTGCTTCTTTTTTGGGCTTCCAGTCCCATTGGAACCATTCCCCATTGGGCTACAAACCATACGTTTTTATTCACACTACTTAAGTTTTTTCAACCTCTCTTTGTTCTCACTGCTGCCCTGCCATTAGAGACAGTCCTCAGCCAGGAGCAGCTCCTGCTAGAGCTTGGACCTGAAGTCTAGCCACAAGATTTCAGGGTTATGCAACGACAGACTCCCTCTACCCAAAGGGAGCAGAAGGCCAGACCTGGAAATGGACACAAAGGCAGGCACGGCACAGCATGACAGCTGGAGCAAACACATTTTAGACAAACTCAACAGTTGCCTAGGGCAGAAATTTCTGTGGGTGGCAAACAGCAGCTACAGTCAAAGCAAAACTCTTCTTGACAGACACAAACTCAAAGAACCTTTAGCAGGCAGTGTGGACAATTTTCGAGTAGTCCTTTACACAATTAAGCAACATTTGACAATTGCCCTCCTTATGTACCAGTAGATAAAAAGGTTTAATATTTAAAAGTACATCTCTAGTTCTGAGTTTTTATAAGTACTGTTCTGAAAGGGTGGTGTTGGAGTGATCATTATTGAGTTTAATTGTCAAAATTTTGTGAGAGGGGCTTAGTGGCCTGAACATTAAATTGAGAAGGTGCATAAGGCACCCAATGCCCTTGTACTGGCCTTAATGGTACGCACAGCACTGCTAACGGAGCCAGCTCTGCAAGGCTGCACAATTGGGCATTATCTTCCAAATACAA
Organism: Ichthyophis bannanicus; assembly: GCA_033557465.1. Classification (NCBI taxonomy): domain Eukaryota; kingdom Metazoa; phylum Chordata; class Amphibia; order Gymnophiona; family Ichthyophiidae; genus Ichthyophis; species Ichthyophis bannanicus. The sequence continues at coordinate 8,737,077 of CM066044.1, read as the reverse complement.
TGAGTGGCCTCCTTGACAAAATGGTTTGTTCCACAAGGTCAGTTTAACTAGATCGTGTTCTCACGAGCTGGCTGCTATATGCAAACCTGAACATGTCGCTAAATGAAGTATGACCAAATTAAACAAGCTCTCCTGGACATGTCATTTACTAGTAATTACTGCCCACCTAGGAGTTATGATGCATTGTTTAGTGTGTTTGTAAACATGAAAAAAAGGAATAAATATGCACAAGTTCTCTAAGCTGTAAAAAAGCAATTTCTAGGTGATTTAAACAGATTACTAGACTAAGGGGCTTGTTTACAAAGACGCGGTAGCGGTTTGCGATCGTAATCGGAGCCGCGGCCCCATTGATTTCAATGGGGCCGCGGCTGCGATCGCGATCGCGAACCACTACCGCGGCTTTGTAAACAAGCCCCTAAGTCAAACACAGGCATTTAAGGTCAGTAAACATATTTATGTTTAAGGAAGGGCATAAATGCATGTATTTACCATAAAGAGACGTCAAAATAATTATATATGCAGAAATAAAACATCTTGGAAAGCCGTGTTAAACCTCACAACTTGAAGTGGTAGTCATGCTTTCCATCAGCACTGCGTTTTATGGCACTGCATTTTTGCAAGGATAAAACGAGGACTACTGACTCCTGGAACATAACCCTGTTCCTGGCTTTTAAGGAAGGATACTGCTAGAACTGCCCAGTCTCAACTCAAGCTGGGAGCCCAGTAACTAACAGGTTCCACAAGCACTCTGCTTTTTCTTTAAATAGCTAAGTTCCTGCCCTGCAGCATAGTGCTATACTCCTTTAGAAGCACTTCAAGTCAGCTATATTAAAAATACTGCTGCACCAGGCCCTTTCTTTTGAGGGGGGGGGAGGGTCTGCAAAGACCCAGGGGTTAGGTATATAGTGATCAAGGGTTGCCTGAATGGGGAAAAAGTGATACTAGTTATGCATCTAATCAGGGGCAAGGTGAGTTTTTTTAAGGTGGGCTTTGAATTAACTGGATTTGTGAAAGGGAAACTAATAGTGAGAGGATATTTCAATGTAGCTTTGGAGGGGTCTCTGGACAAATCGGGGGGGGGGGGAACGGTTGGGAGGAAAATGGCCCTTGAAGAAAGTTTATTTAGAAAGTTGAGGGCGTTGTTGGATTTGTGGCAATTGGTGGATAGCTGGCGCTTGCCCATGGGGGGGGGGGGGGCAGGGACAGGAAGGGGTATTCATTTTTATTTGTCCGCCCATCAGGTTCATTCCAGGATGGACTATGCTTTTGTAGCTCAGACTGTTCAGGAGACAGTGGAGGAGGAAAATATTGAGTCGATCACCTAGTCTGATCATGGCTCAGTCGGGGGGGGGAGTACAGGGGCTGAGGGGGAAAATGGACATAGAGGGCTATGGAGGCTTAACAATTGTTTGCTTAAAGACAAATGGGTGATATTAGCTATGGAGCAGGATATTAAAGATTATTTTTAAACTGAACAATGGGGAGGTAGGACTGGATATGGTCTGGGATGGGATGAAGGCTGTCTTGCGAGGAAAGTTTATAATGTGGGCGACTCGGTGTAAAAAGGAAATTTGAGGAAGGATACAGGAAGGTAAGAGCTGGAAGAGCTCCACAGAACCGGAGGGGCTGCTTCGGTTAGAATCGAATTAGAGGAAGCTAGAACTAAATTGCAAACAATGCAGTTTGGGGAGCTGGATTTTAAACTGCAATTTAAAAAAAAAAAAATTAGGAGTTTGGCAAGAAACCCAGTAAAAATGTTGGCTAGATGCTTATGGGCATGACAAACTCAAGAAGCAATCTTAAAAATTCGAAGCTCCAAGGGAAAGTGGGAGATAGGGGTATTTTGTGAGTACTATAAAACATTATATCAGGAGGATGGTGACTTAAGGAGGTCCTATGTGGATGAAGTGCAGTTGCCTATCCTACCTGTAGAAGTGCAGGAGTGGTCCAACCAGCCTGTGTCGTTGACGGAGGTTCGGGGGTAATTTGAGGCTTGACAAATAAGGCCCCGGGATTCGATGGCTACATGGCACGTTTCTATAAAATGTTTGAGAACAGTAGCACCTGCCTTAGTAGGTCTCTTCAAATAGAGGAGGAGGGGGTGACCTGCATGGACCTGTGGGTACAACCCTAAACAAGGCATAGTGACTTGCACAGAACGGCAGGTACACCTACTCTAGTCACTTTACTGGGCAGACTAGATGGACCATATTGGTTTTTATCTGCCGTCATATACTATATGTTACTATGTCTGTTTCTAGTTTCTTGGTAGAAATGGCTATAAACTACTCTATCGTTGGTACTTAACCCCAGCCCGACTAAACCAGATTAAACCCTCCATCTCTCTGCTTTGCTGGCGGGGTTGTGAGGAGCTTGGGAACTTTTTCCATATGTGGTGGGGATGCCCTAAGATTCAGTACTTTTGGAAGATGGTAAAGGGTGTGGTGAAGAGGTCTGTGAAAGGGAAAGTGGCCTGGGCACAGGGGGAGGGGGGGTGGATTGGGGGTCAGGGTAAATTGTTACAAATGTTTGCCAATGGGGCAAGATGTGAAGTTGCTGCTTTTTGGAAGGCTGCAGAAGGGCAGATGGTGCAGTTGTGGTGGTTGAGAATGCAAAGAGAGGCTGTGATGGAACGGTTAACTTCACTACGACTGATCGGATACCTTTGTATGAAGAAGTTTGGGGGCAGTTTGTGAAGAGTTCATGGGATTCAGTCGTTTATACTTTTATAGATGTATAACTGTTTCTATAAAAATTAAATTAAAAAAATACTGCTAGATATCCTCTGTGGGTATGATTTCTGACCTTTAACCATACACCAGATTAACAAAAGCTCAGCTGTAAGTCAGTCATTTTACCTTCTTGTTCGGTTTTTTTCTACAATATGGATGATTCTCCCAGGAAGGTACAGAAGAGGGTATTGAGAAGGTGAATTTAACGGAGACTCTTCAAAGAGAGTATTGTAAGAAGGTGATCGACGAGTCATACTGTCTTCAGCCAAAAGGGGCTGGGATAGAGCAGCCCGATTCCTGCTATCCAGTTCTGTTGGTAAGTCATCCAAACTACCTCCAAACACCCCATACCAGCAACCTTGCAGCAGGATTTGATACTGGCAAGAAAGCAAGGAAAAAAAGAAACACACTTTACTGTGAAAAGCTGAAATGAACATATGCCACTCTGTCCAATAGACTTTCTTACAATTCTAAGGAACACAACAGCCAACATAGGTTATGAATGTCACATAACACATCTTATGAATCCCAAGAGACTGTCCAAAGCAGATTACAATAAATCAATAAAATGTAGTTCTGAAAGTGTAATTACTCACCTGTAACTGGTGATCTCTGGGAACAGCAAGAATCTAGTCTTCACATATAGGTGATGTTGGTACCGATGGAGCCTGTGCAGGATTGCTCCCCAGTGCCCAATAGGAAAGCTTTTGGGAGCATCCCACTGCATCTGTGTAGTTGCCTTCCCAACTCTCCCACCTCAGTTGAGTTTATATCTGAGAGCAAAGGAGAGTAAAAGAAAACCTAGAACTCCTAGGGTAAGAGAGTGGGTTGTGAAGAGTAAATTCCTGCTGTTCCTGGAGATCACCTGTTACAGATAAGTAACTATGCTATTTCCAGGAACAAGCAAGAATGTAATCTTCACATATGGAACTCCCTAGTTCCCAGATGCCAGAGAAATGACCTCATAACTGGTGAAGGTTTGAAGGATTTATGACCTCTTGAAACTTACCTGAGGCATAGATGTCTGGTATCGTTAATGCCCAGGATGGAGGGTAGGAGTTTGCTCCTAAGTCTGAAAGAGATGCTGGAGAACAGCTTAACCAAACATGGCATCCCGGCGGGAGTCCTTCTCTAAGCAGTAATGAACAGCAAAGGTATGGATAAGACCAAGTTGCAGCCTTGCAGATCTTGTCAATAGCCAGAGTGCGGGTTTGCCATCGAGGTAGCCATGGCACGTGTCCCTTAAATGAGTCCTGCTTTGTCATAAGCAAATGAGATGCAATCTGCTATCCATTTGGAGAGCGTATGTTTAGATACTGGCAGACCCAGGTGACTAAGATCAAAGGAAAACAAAAACTGTGAGGCTTTATAGTGATCTAGAGTCCTTTGGAGATAAAAAAAGCCGCTTGCAATCAAGCTTATGTAGGGTTGCTTCTGCTCTAGATGCATGTGGTCTAGGAAAGAAACCAGGAAGGTAAACTGACTGATTCAAATGGAAAGGAGACACTACCTTTGGCATAAAATGCAGGTGAGTCCTAAGAACTATCTTGTCATGGTGGATGCGGGTGTAGGGTGGGTCTGCCACCAAAGCCTGTAGCTCACTAATGTGCCTACCTGAAGTGAGGGCAATAAGGAAGATGACTTTCCATGAAAGACACTTCAGTGGGATTGTAGCCAAGGGTTCAAAGAGCGGCTTTAGAAGCTATGCTAGAACTACATTGAGATCCCAAACTACCAGAGGTGGTTTGATGGGAAGCTTGGTTAGCAAAATACCTCTCAAAGCACACTACCAGCAGTTGTGGGAAGATGGGGCTGCTCCTCCAAGGGATGATGGGAGGCGGCAATCGCGCTTAGGTGAACTCTCACCGAGTTGGTCTTGAGACCAGATGAGGAGAGGCAGAGGAAATATTGAAGGAGTGCCTCCACAGGAACAGAGAAGGGATCGAGATCCCTTTTGGGAACACCAAATAGAGAACCTACACCACTTGAAAGCATATGAACGTCCCGGTAGACTGTTTCCTGAAAGCTAACATGATCTCCTTTACCTCTTGTGTAAGATTAAGATCCTGTAATGCTATGCTTTCAGCAACCAAGTTGTGAGATGGAGTGACTGCACACTGGGATGGAGCAGCGTCCCTTCATTCTGGGAGAGGAGACTGGGCGCAGACCAGTGTCATAGAGGCTGAGTCTGATGTAACAGGCGAGGAAACCATGGTTGACGTGGCCAGAGCAGGGCTATGAGGATCATGAAGCCCCTGTCCGCTTGAAGCTTGAAAAGCATTTTGTGAATTAGAGGAATGGGAGGGAAGGCAAACAGGAAACCTCGACCCCAGTGGAGGTGCAAAGCATCCACCTACTGGTTGCTGGACTTGGTAGTCCTGATGCAGAAGTGTGGAAGCTTGCCATTCTGTGGGGTGACAAAACAGATCGATGTCTGGAGTTCCCCAGGTCTGAAAGATGGGAGGTCATGTCCGGATGGAGAGACCATTCATAGGGAAGAAGGATCCGACTCAATTTGTCTGCCAAGACATTTTGCTCTCCTGGGAGATACACCACTTGGAGGTGTATTTGATGAGCAATGGCGAAGGACCAGAGATGGAGGACCTCCTTGCAAAGGGATCAAGAGCCTGTTCCACCCTGCTTGTTCACATAGAACATGGCGACTTGACTGTTTGAACCAGTACCCTGTGGGATACTAGGCAATATTGAAACACTGAGGGCATTGGAGACAGCACGAAGCTCCAGTAGATTGATCTGGAGCTGCAACTCCTGCTCAGTCCAGAGGCCCTGCATGGAGAGTGTGCCCAAATGAGCCCCCCACCCCAGTTTGGAGCCACATTTTGTCACCGGTCATCAGGGTACATTGATGTGGAGGCAACTGAAAAGGTGACCTGATAAGGAGATTTTTTGGGGGGGGAACACCACCATTGGAGGGATGTAGTGTGTGGTGTAGTGGGATCTTGTCCCCGAGACGGCCCAAGGCTTGTTTCCATTGGGAGGCAAGAGTTCACTGGGCTGTACGCATATGTAGATGGGTATATGGTACCACATGTACTGTTGAGGCCATATGCCCTAGAAGCTGGAGCATTTCTCGGGCAGTCAGATGATCTGAGCTGCAGTTGGGATGCCAACTGAAAGACACAATGGGTCTGGGGTAGAAATGCTCTTGACTGTTGTGTGTCAAGGAGAGCTCCCATGAATTCTAGTTTCCGAGTTGGAATGAGATGGGATTTTGGAAGATTTATGACAAATCCTAAGTGTTGCAGTACCTGCATGGCATGAAGGAGAGACAGCCGAATCTCCTGGGAAGTGTCTGCTTTTATGAGTCAGTTGTCTAAGTAAGGGAAGGGAAGTAAGGGAGGCATTCCTAACAGGGGCTATACAGTTCAAACAAAGGTAAGAATTTGAGAGTTTATTTTTTTTAAATTGCTAGCTCTCCGACTGGCAGCTCTTAAAAGGGTTTTGGTATATTTTTAAAACAAAGTTACATTCTTTTTGGTGCTTTAGTAGAAATATTTTCTTTAGTGGGGTAAGTTTAAAACACTGCTTTGGTAACTTTCTCAGCTCTTGGGAGCTGCTGACATCTAATCAGGTGTTAGTTTCCCCCCCCCCACCAACTCCCACCCACCCCTAGTGAGCAGTCTTGCTTTATAGGGCACCTCCCCATTCAAAACACAGGGACTTGGAACAGCACATTTTGAATGTAATTAAAGAGATTTAACTGTTTTTTTCTCTGAAAGGACAGCTGGGAAACAGGCTGGTACTTTAGTAGATCTCTCTCTTTTGCTTTAATAGATACCTAAATTCCACGAACAGAACAATGGCTGCGAAAAATTGTATCGCTAAAGCTGTTGCCCCGTTACAGCTTCTGCCTCTGTCCAGACAGAGGTCCCAATGCCAGTTGAAGGACCGGTTCCATGTGCAGGGTGCCTGCATGCATGCTGAAGCTCTGAGGAAACAAGTGGAGGAATTCAGAGAGGAGGTGGCAAGGCTGAGGAGCATTCAAGACGGTGAGAAGAACATTGATGAGATGCTTCTTGCAGCAAGCAAGCTCTCCAGCAGAGGAGAAGATGGGTGCCTACAAAACGACGAAGGTTGGACAAGTCACCAGGGCCTGCAGAATCACCAATCCAAATTCTACAGCCCTTGAATTGAAGAACCATTATGCAGCCCTGGAAGTGGAGGTGGTGAAAGCAGCCCTGGAAAGGGAAGAACCAGAGCTCAAGTACCCCAAAAGGAATTATTTACATTTTTACATTTTGGTGGGTAAAGAGACAGTTCATTGGACAGTTCATGTGATGTCTTTGTAGGTTTCTGTGAAGAGTGTGGTTTTGAGCATCTTCCGGAAGTCTTTGAGGCGTTTTGTTGATCTCAGGTTGTCAGGGAGTGAGTTCCAGAGCGTGGGTGCAGCCAGGTATCCCTCTGAGCGTACCAAAAATGACTTCATGGCTCTGGGACAGAGGGTGAAGCAGTTAGGTGCACACCTGGTGTTCTCTTCAATCCTCCCTGTTGAAGGTAAAGGCCAAGGCAGACAGGCTTGTATTCTGGAGATGAATGCATGGCTGCATGGATGGTGTCATCGAGAACGTTTTGGTTTCCTGGACCATGGGATGCTCTTTCAAGGGTTGCAGAGCAGAGATGGCGTCCATCTGTCCAAGAAAGGTTGACGAGTCTTCAGTAGTAGACCGGCTAATCTACTGAAGAGGGCTTTAAACTAGATTCGTTAGGGATGGGTGAAGAAAGCCCCCAGGTAAGTGAAAGCCCCCAGATAAGTGATACATTAAATACCTTTATGGAAATGGGTAAAAGGGGTAACATATGGAAAGCAGTGTGTATAAATGCCCGTAGCATGGGAAATAAGATCCCTGACGTTGAAGCTTTGGTGGGAGTGGCCGACTTGGATTTAGTGGCAGTTACAGAAACATGGTTCACAGAAAACCATGACTGGGATGTAACTATACCTGGCTATACTTTATTCAGAAAGGACAGGGTAGGAAATAGGGGAGGAGGAGTGGCACTATATGTAAAAAATACTATTAAAGCTTTGGAATTAGAGAGCTTAAAAAGGGAGAGAGGAGGCATTGTGGGTTAAACTAGAAAGAGGGAAAGAGAAATCTATTTGCATTGGCATGATATACAGACCTCCTTCACAAGAGGAAGAGGTGGACAAAGTTAATTGAAGATATACGCAGCATTGCTAGGAAAGGGGAAGTGCTACCGATAGGAGATTTCAATATGCCAGATGTTGATTGGCACATTCCTACTGCAGTATCATCTAGAACAGTGGTTCTCAAACCCAGTCCTGGGGGCCCACCAGCCGGTCAGGTTTTCAGGATATCCACAATGAATATGCATGAAAGAGATTTGCATATAATGGAGGTAGTAGGCATGCAGAGATCTCACATACATATTCATTGTGGATACCTGGAAAACCTGACCGGCTGGTGGGCCCCCAGGACTGGGTTTGAGAACCACTGATCTAGAAGTAAAGAGATTCTGGATTCTCTACAGGGAGAACTATTCAGGCAATTGGTAACAGACCACACACGTGAAAGAGCCATACTGGACTTGGTGCTTACCAATGGTGAAAGTGTTTCTGATGTTATAGTGGGAGATCATTTTGCATCCAGTGATCACCAGATGGTGTGGTTCAGTATTAGGACTAGGGCTGTTAGAATCCATTCAAAGGTGAGGGTCTTAGACTTTAGAAAGACTAACTTTGCCAAGATGGGCCAATACCTCAGGGAGTCGTTAGCAGGATGAGAACAGCTGGGGGATGTAGAAAAACAGTGGGCAAAACTGAAAGGGGATATTTTAAGGGCAACCAACCTTTTTGTTAAAATGGGAAAAGGAAAAGGAGACCGCTATGGTTTTCGAAAGAAGTAGCTGAAAAGGTGAAGAAAAAGAGGGAGGCCTTCATGAAATACAAGAGATCACAGAGAGAGGAAGACAGACATCTATATTTGGAAAAACTTAGAGAAGCTAGCAAGTAGTCAGGAAGGCAAAGTCTCAAAAAGAGGAGGAAATAGCCAAATGCAATAAGATGCAGGGATAAGACATTTTTCAGATAGGTTAGTGAGAAGAGGAAGGGCAAAAGTGGTAGTGTCAGACTCAAGGGTGAAGGGGAGGAATATGTAGAAGCTGATGAGGATAAAGCGGAATTGCTTAACAAATATTTCTGTTCTGTGTTCACAGATGAAGAACCAGCAACAGGACCTCAGAAAACACCCCAAAACAGGAACAGAAGCGAGGGACATCTTGAACAATTTTCAGAAGACTGTTCGTGAGAAACTAGCTCAACTTAAAGTAGACAAAGCGATGAGACCAGATGGGATACACCCTAGAATACTGAGGGAACTTGGGGACGTTCTAGCAGCTCCATTGACTGACCTTTTCAATGCCTCGGAGTCCGGCATGGTGCCAAAGGACTGGAGAGAGTCTCATATGGTGCCTTTACACAAAAGTAAGGATGTAGTTGAAAACTACAGGCCGGTTAGTTTAACTTCGGTGGTGAGTAAATTATTGGAAACGCTGCTGAAAGAGAAAATAGTGAGGTTTCTGGAGTCCAGCGGATTACAGGATCCGAGGCAGCATGGATTCACCAGATGCAGATCTTGTCAGACAAATCTGATTGATTTCTTTGACTGGGTGACCAGGGAGTTGGACCGAGGGAGAGCCCTAGATGGTGGTGTATTTAGATTTCAGTAAAGCCTTTGACACCGTTCCACACAGGCAACTTATAAACAAACTGAGCACCCTAGGGATGGACCCTAAAGTTACTGGTTGGGTTAGAAATTGGTTGTGTGGAAGGCGACAGAGTACAGGTAAATGGAGCTCACTCTGAGGAGAAGGACGTTACCAGTGGTGTGCCCCAGGGATCTGTCCTTGGTCCGATTCTTTTTAACATCTTTGTTAGTGATATAGCGGAAGGGCTGTCGGGTAAGGTTTGCCTCTTTGCAGATGATACCAAAATCGGCAATACAGTAGACACCCAGGAAGGTGTAGATAACATGAGGAGGGATCTAGCTAAGCTTGAAGAATGGTCTAGAATTTGGCAGCTGGGATTTAATGTTAAAAAATGTAAGGTCATGCATTTGGGCTGCAGCAATCCAAGGGAGCAATATAGTATAGGGGGTGAAGTACTTTTGTCCACTAAATAAGAGCGGGACCTAGGTGTGGTTGTGTCTGATGATCTTAAAGTAGCTAAACAGGTAGAAAAGGCGATGGCAAAAGCTAGAAGGATGCTTGGGTGCATACGGAGAGGAATGGCTAGCAGAAAAAAAGGAGGTGATAGTGCCTCTGTATAAGTCTTTGGTGCGACCTCATTTGGAGTATAGTGTGCAATTCTGGAGACCGCACCTTCAAAAGGATATAAACAGGATGGAGTCAGTACAGAGGGTGGCTACTAAAAATGGTTAGTGGTCTTCATTATAAAGCATATGAGGACAGACTTAAGGATCTTAATATGTACACCACCTTAGAGGAAAGGTGGGATAGAGGTGATATGATTGAGATGTTTAAATTCCCTCTGTACATTTATGCCACGGAGGTGAGAGCCTCTTTCAATTGAAAGCAAGTTCTGCTATGAGGGGACATGGGATGAGGGTGAAGGGGGATAGATTCAGGAGTGATATGCTGAAATATTTCTTTACGGAAAGAGTGGTGGATACGTGGAATAGTGTCCCAGTGGAGGTGGTACAGATGAGGACAGTATCTGAATTCAAAGCAGCATGGGACAAACCGAGGATCTCTAAAGGAAAAAAAGGACTATTGTAGTTGTTATGGAAGGACAGACTAGATATGATGACAGAAAAAGACCACATGGCCTATTTCTATGTTTCTATCCCTAGAGATCTTAAATATGCAGCTATGACCGCCATGTATTTTGTGAAGACTCCTGGGACAGAGGCGAGTCCGAAGGGAAGGACTCTGTATTGATAATATTTTTCCTGAAAGATGAAGCATAGATATTTCCTGTGTCCTGGATGGATGAGGATGAGGATGTGTGTGTATGCTTCCTTTAGATCTAGAGAACAGAGCCAATACTGCCTCTGGAGGTAAGGAAGAAGTGTCCCTAGAGAGACCATCTTCAACTTCTCGTGGACCAGAAACCTGTTTAGGTTTCTGAGGTCCAGGATGGGCCAGTACACTCTGCTCTTTTTTGGTATGAGAAAGTACAAAGAGTAGAAACCCATTTTCTGCTGGGGTGTGGGGACCTCTTCTATGGCCCCCTGTGATAGAAACCTCCTGTAGTAGAAAAGCCATGAGAGGGGGCCGAGTATGATATTCCTCTACTTGGGTGGAAGGGGGCAGAGTTTGGAAATGAAGTCTGTGCCCCTCCTTCACTATGGTTTGTGTCCATTGCTGAGTTGCCATCTGTGGGAATAATGATAGTCTACCTGCTATGTGGAGGTGGTGGGGGACCTCCAGAGGCAAGGTGGCTATGTTCTCAAGGAAAAGGTCAAAATCTAGGCACAGACTGTGGCCACGGAGCTGGTTGAGCCTTGGGTACCTGTGGCTTCTTCTGTTTGGGAGGCTGTTGTCTCTTTAAGACTCCGAGCCTGGTAATGAGTAGCAGGAGTATAAGAAGGATGAAACTTCTTTTTCTTATTAAAGGTGGTTTTCTTTGCAGGTGTCATTTTCCTAGCAGGGTTGGCTGTAACTCTGAACAGCCTATTTAGAGTGGTATTCTCTGACACCAACTGAGAAGCCTTATCCTGCCAGTCCTTGCTAAAAAGGTTCTCACCTGTGCAGAGTATATTGCCTAGCTTACTCTAAACCCACTGTTCAAAATCTGAGGCTTCCAGCCATAATCCTATGTGCACCGATGCAGATTGCCATGGCCCTGCTTGTACACTCAAATGCAGCAAAGATATATCTATTAACAAACTTTGAGACACTCTGGGCATGCTTAACTAGAGCAAGATAATCACCCCTCTTATCTGGGAGAAGAGGGGCCATGGCCTCAAGGTCCTTGATGACCTCTGAGGAACATACCCATGTATAGGAATTAATCTTGGCTGAAAGCATGGAAAGAGTAGTTACTCACCTGTAACAGGTGTTCTCCAGGAGCAGCAGGAATTAGTCCTCACATATGGGTGATGTCGGCGCCGACGGAGTCCTCATGCGGAGCATTTACCCAGCTTTCAAAGAAAGCCTTTGGGAATGCAGCTCGCCTGCGCGGTCCCCTTCCCGCCCAAGGGTGCCATCTTGCTCAGTCTGATGACATAGCTAAAAGACAGCAAAAATCAAAATAAAGTATATGACTGCAACTCCAGGGGAGGAGGGAGGGTTGTGAGGACTGATTCCTGCTGCTCCTGGAGAACACCTGTTACAGGTGAGTAACTACTCTTTCTCCAGGACCAAGTAGGAAGTCAGTCCTCACATATGGGACTCCCCAGCTCTAGGCTACTGGGAACCCAAAGCTGAAAAAATGGCTCCCTCTCGAGAGCCTCGGCATCTGTGATAAGAATATCCTCTGAGAACGCCCCCGTACGGTAGCCCAACACAAGGGCCGGAGGGTAGGAGTTGCCTAAGCCTCAAAGAGATTACGGAGTACCGCCTGTCCGAAAGCACTGTCCCTTCGGGACTCTTTCGGGGCAGTGGTGGGCTGCAAAAGTCTGGCTTGAAGACCAAGTAGCGGCCCGGCAGATGTCTGCCAATGGAACAGAGCGGAGATGAGCTACTGATGCGGCTTTCACCCTGACACGGTGGGCCGTGACTCGACCCTGCAAGGGAAGGTCGGCCGCCTTGTACGCCCAGGCGATACAATCTGTTACCCAAGTGGACAACATATGCTTGGAGACAGGTAACCCCAATTTATTAGGGTCAAAGGAGACAAAGAGCTGAGTAGCCCTTCGATGCCCCTGCGTACGTTCAATGTAAAAGGACAATGCCCTCTTACTGTCCAGAGTATGCAAGACTGTCTCAGCCCGGCTGGTATGCGGCCTGGGAAAGAATGTCGGAAGAACCACCTCCTGGTTGAGGTGGAAGGAAGAGATGTGTGTACGGTCTATCAGAAACCAGAGTTTGTAGTTCACTCACACGTCTGGCCGAGGTAAGAGCTACCAGGAAGAGCACCTTCCAAGAAAGGAAACGTAAATGGCAAGTAGCCATCGGCTCAAACGGTGGGCGAGTAAATTGCTGCAAGACCACGTTCAAATCCCACTCGCAGTGGCTGGTGGACAAATTGGAGGCTTGAGCAGAAGCAGGCCTCTGAGGAAGCGGGACTTAGAAGACTTGCCAACACCTGAAGGAGGAGGTTTCTGTGCAGAGGGAGTCTTGGAGGCTCCCCTGGAAAGTAGGAGGGGGGTATCTGGTGGAAGTGGAGCAAATAGCCCTTTTGGACTATGCTGAGGACCCAGGTATCCCCTGTGATGGCTGGCCACCTGTAGGCATACAGGGTCAGCCGACCTCCTGTGCTGAGTGGAGCCAGCTGTGGAGAAGAGGCTATGCTGTGGGAGTCAAAACCCTGCTCCCTGCTGTGCAGGAGCCGGAACTGGCGGCTTGGGGGTCTTCTACCTACGGGGCCCATGCCCCTGCCCCTTGGCCTGCTGGCCCTGTTGGGGAGCTGGAGAGGCCTGATATTGAGGGTAGGATTTGTAGGCAGCACCCTTCCTCTGGAAAAAGGGATTCTTTCCCGAGCCCTAATTTTTCTGAGAAGGGGCAGAAGTCTTCCTGGACAGCCTTGTCCTGGTGAGAGTCTGTGTCTCGATTTCTGCAGCCTTTTCCGTCATGGGCTTACCAAAAAGGTTTTCACCTCGACAGGGGACATCGACCAACTTGTCCTGTACCCATGGCTCCAGGTCTGATGACTGTAGCCAGGCCTGATGGCGTGCACCGATGCCGGCTGCTGCTACCCGGGCCGAAGCCTCAAAGCCATCATAGGCTGCTCGAGAGAAACTTCAAGCACTCTCGAATCCTTGTTGACAAAGCCTTGAACCTCTGCAAAGGTTCCTCGGAGAGGCTAGCTGAGAACCCGGCAATCTCCTTTGCCAGGTCTCAGAGGTACATGCCCATGTATAGCTGGTAGGTCTGGACACGGCAAGATAGCATAGAGCCCTGGAAGCACTTCTACCGAGGGCATCCAGGTTCCCGGGCCTCCCGGCCGGGGGGCACCAAGGAGTGCATCTTCTGACTCTTCAGACGGTGCATGGCCGATTCCACAACCATGGAGTGGTGCGATAGCTGCACCTTTTGGAACCCAGGGCTCTTACAGACTCGATAAATGGAATCGACCCGTTTGCTAAGAACCGGTGTCGAGGCCGGTGCCTCCCACATACGGAAGAGCAGCTGTTCCAGCATCGGAAGAACCGGTACAGTAAAGGCTTCCTTCGGAGGAAAATCATACTGGAGGGCATCGAGCTCCTCCTCGGCATCTGCAGAGAAGGCCAAGGCCTTGGCCATATCCCTCATGAAATCCGAGAACCGGGTATCCTCCCGGGGGGGGGGACCGTCTCAGAGGCTCGGACTCCGGCGAGTCCGAAGGGACGCACCGGGTCCAGAAGGTGTCTGGGGACTCCTTGTCCTGACTCCTCCGAGGAGGAATCGAGTGGCTCCGGCCGTGCAGGCCTCGGTGCCACCCGCCCCGACGCCGAGGGTATCGGCGTCGATGACCTCAGCCCCGCACGGGAGGTCGAGGGGGACCTTGACCGAGGATGGACTCGAGATTTCATCGACTCGAGGATCGCCTCGATCTCCAGGGTTGACTTAGACATCAAGGTCCCGGTGGTCGGGGCAGATGCACCGGTCAGACTGGCGATCAGCACCCACTGCTGTTCCATGAAGGCAGCCAAGCTGCTCTCCAAGGCCATCAACCTGAGTCCAAGCTCAGGAGACTCAGCAGCCCCCGATGGCGTGGGGCCCGACGTCGGCTCCCCCGGAGGAGAGTCCATGAGGACAACTGCACTTACATGACTCGGGGACTCCGGCTCCACACGAGGTAACTTGGACGGCCTCTCCGACTCTGAGAGCCCAGGGCGGCGGTCAGGGCTACGCGACCTGGCCCTCAAGGAACCAGGAG